>OY856187.1:369015533-369089807 GCA_963693315.1 Diogma glabrata | reverse complement strand
AAACAACATAATTGACATCGGTCCAGTAGTTTGTGAATCTTCCTTCTCTATCGTGAGAATGAGATTTTCTAATTTAGTCAAATTTTGAAATTCTGTATTTGATATCGTCTTTACACATACAAGTGGTCAGTAGTGATAATATGATTTTCAATGTGAATGTTTGTTAAAGTCCAATGTCTCCAATGTAATAGTTCCATTCCTTAGGTATTAATTATTTTTCCGTTTGACTCCTGGTGAAACTAGATTCATTGATTTCGAGGAGAGTTTGACATATAACTGATGTGCAGAGTTTGACTATGCTGAAAGGCCGGAATTCGTGTCTATACTAGAAATGTTAAATAATTTATTTTATTTTATACTGATTTCTAAAACGACATTTTTCGGATTATTTATATTTTTTTATTTTTTGAAAAAAACTGAAAAGGGCCCATTTGCACCTCTATTTTCACCCTCTAATATAATAGCACTTCGCGGTGTTTTATTCTTAAATAATTCATTGACGGATTCCCCGTGACAGTTGTAGTTCCTTTCTATATGATGTTGTAACCGGGATTTATATAGCAATAATTATACAACACGAAAAAACTACTCCTCCACCCGGACTACCACCAGACGAATGCCGGTGCGGAAATCTCAAACGAAAAAAATTTACTTTACATAACCCAAAAACAAGACCTTGTAGGTTCTAAAATTCAAACTAAAAAAATACAACATGAAGACAAAATTAATAATAACTTACAGCTATATCCTTTTTCAGCTTACTTAATTTTATTCCTCACAACTTGACTTTCCTTGTTCCAAAACAAATTTCCTTCAAATTCCTGTAATATGATTTCATCTTCCTAAACACAAATTTCTCAAATTCCTTTCTCATACACAAATTTCTCAAATTCCTGAAAAATGATTTTCTCTTCCTCAAACACAATACTTTTAAACTGTACATTTCATCTCATTACTATTTTATTCAGATAAAGTAATTAAATTTAAACAAATATGAATAACTAGATAGATTACTTAGTTAACACACGCATTGAACATGTCAAATACTAAACGATAATTAAAAAATGCATTTTGTTTTTTAACATCATGGCGAATATCAACTACGATATATATTTTTCTCTTTTTATTTTTCATTAGATCTTTGTTTCATACCTAAATCGATGTTGGAAAAACAAAATCCTATTTACATGTTTAATTTTATTATTTTGTTTTAGACAAAGCATATGCGGTCGAGGTTACATAGAATGTATACTCGAGGGTCGGTATATAAAAGTTAATTCAGTTATTTGCAAAAATGTGTCGCTACAAAGCCATAAACAAAATAAACTATTATGAAGCTACTACGGTTTGGTTTTCCTTTATCTTTCGATTTAAAATGCAATCTGTTCACTTATTTCATATAAGTAGATTTATTTGATTTATAATTAAATTTACTGCATACAGTATTTTTTGTTTTAATTCTGTTTGTTCTGAAAAGTTCACACTATTTTTCTTAATTTATTTCCTTGGAAAAATATTGCGACACTTATGCATAGGATAACTTCACTACAGCTCTGGAAACAAAATGTTCTGGATAAATAGTGAGCTAAAATAGATCAAATACTTTATTTATTGGCTAACCAATGTTAAAGATTTCGCATAGTTCTAATTATAAAAACATTCAAGAAAGCTGTAGTGTCCCAAAAAATACAAAATCTGTGCGGCGAGAAAAAATAAAAAATAATTTTTTACCGGAAGTGACAACCCGGAAGTTGGAATGCAGAACTGTTTCAAATCATACCCTTAGCATACTACCAAGTTTAATCAAAATCAATTATCAGAGCTTTCAAATAAACAGGCGTTCTAGAGACCACTTATCCCAATATCATCCAAAACTAATCGGTTCTTTGTCATTCAATTCTTCATATTTTATGATAGTATCGTCAAAATTGATTTATGAACGAAGTCTACATGGTCCTAACTCCTAACAAACTTTAAAAACAAAGTGAGAAAGTCAGCAGTTGTAGACATCCCGCCTCTTTGATCGATGTGTCCCAAAAGATGATCATTATCTTCTTACACTAATTGAAACCTTTTTCATAAGTTGCATCATAATCACTTCATTATTGTAGGCTGTAGTGTGCATAAGGACACTGAAAAAAATTCAAACAATTGCAACAAAAACTTTTTATCGGAAGTAAAAAATAGGCAGTTGGGATGTTCATACAATTCAATTATCAGGTACAAATGTTATGCTTTCAAAAAAACAGCTGCTCGAGACCCCCTACCACTTTTTCAATATAGTTAAAAACTAATTAGCTCCGTACCATACATGTTTGCATCTTTTTCTAATGTGTCATCAAAATTCATTCAAGAACGAATGTTGAATGCCAAAAAACATTGAATACAAAGTGAAAAAAACACCTGTTGTATGGTTGACCCCAACCCTTTATCCAACGTCCTCCAAAAGCTGATAAAATCTTTGTCATGTTACTTGTAAGCTTTTTCCAACGTTTCATGAAAATCGTAGGCTACAGTAGGGATAAACACCTGGTAAAAAAAACTTTTTAACCGGAAGGAACGAACCGGAAATTGGTATGCAGAAATATCAGAATATTTAGAAATATCAGAATTCATTCTCTGAATAAGGTCTCTTAGAGACAGAAAATATATTAAGAAAGAAAAATAAAATATTAATAAAATTGTCTTTCAATTAAAAAATTTTCATTATATACTATAGAATAACACTTTAAGTAGTTCATCAACAATTAAAAAGTCCAAGCGGCACGTATATCCGCTAGAAATAGGTAGATTTCGAGATCAGACAGTTTTGTGTGCCAGTAGAATCTGATGTATCAGATTAGTTTAAACAAAACAAACTAATTTAAAACAGATATCGAACAAATTTTATAAAGATAATTAGCTACCTACAAGCAAAATTATATCTATCCAATTTTGCAACAAACAAATATAAAATCTACCACAGAACATGTGTGTGACAATTTATGACACAAACCTACTCTATATCATATGTCGTGCAATTAATGCAAAATATCAAAATAGTTTATTTCTAAGAAAAAAAAATTAATTTCTTCTATTCAAATCTTTTATTTTTTTGACTGTTATAAGGTTGACATTGACTGTTATAAGGTTTTTGGAAATTGTAGTTGGGGATTGTTGCAAATTTTTTTGTTGAAGCCAACAAGTCAAAAACCTCTAACTGCAGAGGTTTATATTTATAAGAAACGGATTAAAATGTCTCCACAGATTCTAAATTTATGAAGATTGTAAAAATATTAGTATCCAAATGGCCGTTATAACGGATTAAAAAAACTACTTTTTTTCTAGTATAAAGCCTATAGTTCCTTAACCATGTGTCAGATTTTTCTGATTTACGAACTTGTCCAAGATATTAATAAAACACACATATTTAAGAAAGGTTTTTTGATCTGGCTCCACAAATGCAACCGTGAGAGCGCCGGTTGATTCAAACGCATTTTGTGTTTTACAAGCTTTGTTGTTGGAGCCACTCACTCAGAAACCTCCAACTGCAGAGGTCTTTTTTGAAAGAAACTGATTAAAGAGGTTTCAAAAATTCTAAATTTATGAAGTTTTTAAAAATATTAGAATCCAAACGGCCCTTATAACGGATCTAAAAAACAGAGTTTTTTTCTAGTATAAAGCTTCTAGTTTCTTAACCATGTGTTGGATTGGGCTGATTTACGAACTTGTCCAAGATATTAATAAAACGCACATTTTTAGAAAAGGTTTTTTGATCTGGCTTTATAACTGAGACCGTGAGAGTGTCGGTTGTTTAAAAAAAAATTTTTTTTGCAAACTTTTTTGTTGGAGCCGCCCACTCAGGAACCTCTAACTGCAGAGGGTTACTTTTAAAACAAATTGATAAAAAAGATTCCAAAGATTCTAAATTTGTTAAATTTTTTGAAATATTAGTATCCAAACGGCCGTTATAACGGTTTTAAAAAATCAATTTTTTTCAGAAAAAAGCCTCTAGTTTCTTAACCACGTGTCGGATTTCGCTGATTCACGAGCTTGTCCAAGATATTATTAGAACACACAAGTACAGAAAATTTTTTTGATCTAGCTCAACAAATGCGACCGTGAGAGTGCCGGTCGTTTTCGTTATATCTCATATCGTTTATATATATATATATATATATATATATATATATATATATATATATATATATATATATATATATATATATAGTATATATATATATATATATATATATATATATATACAAATATATATATATATATATATATATACAAATATATATATATATATATATATATATATATATATATATATATATATATATATATATATATATATATATATATATATATATATATATATATATATATATATATATTTATATATATATATATATATATATATATATATATATATATATATATATATATATATATATATATATATATATATATATATATATATATATATATATAATTTTTTTTTTCTTTTGTTTTTTCGTCTCCGCTTATCATATATAGTCGTTTGGCACAAAAATTTTTCCGAAATTCCGAGATGAAGCCCATTGCAATAGTTAGATTTTTATATGAAATCTACCTAAAAATCTATTTTAGTATTCAATTTCTTTAAGTACGTTCGAAGATAAGTAGCCAATTTGCTATTAGTGGCATGCAATTTGGATTTCTTACAGAGAAATTTTTTTTTGTGAATCTTTTTAACTAAACTAGGTGTTATCCATGGTTTTAAGATTTTATGTTTGGAATTTATATTTTTCACAAACTTTGCGTTTGCAATGTGGTCAGCTAATATTATTAGAAAATTATCAAATGTTAAAGGGATGGGTTGTTTTCCGTATAAACTGAATACCATGTTTTGGCTGTTAAAGACTATTTTAGTTTTGTATAGTCAATGAGATACTGAGAAGCCTTAGTAGGCTGCTTTGGCAGTGCTTGCTTTGAGATATTTATAGAAGATATTATAAAATGGTGGTGTTATATTCAGGTCAATCACTGAGCTAAAATTGGCAAAAATATAGTTGGCATTAGTCCTACTAAAAATATGGTCAATGCATGTGGAGGTGGTATTACTAACCCTAGTGGGTTCATTTATACTAGCCGTTAGGCTAAAAAAGACATCAAATACATGTACGTATCGCGGTCGCTAGATGTGCTTAGGATATACAGATTTACATCGCCTAAACTAAAGAGGTTTTTTGTATTAATTGAATAAAGCACTTTTTTAAGCTTATCAAGAAAGACTTCTATACTTACAGAGATGGAAGCGATACACACAGATGAAGGTATAATACATTTTATTAATTCTTATATCAAGTCTCAAGATGTCTGCGCTGTTGGCTTTAATTTCTGAAAATTTTGCGTAAAGCGAATTCTCAACGAAAACAGCAACTCCGCCCGACCTATAATTTTCGTTATATTTACCGTGCAAAGTGTAATTTGATATTTTGTAGTGGATGGGTTTTCAGATTCACTAATCCATGTTTCCGTTAGAAAGATGAGCGATGGAATATTGCTAACCGTGTTAAGCTCAAGGATTAATCGATTGAAATTCTTTCTCATACTTCTTATGTTCTGCACACAGAAATTAATACTGCTAAATATGCCAGGGTTGCTTTGGAGAAGACGACGATTCGCACTATAAGAAAAAAGTAAATTGTCACATGTAAAACTCTGAGAATTGTTAAGATTTAACATATTTAAATAATGGAATTACAAATTCTTATTCTAGAATTGTTATATAAAATAAAGTAATTTTATTTGAATTAATAAGGGTTTATAATTATTTTTTTTTTTTTAATAAAATTTGTTGTGTTATAGGGTTTACAATATGTGTCACAACAACACATAAATATCTTTTAAGACCTAGGTCTAGACCTAGGTCCCACAACAACTGGCGTTCTAAGGTCATGATGAACGCTTTTTTTAAACCTCTGCGGGTTCAAGTCACCTGAGACTAAGGATTCCGGCAAACCATTCCATTTGTATGCAGTTCAGACAAAGAAGTTTTTCTGCGATCTGCCAGTATGACAGCGTGGAATCTCGACCGTTTGACTGGTTGCGGTAGCCGATTGTCGAGTGGAACGGGGGTAAGAATAAGTTTGGGGCATGATGCACTGTTGATAACGATATTTGTAAAAAACAACGAGGTCAGCAACAGTGCGACGATGTTGTAGGGAATTGAATTTTGATGTCAAAGTCCGATCATCCACAATTCGTATAGCCAGCTTTTGAACAGAGTTCAAGAGGGCCAAGATGGAAACAGAAGCAGCACCTCAAACTTGACAACAGTACTCTATACAAGGACGAATATAGGACTTATAAACATGGAGCAATTGGTATGGAGTGAAAAATGTTTTGCATCTATTTAGGAGGCCGAGTTTTTTAGACGCGCTTTTTGCCATCGCCATTACATGATCGTTCCAGAGTAGGTCATTTGAAACTGTGACACCCAATAAACGAATGCTTTTACATTCACCTATTGGTTCATCACACATACTGAATAAAATATCTTTGTGGAACTCGGTCTTTGATCTGGAAACAATCAACAGCTGTGTTTTGGTAGAGTTGAAATTTACCAGGTTTTGCTCACCCCAACCGGCGACATTTTTTAGGTCTTTATTCACGTTTATGGCAGCGTCTCTCCGGGCGGGATTAATTCATTCGTGCATTTTACCTTTTGAAGGAAGGGGCTCGAACGACTTGTGCAGAGTACTATCATCTGCAAAACTATTCATTGGGTTGCTGGTGATTTTCAACAATTCGTTGATATAAATCAAAAATAGGGTTGGGGACAGTACTGATCCTTGAGGTACACCAGCGTTAATAAGTTTAGACTCAGAAGAAAATCCGTATGAGGAGACCGAAATGTATCGGTTGGATAGAAAATTTTGAATCAGCTTCACAATATTGGGATGAAAACCATACGTAACGAGCTTGTGGATCAAGCTGGCATGCCAGACTCGATGGAATGCCTTGGAGATGTCTAAAGCGATAACGTATGTTTCACCACCTTTATCAAGTATGCTGTTCCAATAATGCGCTACATAGTTTAATAGATCGGTGGTTGATCTTTTGTTTCGAACGTATTGGCTATCGGCTATTAAATGATTTACTTCCAGAAATTTTGAAATGTGTGTATTAATATAATGCTCGTAGACTTTGGATAGGACCGATAGTAAAGCTATTGGCTTATAATTTGAGATATCGGATTTTGGTCCCATTTTGGGGACGGGGTGAACATTGGCCAACTTCCAGCACGAGGGAAATATACCAGCTTTGTAGGATTGGTAGAATATTTTAGTCAAAGTTGGTGCAAGTTCTTTAGAAAAGGTTTTTAAAATGATGGGTGGAATATTGTCCATTCCTGATGATTTGTTGCTGTAACCCCTTTAAAAGTTTAGCGACTATTATGGGTTTGAAGTGGAGTTCATTCAAATTAACTCCTGAAGACTGGATTTGGGATATTTCTTTATGAGTTTCCAAAACAGTGGAGTTCAGAGCAAAGCGTTCAGCGAACAAGTTAGCTTTTCTTGCGGGATCATTGACGATTAAATCACCATCAATAATAGGGAGAATAGAAGATTTTATACCAGAATTTAAAGAATTGATGGCACTGTAGAAACTCTTGTCAGAAATAGACATAGACGTAAGTTTTGAGGCTTTCGCTCTGTCAATTTCAGACTTTTCGTCCCTGATGATAAATTAAAAAAGCCCTGATGATGAATTTAAATCATCAGGGCTTTCAATAATCACAATGTTTGAATTTTCAGTCTTCCTCATCCTTATAATGCCATTTCGTACCCACAGATGTTTATACTTGGCAGTTAGTTTTACTTTTTTGGCTTGGTTGAATAGATGTCTTAAATAGATAGACAAACTGTCGTTTTTATAGATGTATTCGTTATCAGCAGCAGAATTGTTCAATGTATGCGATTTTATTTTTATTTTGATTGTGTTTTTTTAATGCATAATTTTTTCTTTCGTTATATTCCGAACAAATTTGACAAATAATCCCTTATTGTGATTGTCAAGTCGATTGTCGAGACGATTTGTAGAGACGAGTCGTGAAAAATTTATTTTGTATTATGTAACTAAATTGAATCGACTAGAATTTATTACCATATTAAAAAATATGTTTATTGAATTATTGTGGTTTTATTAAAAAATTCCACTATTGTGAACTACCTCAAACACATAATCTGTCGAAATTCAAATTATTTACTGTCAAAATACTGTTTAAGTGATAAAATATTTTAGTTTTTTAATTTAAATTAACCTGATCCTGTTTAATTTAAATTTATTTATATAATTGGTGATGTTGATGTGAACAAAAGTAATTTAAAGATTTTTACTTAATAAATTGTTAAAAAAAATATTCATTAGTAAATTGTTTCCTGTTAGTAAATTCTATGATGATAAACTCAACAGATCTGTTCTATGAGTTTGCGGAAGATGAAGATAAATTACGAGTTAAAGATCTTGCTTGTTTAAAAATTTAAAAATTTTTTTACTTCTCTTCACAATAATCTGTCGACAAATGAAATTACATCGACTCAAATATGGCGTCATATCGACAAACATCGATTCACAATCGACATTCACAATGTAAATTTTTGTTGTCGATTTGAAATTGACATCGAATCGACATTCACAATAAGGTTGAATATATCTGATGACGATTTAACTGCATTATTAATTTGCCCAGCTGATTGTAAAATATTTCTTGATTTATCGGTATTAACGTTGTTTAAGTAATCATCATATGATTCTCTTTTTGTTTTTTTTTGTAGCAATTATCAATGTCATCTGAGGTAATAGATATATCAAGACTCATTATTCTAATATTTTTCTTCTTCTAGTTTTTTCACACGACTTAGAGTAGATTCAAGATTTTCAAGCCGCTGCATGATTGACGAGAAGTTAAGATTGTTATCTTTTTCAATTGATTCCATTTTTTTAAAAATAGTATCATATAGTTAGACACAGCTACTGGTTTTGATTGCAATTTAGTTGCGTGAGGTTGTGTGACTGCAGTACGTATTGTAGTAGTTTTTGTGCGTGTACATGCTGTGCAAAACCAAGTAGATTTCCCTTGGAATAAATTTTCAGCTTCTGCGGGACTTAGTTTTACACAATTAATATGAAAAACACCATTACACAACGTACAACAAATTTTTTTATCTAGATCACGATTAACTTTTTTATTACAAACAGAACACACCGCCATTGTTAGTTTCAAAAACTTTATTAAAAAAACACTATCTGTTGTTTTAACACGCGCGTTATTACAGTAATCCAAATAAACTTTTGTAATTTTTGCAACTCAATTTAATGATAGATTGTATATCTTAGAAAAAAAATCAATTAATTTTTGATGTATTGACTTATTTTTGCTTTATTATGTTTTATTAGGGGGTATCCCACGAACTCCGCTCGGCAATGACAACGAAATTTTGTACTGAGTTTCTTAAAGTTCATTTTACTAAATCGGTTTAAATTACTAAATGTTTGAAAATGTATATTATAACACAAACTGGTTTTTGTCCCAAAAATATCAAATGTTTTCAACCTACATTGTTTTCAAAAATTGTTAAAAATCTATATTTTTCTATGCTGTTATGTTCGCTGTTCTATAGAACAATTTTCTGGTTCTGGTCCTACCATAATAGCGCTAGAAAGGGGAGATAAGAAAAAAATTTAAAAATTCTCTATGAAATTTCTCATGTTTTTGCTTTAAACGATTTAAGTTTGATTATGAAGCATATTAATTACTATAAATCAAACATAATATATTGCATGTTTTGTTTTTACCTACATAGGCCCAAAAGCAAAATTAAAACTGTCAAAAATTTCCATACAAAGTTATATGGAAATTTTCGACCGTTTTCGTGTTTTTATGTGTTAGCTAAAATACATTTTACATATTATGCTTAAATGCTTAATATATTCAATAAACAAATTAAAAATTTTAAATTGTAGTACAATGAAAAATTTCATTGATAATTTTTTTTTGCTGTCAGAAATTTTATTTTTCATTCATGCAAACTATGATATTTAAACAGCAGGCTTTGTTTAAACTGTCGGCAATTCTTCTTGTCGTCGATAATTTTGCTTTGTCGTTATGAAAATTCTTTGTTGTCATTTTTTATTCTAACAAAATACAATATAAATTCATCTAGTAGCCACATATTTGACGTTTATTTTTTCAAAATCTGAAATAAAATTGCCTTAAAAATTCAAACATTTAAATCAAATTAAATCTACCTAAAATGAACGCCAATCGGTTTGGAAATCTTACCAGTGACGAAATAAGTAATATTATGATAAAATCAGAACCAGTTAATACTACTAAATCGCACAATTTTGTACGAAATCAATTTCAAGCCTTTTGCGAAACAAGAAATTTTAGAATGGATGGAAATAAAAGTGCCGTGGAAATTGCATCAATTCTAAAAGATTGGGCTATGAATATGAAAAAACAAAACGGAGAAGATTACAAAGATCACTGTGTGAAAACAATTTGGAACATCACAGCAAAACTAGTTCAAAGGGATTATTATGAAAAATATAAACGTGTTTTCAACCCGTTTAATGATATTGAATTTAAAGAAGCAAGAGATGCCAGAAATGCTAAAAGAAAATACCTACAAAACATTCCTGAAAAAAGAAAAGTCAGTGCTAAGGCACTTTTACCAGAGGAATATACAAAAATTTTGAAAACGTGTGATGCATCAAACCCTAAAGGACTTCAACTGAAATTTTTTCATTGAACTGGGGTGGCGTGGCGGAGAAGCGAGTCGATGTCGCATTGATTTTTTTCATGAAGAGTACTCTCCTTCAGGGAATATTCAGCGAATCGAATATAATCCAATATTCAGTAAAACGTGCCAGGGCGGCGATAAAACTTGTACTGATTCCAAATGGTTAGTTCAAAACACAAGTGATCCTGAAATTTGTCCTGTGAGCTTATTTAAAATGCTTATTGCCAAACGTGGTAATAATATAACCACAAACCGATTATTTTTGACTCCAAATCCATATTTTGATAGAAATGGAATTTGGTATAAAAACAGCCCCATTGGTACGAACGAGATTGCAAAATGGACTAAACAATCTGCCGAAAAAATTGGAATAGATACGCGAAAAAATAAAATCACTAACCATTCCAACCGCTCTTCTTTTGTTTCACGGTTATCTCATGCCGGTATTTCTGAAAGCGAATTATTAAAAATGTCTGGGCACAATAAAGCGTCGTCACTTAAACCCTACTTGCAACTAAATAAGGAGCACCACCTAGATATCATAAATAGAGTGCGAGCTCAAAATCAAGTAGAAAAAGTAAAAAGCAATTTGGAAAATTTTCCAGCCGAAGAATCCTTGAATGAAACTCCAAAAACTGGTAACAGTTTACACTTACAACAGTCTACGTCAACTTCAAACTCCACTGTTTCATCGAGAGCTAGTTGCACTAACACAACGGTGAAACAAAATCAACCATATGTGTTCAATAACTGCACAATCACTAATTGTAATTTTAATTAATGTATAGTATTTCTAATAAATTTATTTGAGTTTTAAACATTGTAACTCTGTATTTTTAAAACATTTTGAAATTTAGGAAGAAATAATTATGCTTTAAACCACATTACATAATTTAAAAAAAAATTATCTCATTAAACACCACTCTTCATTGAAATTTTTGTCTTCAATTTTTCAATTTTACTCATTAAATTATTTTTAAGCAACACTGCTCAATCAAACCGCTACTTAAACCACTCGTCCTTCGGACTCGTGGTTTATTGTGCGGTTTGATTCGCAGTGTTGCTAAATAATTTAATTCGAAAAATCAAAAAATTATCGAAAAAATTTCAATGACTCGTGGTATTACAACTGACAATTTTTAAAATTATTGGGAGCTGTGTTGTATTATACCAATCCTTTGAAAATTTTGTGATTTTTTTCTCATATAACGCTTTTGCGGTGAACACCGAAACAGAAAAATTGCCCAATATACTTATTGTTTATTATCTTACTGATCTACAGTTATATTGTATAATTTAATTAAAGTATTTTACGAAATGTTGTGTCAAAAAGTGAGGAAATAGACTTTTAATTATGTACTTTCATCAATTTGTTTCTTCTTTTCTTTTTTAATAAACTTATTATAAAAACCATTTACCAACTTTACTATTTAATGTATAAATTATTCCTTTAAAAAATGTTCTATGATCCTTTCGAAATTCTAACTATTTTTCATAATACATATTACATATCTTGTGACTAATTGAAAATAAAAAAAATCTAATTAAAACTCCAACAAAAATTATAAATATATATAACTTTAAAAAAAATCCCCTGAATGCATTCTAACTTTTTTTAAAACTACAAATAACTAAACAAAAATCTTTGTAATGACGTCACACGATCTTTTATGATGAAGCTGTTATACATATCTCACATTGCATATTATACTCAAATAGTAGTTTTTGCTTTTCCTTATTTTATTTCACAGGAATGACATTATGGAAAATAATTATCGGAAGCCACTATTATATGGTTTTTAGCACTAGCCACTATATGTCAAACAAATAATTAATTTTCTTGTTAATATCGAAATGATAATAATTTGAACGGAACGGGCAATGACAGTGCAAAAAAATGCTATAAAAACTGCATTATCGATTAAATTTCACTATCGTAAAACAAAATTTTTATGATTTTTATGTATGTATGAATAAAAAAAAATTATTGTTTTTTTTATTCATACATACATAATGCTATTTTAAAAAAAATTAAAAAAAAAACAATAAAAAATGTACTACGCCAGGATTTGAACTCACAACCTATAGATCATTAGTCGAGCGCGCTACCCATATTGCAACATAAGCGTTACGATAAGGGATAGACTCACGGCTATTATATTATAGATTTTCGCTTTGTTTTTTCTTCGATGTGTTTTCTTCGATCCCTACAAAACATAAACGAAGAATAAGAAGGATTTGAAGTCATCTGAGCCTTTGTTTAATAATAGATGCATTTCGTTCGATGTGGAACACGATTTGGCACTAGATGTTACGCAACGAACCACAAACTTGCATTATTCTGGAATCGTTTAACCTTTTATTAGTTTTTGGCGCAAGCTGTTATATGAGCAACGCAATTTATTTTTTTATTTATTTAAAGTACGCACAATGTTATAAGGACAGTCATCCTGGCGTATGTATCTTTGTAATTGATTAAGCTCGATTTCTTGAAGTATAGAACTGGATTCAGTTTGGTTTAGGTTTAGTGAACGGCGTAGAGATTTAAAATGCAATATTTAAAAATATACTTTTTTAATATGTTTATTTTTAATTTTTATTTTATTAATAGTAATATAAACTTCCTTATAGTAACAATTTGAATTTGATTTTTATTTTATTGAATATCGATTTCGACTTACGTCATCCTCAGTTCTTAAATTATTATTACAATTTTTGCTTAAACCATTGTCTTATATACTAATTTCGACTGCTATTTTTTATTATTATGTCATATATTTTGTTAGTTTTAGTGTTGATTTTATCATTTAAAATGTTGTTATTGTTTTTATGTTTATATATTTCTATTTCTTCCAATCTATCTAGATGTTGTCCTTTTCTATTTTCATGTAATATGGTTAAATTTGTGTTGCTATTGGTGTTTTTGTGTTTTTCTATTTTTAAATGTTGGGCATATCTGGATTTTGGATCACTTTTATTAATTTCACTGGTGTGTTCAATAAATCTTTCTGTGAAGGACTGCTCCGTTTGACCTATATAAAAATTACTGCAGTCATCACAGGTAATTTTATAAACAGCTGTGTCTAAGGTTTGGGTTTTTTTGGTTTTTAGGTAATTTTCTATTTTAAAAGAAAAATGCGAAAAATTTCATGCCGAATACTGAATACAGATAAACCGTGATGTTTTTCATAAGCAGGACCGAATTATTAATACCGGTGTGTCCATTTATCCAAAAATTTATCATTCTTTCAATTATACAATAAGGATAGAAAAACTGGTTTTCGAGTGCGAAGTGCGATTAATTTTGTTTAGTTAACAAACACACAATTGAAAAAGCAAAACAGAAATCAGTAATGTTTGTTAAATTTTTTAACCAACTTTTATAACATATAATACGATTTTGTTCTTTATTTAATTTGATCATTTTCTTCACCCAAAAGGCTGGCACAATGAAGTGGAATTGTTAAACTTATTTTGGTTTTGTCTATTTTCTTCACCAAAATTCAAGTTTCTAATAAAACCATTTGGAGTCGAAACCACAAAGCTGACAGACCAAATTTTGTGATGTTATGTTATGTTAACGTTATTCGGGTTCGAAACATTTGCTTTCCTATTACAAACGTCAAGTTTATATTGGTGCTAATGTTAAGTTTGACGAAATCTGTAGGTGTTAAAGAGGAGACAGATTCTCCGTTGCGGTAATAGTCAAGTGGACATACATTTTTCTGGCTTTGGATATTTTATCCACACCAACAGGAAAATTTGGCACCGCCATGGAGGACGGTTTCGATCCCATAAGATATTCGTAAAGTTTAATGCAATTGTTTTTTCACCTCAATACTTAATCTGGGATGGATGAAAAAACGTCTAATTATAACATGCAACATGATCTCAATTGAATTTTTATATTTTCTCTAAGGGCCTTTCTTTGGATGTGCAACATGATCTGAATATTACCAATTAAAAATATCTAACTATTTGTTAGTGGAACAATCTATTATATCAGGAACATAAGTCGTATTGACAAAGGCTTTGTTAAAAGAATTGCTTTACTTGTTTTGGTTTTATTATTATGTTAAACTGACTTAAACAGCATATGGGGCATTTCACGCCAAATAAGTGTGGAAACAAAATTTGTTTCCCTCAAAATTTAGGAATAGATAGTAATTTAGCAGAAAACGACCATCAAATTTTTTCAGATTTTATGACCCATACCTTGGCCGAAAATGACGGTCACAAAATATGATGTTTCGCCTGGCCACAAACTTGTGAATTTTGTAGGGTGTGGCTGAACAAAGAATGAAAAAATAGTATTTTGTTAGAATTCGTTTTTTCGTAGATTACGATAAAAATATTTTTAAAATTTTTAGGGGTAGTTTTCACCCGTATTTTAAGGTTTGATAATTTAAAATCTAGATTTCGAGAAGTATGACACATATTTTTTTCCTTTTATAATCTTGATTATTTTTGTCAAATTGTAACCGTTCACCAGAAACTGGTCCAAAAAATCTCACAGAATGAAAAAACATGTTAAACCAACGTTTTTTCACCTTTGGGTAGTTTTTGGGCCATTTCCTGGTCGACCCTCATCATGAGACAAAATTAATCGAAAGTATAGAACAGAAAACGAAAAGATTTAAAAAAAATTGAAAAATTGTGCCACACTAAAGCCCGATTTTTCTAAATCTCTTTCAACCCTTGAAATAAGGGTGAAAGAACTACGCCCTAAAATTTAAAAAATATCGTAATCTATCGTCTAACAAAATACTATTTCTCCGTTTTTCGTTCAGCTGCAACCATTTTTCTACAAAATGCACAAGTTTGTGGACGAGGTTAGAAATCGAATTTTTTTACCGATACTAACAGCCATTTGGTGTGGGTCTAAAGATCTGGAAAAGTTAGATGGTAGTTTTCTCGTACAGTACTATATATGCCCAAATTTTGAAGGAAATCATTTTTTTTTCACACTAATTTGATAGATGGATGTAACCATCTATTTGTAGCCATCTTTTGCAAGAGGGTTTTTCATTTTGTGTGAACGGCAGAAAGCGTTAGTTTTAAGTTATTTATAATTCTCGATTTGAAATGCTAGAAAAAAATTGATTTTTAATAAATTTCATACTTGATTCTCGTCCGGGATTAAGGATTTAATTAACGACCAATAAACTGTTTTCCTTGGATCTTGGCCTTAAGTTTGCTCGCTTCAAATATAAATTACTGTTGATAAAAATATACACATTAGAAGAACTTTTTGGGAATCTATCTACGTTACGAATGAATGCTTATCTACGTTAGGAATATATCAAGACTAACGTATTTTTCGGCTAATTTTTAAATTAGATCGATTTCCTACGACAAAACCATTGTATGAATTCTCCTATGATTTGCGTGAATATCTAAATACCGAATACCAAAACCGGTGTTTATTCATCAATACTTCTGGCCTTACTTCCTATTGTGTTGTGTTGATCATTTCATAAGTTCAGATTACTCATACATTGCATTTCCTTTAAATTTTGACAATGTATTCAACAGGAAATGTATATATGTGACATTTACAGTTTCACCGAAACGATTATGCGAAAAACAACAAGCACTCCAGACAAATTATTTATTAAGTGCTAGAAAAAGAACAACAAAACAATCAAAACATGACTGAATTTCTAAATTTTTTATAATATTATATTGATTTTTTAATCCTTCATTCTTTCATCAATACACCAAATGAAAAGAATTTCTCAAACACACAAAAATCATTTAATTTTATATGAAACAATACCAGCTGCAATTAATTTTAAGGCGATTTAGTTGCATATATCATAACAACATATCATAAAAAATAATATTATCACAATGTTAATCGTGAATGATTTAATAATTTTTTTTCTAAAACAATAATATTGGATTGAAAAGTATTAAGTGATTTAAACATTTGACGAGTATATTTATAGAATATAAATGGTTTGAATAGTAATTTTTGATGTTTTTGTTGACGTGGAATATGATGTTGTTATGAAAATGATTAATGGCAGTGACAGTAATTATTATGCAAATATGTCATATTTTGGCAGTGATTTAATGATTGGAAGTTGAGGCAATATTTCCCTATTTATTCAAGTAAATTATTTTTCTATGGTTAACATGTTATCGTGAATAGCTATTAAGATGATTAGATGATTAAGCTATTAAGATGATCGCACGATGTTTAGGTGGTCAGGTTTTCAAATTATAAATTCAGTTTTAGTTTTAAATAATTTTTTTTCTCTATTCATTTTTACGTATTTGGAATCAATACACACAACACAGCCTTTGCTTCAGGATAGCAAAGTTAAAATAAAATAAAATCAAATTAAATTTAATAAATTTATATTTAAATTAATTCTTTAATTCTTTAATATCATATAATTTACAAGATTAAACTTTGGTTAAAATTGTGTCTCTGTTGTTGTTCTGTTTTGATATCAAGAATGCTTAAAGCTCTTCTCATTTCGATTATGTAAATTAATAGATATTTGATTTTTAGTTTGAATAATGTATTACAAATGCATAACTGATTGTGCAGATGATATCCTTTAGGTAATAAAAAAGAGCCGACAAATTAAAATAGCATGAAATATAATTTAAGTATCAAGCAAGATGTATTAAATTATTTGTATTATTATTTGTATTATTATTTGATTATAATTGTTTTTTAGTTTAATTTCTGTGTTAGTTTGAATCACCTTATTTCCTTTACTATCATAATTTCTGTATATTAAGCAGATTTTATTGAATAGAAATATGCTAGATTTGTTAACACTTGGAACCAAAGAAAAGTAGATTTTTGCTAAAATCAAAAATTACCAGCTGTTTACAAATTAGTGTAGTTGGTTTTGCAGAATTTTATTTAGAGGACCAATTTACAAAGGTATTATATATTTATGAACGAATGAATCACTTATAATTGATGTTAACTATAAACTGTAAACTGATTTATTTATTATAATTCGGCCGAATATATATACAAAATATTTAATACATAAAACAACAACAATTGTTCTACTTGTAGTGAGTCTTTATGAGCTCACTATATTTCATTATTAAAGAAAAGTACAAGGTATATTTCTTTAATAATGAAATGCAACGATAAGCAAAATATGCTTGGCGCTTGGCGTGTGCAAGCGAGCAACGGAAAGTAAATAATATATTTGGCATGTGCGGTGTCAAATATAAATGCTTTGCTCGTAAATCAATTTGAAATAAAAATATGATTTATTAAAAAAACACAGTATTTGATTAGACGAACAATCGTACACACTTGTTAATAAATATAATTCATTAAATAAAATAAACTCTAATAAACTTAAACATATTTTTAAAATAAAGCTTTTATTTATTAAAAAAATAAAAGTTATTTTTAATTGGTCTCCAAGTTGTTGTTATTTAAATAAAATCAATAATTTATATAATTACAATAATTTATTTATATAAATTATTGATTTTATTTTAATAAACTTAATTAAAGTGTTTTATTATATGTGAACAAAAGATCTTATCATACTTTGTAAATCAAAAAGAGCTTCCCATTTATATTATTCCTTCGTATAGACATTTCTTTAATTAATTTTATTTGTTTACAACGAAGAAATTACATAATTTTTATATTGATATAATTGTTATATTTTTGTGTTTGCAGATTATGCGAATTATGATTTTAATTGTTTTGTGTTTGTTTGTGTTTTTCTATAGGTTTTTCTATAGGTTTTTCTTCCAAGTCACATTTTTAAAATTTTACAGGAAAGCCAAAAAACTATTTGAAAATCACAAACCCTGCTATATATCTATTAACTGCTTCCCTTACCCCGAAAATTTTTTTTACTTTAATTTTTTTTTAATTTCCATGATATCCTTAATTAAATTACGTCATATTATGTAACGGTTATTTGTTAAAAAGGACTTGGTGTGCTTTACCTCTCAATGATGATTTTTAGTATTCCCAAGTCCCTTGAAACATACAGCACCAAGTCCAAGACAATTGTACATAAAAGGGGTTTCCAAAAATAGTGTGAAAGGCTTTTTTATAAACTTTGCTTCAAAATATATTATTAAACAATGTAAGTTTAACGTTAAAAAACGTTTAAAATTGTTTACATTTTTTAAGAAACTAAAAGAAAGACGTTAAAACCTAAAGACACATTGACTAAGTGGACTTGGTGTTATTTACCTCTAAATACATTGTTGTCGTTTACAACACTATTTAGTCATAAACAAAAAAATGTGACTCAGTGTAGTTTACCTCCCACCTACAGATACATATGTTAATTTTTTTTTTTTTTTTTTTTTTTTTTTTTTTTTTTCCAAAAATTAAATTCATATGGAAAAACATTAATTAATTTTTATATTTCAAATACATAAAATAATAAAATACCTTAACTAAATTTTAAGATTTAAATTTTCAGTAATTATATATAATTAAATTGTTATTATTATTACCAATAAGTAAATATTTAAATTATTATTGTTATTTTATTTATTAATTATTTTATTTTTATTCATTTATATTTTTAATTTATCTTGTTGAATTTTTCGTTATTATTAATTTGTTTTAAATTACATTTCTTTGTCTTCTTTAATTTTATAAATATGTAGAGGGATTCGAATCCATCACTATGATTGAAAAAACCTTCCGGACAAGTGAATTAAAATATTATTAAAAATTCCATTGTAAATATTAATGGACTACGTCGTATTGTTCACAAAACTCTCTATACAAACTAAATCTAACATCTTTCTTGAACGCATTAATTGTCATTGTTTTCTGTTCCACTGAAAGATTATTATAGAGTTTTATACCTCTGTAGAATGGACTATTCATGGCCGTATTAGTTGAAAATTTTGGTAGGCGGTAGTTTAGTGCTGTTCGGCTATTTCTATTAGTGACTGTTAGATTAATTATAAGAAAATTATTAACTATCGTAAAATTGTTAGCAATTTTATACATCAGAAACATGTATTCATAGTCTATTAATTTCCCGAAAGGCAGTATACTAGGAGAATACAAGAGTTTGGTTGGAAATCTTGATGAGAGCGCTAGAATGGCCTTAAGAGCTTTATTTTGCATTATTTGGATACTTTTGATTTCGGTTTGAGTTGTTGCAACCCAAATTGGTAGCAGATACAATAAATGCGATTGAATATACGAATAATATATATTATAAAGGATATCACGAGGAAGGTATTTTGAAATTCTTTTTAGTACACCAATCATTGGTGCAATTTTTTGTTTTACTATCATTGCATGATATGACCAATTCAATCGTGATTGCATGTGTAAGCCCAAGTAACTCGTTGTATCTGATCGAAAAATTTTGTTATTATTATAATCTATTTCATTGAATAAAGTAAAGTGATTAGTTGGGTTTTTTATGAAGAAATGTACAAAGACAGTTTTTTAACGTTTATTCTAAGTTTATTTTTAAGCAGCCATTCGTCAATTGTAAGTAAATCTTGTTCCATTATTCTTTTTAATTCGTCATGATCATCACAACCATATACTATGACCACATCATCTGCAAATAATTGTATCTCTCCACATAAGTTTAGATTAAAAATGTCATTAATGTAAATTAAGAATAATATGGGACCTAGGATTGAACCTTGTGGTACACCACAACTAATTTCAACCAGATTTGATCTTTTGTTATGCATTATGACATATTGTTGTCTTTTTGTAAGATAGCTGTTTAGAAGTTCAAGTGCTTTATCTGATAAACCAATTTTTTTTAGTTTTTTTAGTAATATTTTGTGACTTACACAATCAAAAGCCTTCATGAAGTCGATAAACAAGCAGGCTGTTTTTTTACGTTTTTCTAGGTTTTTGTAAATGCCTTCGGTTAAGTTTAAAGCAGCTGATGTTGTATTGCATTTTTTTTTGAATCCAAATTGATTCTTGTTGATTGTATAATTTTCTTCTAAAAATCTAGTTAGTCTAGTTTGTATTGATCGCTCATAGACTTTCGAAATTACGGGAAGGATTGAAATTGGTCTATAGTTTGACATTTCTAGGCGATCTCCAGATTTGAAAATAGGAGTAACCCTGGCAATTTTTAAGTAATCAGGAAAACAGCCTGATTGAAATGATTGATTGATTCCTAAACTTAACGATTTGATAAAATTTGGTGCTTTTGCAAGTGTTTTGAGTAGTCGGGGTGATATATGGTCGTAGCCTTTAGCAGCACTTAAATTAAGATTTTCAATAATTTGTCTGATTTCATTTTCAGTAGTTGGCTCGAAAATATCTAGATTAGCAGAGTTTTGTGGTGAAACACAATTATCTTCTGGTGCATGCATATTCTCTGTCAGTTTATTACCTACGCTACTAAAATATTGATTAAATTGATTAGCAACCTCTTTCTGATCCTTCACTATTGTTCCATCAATTTTAAGATTGATATTTTCATTTGCATTAGATTTTTTTTTATTATATAATACCCAGTGAACAAAATCCCATAGTTTATGTGGACTTGATATCACTTCACTAATATTATTAGTATAATATTGAGATTTTGACAAATAAATTGCTTGGCGAGTTTCATATCGAGATTTTTTAAATGATTCTTCGAATGATTTATTATTAGGATATTTTTTAAAAAGTTTATAACATTTATCGCGTTTTGATGTTATTTGTTTCAGCTCATCAGTGAACCAAGGTTTTTTGAATGAGGTTGGAACTTTAACAAGTTTCTGTGTTATATTTAAATTTATTTTTTCACATAATTGTTGATAAAATTCCTCAAAACTAACTTGCGAGAAGTCTTGACTTTGAATAAATTCGGAAATATTGTTATAATTTATGGTTGTGATTAATTGAGGTTCGGGCTTTGGATTTTTTATTTGAAAAGAGGTGAGAATATATTGTTACGAATACAGAAAAATCTAAACGATTACAGAAAGATCTAGACGATTACGGTCACTTCTAGGAAAATAAAATCAACAAAACACAACAAGTGAATGAAATGAATAGTATTGTTGTTTTTGTCTCTTCTTAGAAATAGGGTCAACATAAACGATTTTATGAATCAAATCAACATAACGTAAAATAATCGAATATTCTAATATTTTCTCAAGGTTTCTGGAAAGTGATGTCGAATTATCTAGAAGTATTGCAGAAGGTATATAAGAAAATTACTTCTTGTAGTTTTAATTAGTTTTATTTTAAACGTGTGACAGTGAAGTTAAAATTATAAAAGTGATATTTAAAATAAGTTTTTGTAAATAAAGTTTTAAGTGTTATTGAGAAGAAATATTTTGTGTATTATTTTGAACGTGGTGTACTGGAAATTTCTACAATAAACCGTTGGAGTTTCTGAAGCTGTTGAAAGAATATTCTAGTTAGGAATATTGTTTGTTGTATTGTTTTCCTGTTGTTGTGAAACAATCAAGGTGTTGAATACTTATTAAAACCTGGTGTGTTTGCTAACTAATCAGTGATCGAACTCGGAAGAGATTGGGAATTGCGTTTATCGAATTGTGAGTTAGGCCAATTCGAAGTAAGGTTGGAAAAACGTAACATTGGTGACATCGGCGGATTAGTTAGCTGTTAATAATGGTTTTATTAAGTGAATTGAAGGTTCTTGAGTTAAAGAAAGAACTAGATCAACGGTGATTGTCAACAAGTGGAAACAAAACTGAATTAATGATTCGGCTTCGAGAAGCTTTGGAAGTCAGTGGTATAGAAGTGGAAAGTTACCAGTTTGTAAGAGTCACGACAAATAATGATGCAGTAGCAGTTGATGAAGAGAAAAGTTTTGTTGCGGAAACAACATCTTCATTGCCACCTGCAAATTGTGATTTTACGCAGTTAATGGCTATGATACAACAGATGAGTTTGAACATCAGTCAACAAATAAATTTGAATATGAATCAGAAACTGGATGCCGTAAATGCCAATATGAATCAAAAACTGGATGATGTAAATACAAATATGGCTGCTACCAAGGAAGAGATTAGTCTCAACATCAATCAACAGTTAGAAGCAATAAACACAAACATTGCTATGAGTCGCGATAAAGTCAAACAAATTATGGATGAGAAACTTCTACAAATGTCAACGGCATTCGATGGAAAAGTCGAGAAGATTCAAAACGATATCCAAGAATTAGAACAAAAAGTGCTTGACGAAAACAAAAAGGTACTTTCCAAGGTTGATGATATCGAAAAACGATTGCAGGATGTTGAGACGACTAAAGTTACTTCCCAGGTGGTACATCAAGTAGCAAATATCAAATTAAAACCACCATCATACGATGGAACAACATCGTTCGGCATCTTCAAGTTCCAGTTCGAGACCGCAGCAGATCAAAACGTTTGGAACGCTGAAAATCGTCTAGCTGCATTGATAGTAGCTCTTAAGGGGGAAGCAGCTGAAGCACTACAGGCAGTGCCGGAAAGTGACCGGAAAAGCTATGCTGAAGTAATGAATGCATTGGAACGAAAATATGGCAGCGACCATAAAAAGGAATTATACAGGATTGAGCTAAAAGGTCGCTTGCAACGCAATGAGGAAAGCCTTCAGGACTATTCTTCGGCAGTGGAACGGCTTGTACATTTGGCACACTCGAACACTCCACCATATTTTATGGAGAAAATGAAGATCGAGGCCTTCATTGATGGTATCCGAGATCCAGAAACCAGGATCAAAGTAATGACTACACCTAAGGCGACTTTCCATGAAACAGTCGCATACGCAATGCAATACGAGATGGTACAGAGGATGTGTATGCCATCTGGTGGATGCAGAAAATGGAATGTAGAGGGGAACATCAAAGGAGAAGTATTGGCACACAGAAGTGGAAGCGACATCAGATGCTGGGTATGTGACGAAGAGGGTCACATGGCACGGGAGTGCAGGAAAACTAAAGAAGCAGATAGATCGTCGTTTTCTGCGAAGAATATGGGAGTCGAAGACAAGCAGCACGGAGGGTTCAGGAGCAGCAGTAGGAAAATCTTGTGTTGGATATGTAGAAAATCGGGCCATATCTCACAGGACTGCTGGAACAGGAAGCGTGATAGATCTTCGTCTCCTATTCAACGGAAGTCTGTTGAGGGTGCAACTGTAAAGCTAAAAAGTGAGGAGAATGCAGCCTACATTCCAATTTCAAGAATTGCGGTAAATGGTGAAAGCTTGGGTATCAACGGACAACTTGAAGGTAAAGGTTGCTTCATGACACTGGATACAGGTTCAGCTCGAACATTCGTTCGCAAAGGTTTAATTGACGGTGTTTTGGAACCATCAGATGGATTAATACTCCAAACAGTAACTGGAGAATGCGCTGAAATAGAAGGTAAAAGAATCGCTGAAATAAAATTGGGAAATAACTGCTATCAACAAGAGGTGCTAGTGGCTGACATTATGGATGAAGTCATTTTGGGGATGGATTTCATGAAGGCGAAGGGATTAGTCTTCGATTTTGGATGTGGAATCCTAAAGGTTAATAATGTTGAGATGCCACTACTTGTGAATGAGGCAGAGCCAACAGTTATTGGCAGCGATGAGGAACTACGCAGTGCAGAGGAAAATCCAGCACCATCCAAACAGATGAGGGAGAGAAACGTCAACCGACGCAGACGATTAAACAAATGCCGAAAGTTAAAAAGGAAACAGGTCCAAGCCCATAACGAAGTGAGCGATGTAAAAGAGGTGGTTCAAATAGCTGCAAACGGGGACGAATCGCAGCTGAAAATGAGAATGGTTCGGAGACATAGCATTGTGAAACGCCCAAAGGGAAGTGATAAGAAGCACTTTAGAAATAATGAGAATCCCTACTCATCACGGTGGGCTGACATAAAACAAAGTAATGGTCCAGTACTTAGAAAAGAACCGGAAGTAATTCTAAACAGTCTGGGAAATAGGAAAAAAAAAAAAATGTTTGGATTCAACAATTGGAGGAGAGATCTAGATCCTGTTCGGGACGAACAGGCTTAAGTGGAGGGTAATGTTACGAATACAGAAAAATCTAAACGATTACAGAAAGATCTAGACGATTACGGTCACTTCCAGGAAAATAAAATCAACAAAACACAACAAGTGAATGAAATGAATAGTATTGTTGTTGTTGTCTCTTCTTAGAAATAGGGTCAACATAAACGATTTTATGAATCAAATCAACATAACGTAAAATAATCGAATATTCTAATATTTTCTCAAGGTTTCTGGAAAGTGATGTCGAATTATCTAGAAGTATTGCAGAAGGTATATAAGAAAATTACTTCTTGTAGTTTTAATTAGTTTTATTTTAAACTTGTGACAGTGAAGTTAAAATTATAAAAGTGATATTTAAAATAAGTTTTTGTAAATAAAGTTTTAAGTGTTATTGAGAAGAAATATTTTGTGTATTATTTTGAACGTGGTGTACTGGAAATTTCTACAATAAACCGTTGGAGTTTCTGAAGCTGTTGAAAGAATATTCTAGTTAGGAATATTGTTTGTTGTATTGTTTTCCTGTTGTTGTGAAACAATCAAGGTGTTGAATACTTATTAAAACCTGGTGTTTGTGCTTACTAATCAGTGATCGAACTCAGGAAGAGATTGGGGATTACGTTTATCGAATTGAGAATAAGGCCAATTCGAAGGAAGTTTGGAAAAACGTAACAATATTTATGGTCACTGAGATAAATATCTCCATATGCAATGGCAGTTCGATAATTTTTCGAAAAAAGCATGTGATCTATTATCGTTCCAATTGAATTCGATCTACGAGTTATGAAGTCTGGATGTATTTTATTTATTATTGAAACGCAATTTGTACTTAGTACACATTTATAGTTAATAACATTTGGGTCTGAATTGTTTAATAGGTTTATATTAAAATCACCAAGTATTAGTAAATCTTGGTATTTTTCAAGTACTGTATTTAAAAAGTCCAAAAATTCATTAATATTAGTGTGAGGAGGTCGGTATACTGCCATTATTTTTACTTTAAGTTTGTCGGAAGATATTACGATTATTTCATTTTCATAAATAATGTATTTTTTTAATAATGAGAAGTTTAGATCGATCTAGTAAAAATTGTAATACCTCCGCCAGATCTTGTATCTTTTATTTGATGAAAAACTGTAAAATTTTGTAAGTTCATATACTTTTCCTCACCTGCGTTCAAGAAAGTTTCAGTTAGTATTATTATTCCAACATTAGCATCTAACTGATGCAAAAAATGTTCTAGTTTTCCAAGCTTATTTTTTAATCTATTTATGTTAAGATAGAGTATATTTAAATTAAGTGTTCAATGAAAACATATTGATTTTTTTTAGATCACTTAAATCCAAAAAATATTCACAATCACAAGGACAAGAATTCATCTCACTAAAAAGAAAAAAAAATGGTTAGAAAACAACAATAATAAACAATGTATTAATAAAACGAGATATAGCTCTATATGACGTATATTTAATACGGAATATGGAGATGAAGTATAAAAATGTTTTAAAAATTTCAATAAATTTAAATTTCAATTTCAATATGAGAATGAAAAAAACGGGATAAATTGTATGTAGTATAAAAAAAAAAGTTACGAAAAGTTCATGTTGCGAAGGCAGAAATCCAAATTTTATATGCATTGTCTTCGATAATATAAATTTATTCTAGATTGATTAATTTTTGATTTTTGATATATCATCTGATGATGTAATTACAACATCTGTTTTATCGTTTTCGTTGATTCTAGCATATATAGCCCCATGTCGATACCATGCATATGCAACTTTTTTATTTTTTTTCAATTCTTTCAGATCTTTCATGAGTTTTGCATTATATGGAGTGAAACGCTCTTGGATGTAGATCTTTGATTCAGAAGGTGATATATTTGGATACAGTTGTCCAATAAAAAGTGGTCCTAGTTCTTTAACTTTGCTTAGAAATTGTTGCTTAATATCATATCTTGCAAACCTGGCGATTATGTAGAGATTCTTATTACTTGGATTGGATGCTGCAGAGACCGTTTTCTTGAATGAAGATTCGATATTGCATAGACCAAAATTATAAATTTTATCTATTTTAGCCATAACATCTCTAGATGAAAATGTTAATGAAGATGGAAACCCATTTATACTAATATCATTGGCCATTGCTTTTTGCCGAAAGTAATTTAGTTCGATTTTCATGTGTGATTGATCTTTGGTTAGTTGTTTTACATTTTCTTCAATTGAAATAATGTTTTTTGTTGTGACTTCATTACCAGTTATGATTTTATTTACTGTTTCATTAATTTTGTTTATTTGTATTGAAAATGCGTTAAGATTTGATACCAGACCTGCCATTAGGTCTTTGTTAGACGGTTCTTCGATTTTAAGAAGATCTTCTAAGGTAGATACCTTAGAGGATGATGAGGAATCTGTACGAGTTTTCACCATTTTATTATATTTAGTGCACTTTTTTATTTCACCAATCCAATAAAAAACAAAACTTAAGTTTATATATTTATAATTGTTTGTTTTGATAAAAGAAAACACAATTTCAATTATTTCGTATTAATTTGTTTTATAACAATAATCATCAACCACGTTGTCACAATTCACAGTCACAAAAGTAAAACAATTAGGTTGCAGAATTCGAACAAATTTTTTTCTTATTATTTTATTATAGTCTTTTTGAGTAATATTGATCAATAATTTATTAATAAGAATACCAAAAGCATTTAATAGGATATAATACAACAATTAATTTATTTTATTTGCAAGACTTTATAGAGTTTTTTATTAAATTTATTTCATATCACAACATTTCGACTTTACTACTCAAACGCCATATTGAAATTCTGTCTATACTACAAAGGTACAAAAAGTAAAACTGTATTTCCAATACTCATATAGTAACATCGTTTTATGAGATTGGCACGAAATCTAACGGCCTAAAAAATAGTGTCTGGTATTCGGTAAAACATAGCAGCTTTTGACTTTAATCAAAATATTATTTTTCATATTGATTGCAAGTTTTTCTATATTCCTTCAAATTGGCTTAACTTTCAACTCTATAAACGTAATTCGTAAATCTCTTTCTGGATTCGACAACTCATTAGTAAGCAAAAATTTATTAAGTATTCTCCACCTTTATTGTTTTACAACAAAAAGGAGGTTATTTAGGTAATTGCTTGATAGCCAAAAATATACTAATAATTTTTAATTTTGAAAGAGTGATCAAGGATAAAAAAAACTTGATCATCTTTCATTTCGAGCCCCAAATTTCCATACGGCTACCAGTTTACATATTCCCTTAAAAAAATTGTTTCCCACCACATAATTTCAAATATCCAAACAAGATTTTGCATTTAACTACAAAAATAGTCAATAGATAAAAAAATAATTTATCTTCATCAAATCTGGTATATGACCATTAAGGTATTTCATAACTTTATTGTTTGATCATTTAAGCGTTGCGCTCTCTGACTGACAAAGCCAAGTTGTAACAACTATTTGCAGTTTCAGTTCATCCGATGGTTCTAAAACTACGTTTTTCAAAATTTTGCATACAAATGTTTGGGCTGAATCTGTAGCCAGTGTCATGAAACAACTTTTACTGTCAATTTGTACTTTACAGTTCGACCATCAACAGGTTTCCGTTGAATAGGAGACGAAGATCTGTTACGCTTTCTGTCCAGCAGTCCCGTGAGATATGGCCCGATTTTCACGTATTGAACACAGGATCTTCCTATATGCTTCTCATAAAGCATATATGTATTCCTTTTCTTCGGTTTTTTATATTTGCACTTAAAACCTATTTGCGTGGTCTCTATATCCATTTTTCTGCGTCCAACAGATGGTCCACACCCACAGATCTTCTGTGCCATCTCACATTGAAATGCGTTTGCGACTGTTTCTTGGAAAGTCGCGCTAGTTATAAACATTAATTTTATTCTGGTTTCTGGATCTTGGATACCGTCAATGAAAACCTCGATCTTCATCTTTTCTGAAAAGTATCCAGAAATTGTCGAGTGTGCCAAATCTAAAACCCACTCCACTCCAGGCTTTCAATCCTGTAAAAATCCCTTTTATTGACGCTGTTGTGTTTTCGTCTTAACTCGTTCATCACTTGTGCGTAATTTCTGTGGTCGTTTTCTGGCACATCTTGTTATGTTTCAGCTGTTTACCAATCAACACGATTTTAGCGTTTCAAACATTCAGATTTGCTGCTATTGAATCACTTTTGGTTGAAACTAATCTGACCTGGAGTCTACTTTTTTTCCGTTGGCTTCTATAGCTTCTCGAAGCATCAATCATCAAAATGTGATACTAATTCCAAGAAGAAAAGCAACAAGAACAATTAAATAAATGGAAAATAATAACGACGTCGATTATTCTTAGAATTTTTCTAATTTTATTTGTAAAGAAATTTTGGAACAACCTCGATAAAAATTAAAATTCTATTTATGGAATCCTTTTTGCAGAATAAGTGCGATTATTTGATAGTTTAAATTAGACTGCGATGGTGTAAACAGTTAAATCAGAATGCGATAGTGTTAACAACAAAGGATAAATCAAATAATAGTTACGTGGTTTTAATAAATAAATTAAGTGATATTAATATTTGGTGTATTGTTTTTGTACGCTGATGTTATACTGTACGTTGTGTGGTTTCTACAAATAACTGTTTGCTTTTCTGAAGCCTTTTAAGCAATATTATAGTTCGGAAATATTGTTTTCATTGTTGTTGTGAAACAATTAAGGTGTGGAATACTTAATAAAATAAAATCCAGAAATAGATCTAACAATTATGTTTATAGAATTGAGAGTTAGGCCAATTCGAAAGAAGACAGAACAGCGTAACATTGGTAAAGCGGTGTTTTTTGTAAACAGTTAATAATGGTTTCTTAAGGTAGCTCACTTTTGTTTTGTATTTCGTTGCGGTTTTGTAGAATCGTGTCAATATATATATATAATTTTTTTAAATTTTCAATCAATTTCTTCAACTGTGTTAACAGTTTCAGAAATTTTTTAAGATTTAGCGGTTATTATCAAAAATGGTTAAATTGAAATTATATCTGCTTCGAAAATTAATAGTTAAGGATTTGGTTTATTCATATAGAATAAATAGATACGGAAAAGCAAATTAAACTAAACTAACTATTAAACTAAACTTTACTCTACTGCTCTTGTTAAAATAGGACCGATAAATTTGCACCACCTTGCATAAAATTTAAAAACCTTAGTATTAATCATATATGCTGACTTGCATATTCAACTAATGTTTATAAGCCGTTCGTATAAATACTCGTATAAATTTAATCACTAACTTACCTGAAACTTCATCCTCAACGCTTTCTTCGGTAGCAATTAGTCGTGAAGCCGGATTATCTGAAATATTGATAATAACGAATCTGAAACAAAATAATAAAAAGACTGTTATTCTTGCGACTTACCCAGTTTATCGTTGCGTTAACTGCAGTTGACATTGGAGATACGTAATCTACTCTTACTATAAACAAAACATTTGACAACACAAACTGACGTTTGTCAAAATTATACAGGAATGAGCCTCAATATATTTCCTCATATATTGGAGAAATATAATTTATAGTAGAGTCTGTCTGTCATCCAAAGGTACAAATTTATTGTATAATAATTCATTAGAAAATGCCGGATGTGGAGACAGACTTATCAAAAAACAGAGAAGGACCAATATATGAGGAATATATATATTGAGGTTCATTACTGCAAAAATTCAATCTTGTTTGGTTTTTTTCATATTTTGCGTATGGTTTTTTTGTGACACAATAAAAATAAAACTTAAAATAGGTAGATTTTACTATTGAAATCTACCATAAACAAAATATGGATGCACATTAAATGAGCTTACAATCGATTTGATTGCGCGTCTTTTAGTTAAAAAGTAAAAAGTAAAATATTCGAACATTGGGCAGTACATTTGAACAGTAGATGTTTACATCGAGTGAGTCTATCTATGCTACTACATCGAGTGTTGCCAAATGGATGTCTGAGATGTCGCCATTGTATCTTCGAATTGGACACACAGTTGCAATGTGTTTTATGGTCTGCTGTGGAGCTCCGTACTTACATTGAAGGGACTCTGAAATACCCCACCACTTGTAGAAAGAATCAGCACAACGTCCATGATTCGTTCTTATTTGGTTTAGTGTAGTCCAGGTATGACGTGTCAGATCGAAATCAGGTTGGGTAGAAGTCGTAATAAAAAGGCCAGGTTTGTTGTAATGATCCAGGAGGTGCCCCAGGCTTCCAAGATATTAAAATTAGTTGTCAGTAGGTTGCTGGCAGTTTTGTGTGGAGGCTTTCTTGACCTCAATCGACAACGAGTGTGGTCACCGTAATATTCGTGCAAGGGTAGCGTGATGTTGTTGGTTACCTTTTTATGTTCACGTATGAGCGCATGCGAGTCTGACTGTAGGTGGAGTGATATTGTTTAACACAGGGAGCCAAGGTAAAAGATTGGACCTGATAGTACCACTTATAGTACGCATCGTGGCATGCAGCTGGCAGTAAACTTTTTGAGTATGTGTGCTATTCAACCAAACTGGTGCTCCGTACTCAGCCACTGAGTAAACCAGACTTTGAGTAGTTGTGCTGCGGGTAGCTGGAGTAGCACTCTATGTTGAGCCTGCCAGTTTGTGAATTAAATTGTTTCTCATTTTAAGTTTTTTTGACGTATTCTCTAAGTGGAGTTTAAAAGAAAGAGTTCTATCGAGAGTAATGCCCAGGTACTTTGGCTGTTGATTGTATTCAATGACAGTGTCGTTAAATAACACTGAGAGTTCGTGTTTTGCCAGTTTGTTGTTTAAGTGGAAACAAGAACTCTCGGTTTTACTTAGATTAGGAAATAAGCTCTACGTTCGAAAATAGTCATCCATTATCACCAGGTCAGTTGAGAGCAAATCTTCCTAGACACCCATATATTTGTTTGGAGTGGCCAGGGTCCACTCATCAGCGTAACCAAATTTTTGTGATGTTGTGTCAGGAATGTCATGAATGTACAGATTAAAAAGTAATGGCACCAGGATGGAACCCTGTGGCAAACCATTGTTAAGCATTTTGGACCTGCTACTGGAAATATTTAGATGAACTTTAAATACACGATTACTCAGCATGTTGTTAATTAAACATGAGAAGGTGTCAGACCGGCATATGACCGGTACCAGACCGTGTCATATGCTGCAGTGAGATCGATGAATAATGTGGCTGCTGTTGTTTTTGATACCCAGCTTCGTTATAGGATATTAAAGCGAGCAGTTGGTCAGTGCAACTGCGATTGGGACGGAAACCAGCCTGTTCGACTGGGATCGGTCATTCAAGATGGATGCGATACGGTTGTATATGAGTCGTTCTAGCAATTTATAGCAGGGGGCAATTGGGCGATAGCTTCCTGGTTCATTGGATGGTTTACCTAGCTTAAGTATCGGTATCACTTTCGTAGTCTTAAAATATGTTGGAAGATTGCCGGTTTCTAGGATATTCGAGAAAAATTTAGTTAGCTATTGTTTTACATTTTTTTCAGCAGTTCCAAGAAATTCTGGAAAAATACCATCGTAGCCAGCTGCTTTTCCGTTTTTTGATTAGGACAGCGATGAATCTAGATCTTCGCTACTAAAAGAGTTCGCATACTTCGTTGAAGACGAGCAATTGTGCTTCATTTATCTTAATTAATGTTTAATGGTTCTCGTATGAAGGTGATTAATAGAAGAACGAGACATGTTTACGATATGATTTGCAATGTCCTCTGGATTTAATTCATTGTTAGCACGAGCAATTGAGTTTGAGCCACCCAGCTACCGAAGGAGACTCTAAGCTTCCCTGCTTGAATGAGCAAAATCAATGTTTTCAACAGCGTTAATCCAGTTTTGTCCCCTCACGGCATCCAGTGAGTATATAAGGTCATCAGTCACGTCTGCCTCACCACTACTAAGGTACTCTTTACTCCAGTCAGGAATGTATTCTTCATCTTGTTTGGTCTATTCTGTGGTAACGATATAAAAATTGACCATTGGAATCTTGTGCCGTGTATTGTTGAATGTGTGTAATATAAGTAATAGTTATATTAAGTATATTAATTGTTTAGAACTAAATTTTTGTGATTGTGCATAAACAAATCAAAAGAAATAAAAGAAAAAAAAATGATTAAAAATCAAATTGAAGGAATATTAACCTAAAATTATGCTAAATCTCACACAATTTTTTTTTTTTTTTTTTTTTTTTTTTTATTCTATGTTAGGCATGTTTAGTGTTAACCAATATAGATCAACGTCTCTGAATATCCGAAGATACCATGCTAACTAAGGAACTAGGGCTTGAAAGTATTATTAAATTTTCTTTGAGGAATTTATTAATGTTGATCTTAAAGTTTTGAGGATTAAAATTATCAGGAAAGACCCACGCCGGTAAGGCATTCCAGAGATGAGAAACTCTGTTAAAAAAATCGCGTTGAAAAGCGACAGTTCTACACCTAGTCACTCGAACCGTAAAAGGATGGGCTGATGTTGATGCTCTAGTGAAACGCGCAAAGTTTGCTGGTTCAGGCAAAATCGATTTGATCTCCGCAGACGTCCGTTCGTCCATAATATACTTGTAGAATACCGTCAAATCAGCGACGTCTCTTCTATGTTGCAAGGAATCAAGCACGTTAGTAAGAGTCGAGTTGCCGATCAATTTAACAGCTCTCCGCTGTACAGGATCAAGACATTTCAAACTACTTATGTAAGCTCCTCCCCATATGTGAGAACAATACTCCATGCAGGGACGAATAAATGATTTATATATTAAAAGAAGCTGCTCGCTATTAAAAACCTTACGACAACGACCCAAAAATCCTAATTTTTGAACAGCGTTCTTTGCTAGGCTAAAAATATGAGAATTCCATTTCATACTATTTTCAATCTCAACTCCTAGAAGTTTAATAGATTCTTTCTCTTCAAGATTATTTGAATCAAACTTTAATAAAAATGGATTAGGTGTTGATAACCTAGAAAAATGGCAAACTTGAGTTTTACTTGTGTTGAATTCAACACTGTTAGCAACTCCCCAATCTAAGATGGTTTTTAAATCAATATTTAATGAGTCTATCAAGTTTGATCTAGCGATATTAAGATTTGATGGTGCATACAAATTTGGCATTTCATGTGACGCATGAAGTGTGCTATCATCAGCAAAACTATGGATGGGATTAACTGTTGAACCTAGCAAGTCATTAATATAGAGAAGAAAAAGAGTAGGTGATAAAGCGGAACCTTGAGGAACACCAGCGTTAGTTGAAAAGATATTCGATGAAACACCATCAACATTGACCTGAAATTTGCGCTCGGAAATAAAGCTTTGTAACCAAGAAATAAGTTGCTCATCTAAGCCGTAGCATCTCAATTTGCAAATAAGATTGTTGTGCCATACTTTGTCAAACGCTTTGGCAATATCAAGTGCGACGCCAAAGGTCTCACCATGGTTTTCAAACGACTTGTTCCAGATATGCGTGACAAAAGAGAGTAAATCTCCCGTCGCTCTTCCTTTACGGAATCCGTATTGTCTTTCATTAAGTAATTTTGACGACTCTAAGAAGCTCATAATATTAAAATTAACATATTTCTCAAATACTTTAGAAACAACCGACAAAATTGATATAGGTCTGTAGTTTCTTGGATCCGTTTTAGCGCCCTTCTTTGGAACTGGTTGTACACTAGCCATTTTCCATATATCAGGAAAAATCCCTTTCTTATATGACAAATAGAAAATTTTAGTTAGGATTGGTGCTAACTCTTTAGCAAAAGTTTTAAGGATAATTGGAGGAATTCTATCAGGTCCAGATGCCTTATTAGTATTGATTTGTAAATTTTAGTTAGGATTGGTGCTAACTCTTTAGCAAAAGTTTTAAGGATAATTGGAGGAATTCTATCAGGTCCAGATGCCTTATTTGTATTGATTTTGTTGCATCCAGGCTATATAAGTTTAAAAAACCTAGATACCTAAAGCTTTCCTTGAAATATAACTAGGTGTGAGAATCCCATGGCATGTGCAACAAACCAGAATAACTTACTACCCAAAGGGCAAAAATTTGAATCTAACGGGATTGCGCTAAATTTTACATTATTAAATTTTGATCCATTTAGAATTACTTTTTATGGTGGAAAAAATTACAAAATTTAAGAAACGTCAATTCGGACATTCAAATTTACTTTTTGAACTGATAAAACGAAAAGCATGAAATATTCAAAACTAAAAAGCTTCACAAAGCCCCTTCAAATTAGAATCATATATTATACACAACAGATTGACCTAAACTTTAAATCTTCTCGTCTAAGATTGTTTTTTGAAAAGAAAATCAGGCAGATAAATCATATTTCATTTCTAACAGACTGCAATATAGCGGTGACAAATATCTAATTGCCCTGAACCTGGTTCAGTTTACATATCAGCGTGTAAAAAATAGCCAAAAACAGAAACAAATTTTCTTGTGCATTTAAAAAGGCGGTCAATTCCACACTAATAGATTGCATCAAATTTTTATTCAATTCAATTTCATAATTTTCGCATTTCAGAATGGTGAGAGGATGTGGAGTCGAAGCTTGGAGTTTAAGAAGAAGAATGTGCATTATTCAGAATTTGGGATATCGAATTCTTGTCATTAGGGGTTTGTTTTGCTTTTTCAAAGTACCAAACCCAATCGTGTGACGTGTTATGAAAAACTTCTCCAACGAACTTATATTACAAAAGTGACCAATAAACTCGATAGTGAATTTATAATCTCAACCTTTGTTCTGATACAAATTTCAATGGTTTGATAGTTTGTTCGTCCGGGTCAAAAATAATAACCTACTTCTAAACCCATAATTAAATTATTTTACCAATACAACCCTGTACAACATCAAGAAGGCAAATAAATTGTTATCATCAAAAGAATAAAACAAATACAAAATTTGTTGTAATGGTTTTCTATTACAATATTTTTATTGTATTTGTAGTTGTAAAGTTTGTAATGCATTTTTTCTCGAATAGTTACAGTACAAAAACAACAACAACAACAAATTATTTGTTATTTAAAGTGCTTAAAAGAACATTCCGGATAAAAAATATCAAATCCGATCATTTCTTCTAGAACAGACGGAATACTATTTAAACAGGTAATTGTGGGCCGATTTTAATTAATTGTGAACGGTAATATCGTAACATAAAATCGTATAAATAAAAAAAAGTGAATTTGAATTGTAAATCAAAGTTTCAAGTATTGAATAGAAAGATTCTTCTGCATTATTTTTGGACGCAGTATACTGGCAATTTCTATATTCAACCGTTGGAGTTATGGAAGAATATTTTAGTTAAAAAATATTGTTTTTATTCGCCTACACATTAAAGTAGTACTTTATTACTGTGATTTGCGGCGGTAAAGTGTCACTTTTTAACCATATATTTTGTTGTCATAGTTACGTCTAAAAAAGTAAAAAACATTTGTATTTGTTTAAATTCTATAAAAAACGGAAATTTTTATCAAAGCAACCTTTAAATTCAAAATTCCATTATCCAATTAAAATTATTATTATTATTTGTTGTCATAGTTATACAATTATTTTGAAGAAAATAACATATATTTTGTCAAAGGTTACTTGTTCAACACATTTTCATTTCAAAATTTATGCAAAATTATAACTTTGTTTTAGAATAAAATATTTAGAATGAATTAATTATGACGCACGGACGTAAGCTATTTTGGACTTAAGTCGAAAATAATAACTATAATGTAATTAAAATGGATTATATAATCAAAAATATTTGTTGATATACCTTCGCTTTAGTGGGGTTGGTGAACTAAAACATACGTCAAATATTAGTATAAGCAACTATAAGTCCCATCGACCTGACTAGGTGGATCTTGGATCGGTCATAAAAGTGGCGTGTCTCTAGCTTTTAAGAAATCAAAATTTTTTGTTATAGTTTTTCTTTTTTGTAGTGTCCGGCATTTTCACCTTAAGCATGCATTCCGTTGAAGGCAGATACTTGTAATTTAGTCAAAGAAACCCAAAGCTAAATATGTGCACTCTATTCTGTTTCCTGTAATGTTTAAATAAAGACCATTACTATAAACCTATAAAAACCAAGAGAAACTATACTTAAATAAAAATAAATTTATTACTTTGTATAATACATACAACTTTAAGTACAAATTAATCACTCTACAAGTTGCAAACAAATTCTTCTCATTGCATTTTAATTACGAAATTTGAGTACATTCGCAAGTTGTTGTTACGCCTCTTGTTGACTTATTTTAAAATGGCAACATTTTTTGTCCATTTTGGTTTTGTAATATGAAAGCAAAAAAAGCACTTAAAGAATTTTATGTTTTTAATGGATTTTTCTTTTATTTGCATGCATAAACATAAATTTAATCTAACTTTTATTATAGATATTTGTTATCTTTTACTTCCTTTCTAATAAATTTTAAGAATATTATTATTTTGTTCTTTAAACAATTATTTGTATTTTTTTTATTGTAATCTTTTTTTTAAAGAAAATAAATAATTAGGTTAGTTATTATTTTAAATGTAGGTACGTACATAGAATTTTTTCTGCTATGTTACGATAACTTAAGAATTATTATATATTATATACCTATGTTCTTAAATGCTCCATTGACAATGTTTTCTTTTAAAAAATGTATATGCTTTTCCAGTCATTTGCTATTGAAAACATATGCACATATCTAGATATTCACATATGTATATATACAAAAACCTGATGCAGGAACTTATCAGAATATACATCAACAACTATCATAAACACCGATACAACCATTTTCGAAAATTGCATTCAATGTAAATCTAGTATTTCCAATTTATAAAATAAATATTATAATTGCTTAAGTTAGAGAAAAATAAATAAAAAAGGTATATTTCGATAAAAGCACAATCTCGTTCGTTAAAGGAAAAATATAATTATATGTAATAAACTTAATTTTTATTACAAACTTATTTTATATATAATTTTAATTCGTAATCCAGCTGTGTTTTTGCTTTATATTGGTTATACAACATTCCGTCAGAAGAAATTTTATTTTTTCCAATTTAAATTTAAAACCGACACAAAACTTTAAAAATTGAATTATTGCGATCTTTTCGTGTAGGAGAGAAAACTTAAATGCTTTATAGCTCCGTAGATAACATGAGATTTAAACGTAAAACGACAAACGATTGTCGTCTCGTAAAAGTTAAAATAAAATTTAATTTTAAAAACACAATTTCTTACTTTTATGATCCTTAAATCGTTGCATATAGTCGTCATTCATCTTTAAGATTTAGTCATTCATCTTTAAAAAATATTAAAATCCTGCAGATTTATAAAAATACAGCCAGTGATGAGTGGGAAAATGAATGACAAAACCACCTATAACAAAACCACTAATTTGGATAATATATATGGTGCTAAATTTTTCTGCAACGTTTACTTCCATTCCGATCACTTGGGATGGATGCTGATTGTTTACCCGCTCCTTGTTGCTTCCTTTTATCTCACTGTTTTCCACTTTTTGGGATAAAGGGAATACAAGACCAAAATTTGAATATTGGTATTGAGTTTTTTTAAATGAGGAAATGAATTTACACAATTGTTTTATTTTGACCCAATGGTTTACACTAAACTGGATCTAATGAAGAACACTAAATTTCGCAAATGTCTAAAAGGTTGAGAGGGTACTCTGGTCAAGAAATTTGAAAAAAAATCGATTTTTTTGTTTATTTAAAGTTTAGACCTTTAAGAATATTTCATCAAAAGGATTATTCAAAGTTTGAACTATTTTCGTATTTATAGCGGCTTTTGTGACGCGGCAACTAAATCGGTTTGACGGAGCAACGACGTTGCCCAACCACCTGAGGACGAGTGCAATTGGGAAATTTTTTCATACACCATATATTCTTGGCAATCTATAATCCGGTTTTTATAGTGTATTTAGTGTATTTAGTTGTAATTACTTTATGTCTAATGTTCAGTTTAATTCTATTATTATTTTTTAACGAATTTTTCTCGAAACTACTTTTTTCGAGGTGCTCAACATGACATCTCAAGTTCTACACTTGAAATATGTTGGAAATATTCTTTGTATATCCCTCTATAGTTTTATACTGTTATCCCTCTATAGCATTTTTTAAAAATTCGGAAACGGACAAACAAAATGGTTTTTCAAATTGTCGCCATTTTGTGAACTATAGCGACATCTTGTCGAATGAAGAATTTTTAAAATTTGTTTGTTTCAGAACACTGCAAGGGCTGAAACCACGTCGAGCAGGACGCATCTTTTTTTTAACTTTCCGAATTTTTTGATTTTTTTCTTGGTGATTTTTTTTTTGTATTATTATTCTGTAAAAAACTGGAGGCTAAATATATATTTCTATTTTGTTTTATCATATTCTAAAAAATTCCTAAAATGTAGGTCTCTAAGCCAGAATACTCCCTTAATCCAGCCTTTATTAATTTTCGAAGTGAGAGAAATTTTTCCACTTCAAATCACGATCTACTTCAATCTAGTTCGTTTCGCAATGAAAATGCTGATTTTCATAAAACTGCAAAAGGCGTTCAGATCTCAATTTTCTAATTAGCAGAATTAATATAACTGTATTAGAACTGTATGTATACTCGAAAACTAGTCAATCTTGCAATAATAGGGGTTTTTTCGAAATAGTTTTTTTTTAAATCTACTAAATTTTTACAGCAATATTCCACACAAAAAATCATATACAAAAAAAATACAGATATTTGACAAGTTATGCCAAACATACGTAATGGTAAAATAATATGTATAATATATGCCATACTAATCAGTTAGACTAGATTGAATTAGGTGACGATATATATGTTGTACTGCGACCAAAATAATCTACTGTACCTCACCCTACTACTCCCTGGTGAATACACAGTTAAAGCACCCCTCCAATCCAGCATTTAGAAACTTCATGATATAGAGAATGTTAAGTTTATGGAGGTCATGTCCGTCAATATAACACTCCCTAGATAAAACCTTTTCGTGTAGATCAAGGCTTCACAATCTTTGAGAAGACAGACTGTGATCTTTTTTTCCAAAAGACAGAATCTACATTCGTTTCTTTGCTCCACCCCAATGTTCTTAAGGTGTTTTCTTAGTTTACAGTGTTCTTGTACCCCTGTACCCCTGTCAGTATTCTCATGTTTCTCCTATTCAACGTAGACCACATTACTGCTCTCTTTTGATTAAACGTTGCAATCAACTTCTTGGACTGCCTTTTGGTCTACAAGTTTTTTATCCATTGATGCATGGCGTACTGTTCTCATATTTGGGGTGGAGTGTACGTAACGAGTTTGAAATGCCTTGATGCTGTGCAGCAAAAAGCTATTAAATTGATTGGTAGCTGTATTCTTGCTAAAGAACTTGATTCATTGCAGTACAGAAGAAATGTGGCTGATTTAACGATTTTTTATAAATACGTTATGGATGAAAGGGTTTCTGAAGAGATCAAATCTGAAGGGTTTTACTGAAACCAGCATTATTCTCGCGTCATACCAGAGTCGAGTTTTTTAATCGAAACTCACACTCTTCGAATTCCTTGCCGGCGTGAGTTTTTCCTGATAATTTTAATCCCCAAAATTTTAAAATCATTGTTCATAAATTCCTAAAAGAAACATAATTTAGAATCCCAATCCTAGTTGGCATGCTATCTACGGATATTCAGAAACGTTAATTTATAACTCGTTATTATTAACACTTGTTAGGCATGAAAAATAAAAAAAAAAGAAAAAGACTCGCGGTAGTATGCTCGGTTTTGGACCATTCTGTCATAATTGCTTCTCTCTTCTCTCCATTTAGCGTTTCGAGAAATATTCCAAAAATTATAATAATATCAAAAATTTAAACTTTTTTCAAAATTCTAAAAATATTCCAAAAATTATAACAAAATCAAAAATTTAAGTTTATTCCAAAACTTTTAAATTATTGCAAAAATTATAAAAAAAATTAAAAATACAAACTTTTTTCAAAATTTTCAAGAGTTTCACGGGCAAGTAGGTCGACCAAGTCGGAGCCCTGCTAACTTGGCAAGGCAAAATACATCTGGACGTCACCAGATATCCAGACGGTTCGGTTCGTAACTGAGCTATTTGAATGGGCCTGCAGGACGATCATCGGATCGGCACGAATCGCATGACACCTTGATCCAGCCCATGTGCTAAGTCGTGGCTGACATTCCTGCATAGGATCTTGATGAAAATTTGTCAAATAATCCAGGCTCACTTGAAAATGGAAGATCTGGATTCATTTAAAATTTTGAACAAATGGCGGGGGTCTCCCGAACACCTCTAAGTTTAAATTTTCCATAACTTCTAATCCCGGCTTATGATCTTATGAAAACTTAGTTTATAAGGTTTTAGTACTGTTTATATACCATATTTTTGCATACCAACTTCCGGTTTGTCACTTCCGGCTAAAAAGTTTTTTATTCAGGTGTTTATCTCTACTGTAGCCTACAATTACTGATCGATTTTCATGAAACGTTGGTAAAAGCTTTCAAGTAACATGAGAAAGATTTTATCAGATTTTGGAGTACATTGGATAAAGGGCTCCCCAAATCCACCATGGAACAGGTGTTTTTTTCCACCATGTTTTGGAAGTATACAACATTCGTTCGTGAATGAATTTTGATGACGCATCAATGTTAACTAGCCAATTTGGTCATCTGACTGTTTATAAGAAGCTGTCGTCCTTGCTATGGTTATCCCTAGTATCTGGCCAATTTCTTGGAAAATGACTGACTCAAAATTCCATCTCTGATCGTCCAATTATTTATCACAGCTCCATCGATAGTTGTTGGTTCCTGATACTGTATCGCACAAAAATACTTGTTTTGGTTATCAGTTGCGAAGATTGCGATTCTCTTAAATGGAACGTATATTGTTTATTACTTCATTTTCCCATTGTTTTTAGTGTTGGTATCTGCAACCGCACAAAATTGACTGTCGATTTCATGACCTGTGAAACATTTGTGATATTACTTCGGTCTGAAAGACCTAAGTATTACATTCTCGAGTCAAAAGTGAAATTCTTATCCCTACTTTTTTAGGCATTTCTCGACGTTTAGATCGACCTACTGATTTTAAAAAAAATGTATCTGTCTGCCGGCCGTCCGTCACAACCTACCAAATCTAGAAAACCGCTGGAAGGATTTCAAAAATCTTTGTTTCTAGAAATAGGTATACTCATAACTCAATAGGGAGAGCCGAAAGGACGATGTGTTCGATAACTGTACCGGAAGTGTGTCAAAAAATCGTCAAGTGTGTCAAAACAAGGAAATTTGCATAGTTTTTGCTTAGAAACGTTCATTTTAAGTGATTAAGAGTAGGAACATTGAATTTGGGGAATCTTGATGGTTGGGGATTGGTATGTGAGACCAAAAACTAGATTATTGCATTATAAGTTTGTCAAAAAATTATTGTCAATTGTGTCAAAAAAATGATTTTCATTTATTTTTTACCCAATTTTTTGGAAAAAATAAATTTAATTATTTGTATGTCATGAAATGTAATTGAACATGAAATTATTATTATTTAGAATTTTGCATTATAAGTTTGTCAAAAAAATATTGTCAAATGTCTCAAAAGAATGTTTCATTTAATTTTTTACCCAATTTTTTGGAAAAAAATAAAACTAATTATTTGTATGTCATGAAATGTAATTGAACATGCATGACATGGACATTTTTAATTTTGTCGTAATTTTTGGAATTTTGAAAAAAGTTTTTATTTTTGATTTTGTTATAATTTTTGAAATATTTTTAGAATTTTGAATAAAAAATAGAATAATAAAAATTATGGCGAGTTTATGAAAAAACACTAATTTTTGATACCATTTGAATTTCAAATAGTATTAAAAATTAGTGTTTTTCCATAAACTCGCCATAATTTTATATAAGATATCTAGTGCTCAACAAAAATAAAGAAATATAGAAAAAAAAAAAATATAAAAAACAGAATTTTTGAATTTTATAAATATTTTTAGAATGTTGAAAAAAGTTTCAATTCTTGATTTTGTAAGAATTTTTGCAATATTTTTAGAATTTTTGAAAAAGTTTTAATCTTTGATTTTGTAATAATTTATGGAATATTTTTAGAATTTTTAAGAAAGTTTAAATTTTTGATTTTATTTTTTACAATATTTCTGGAATTTTGACAGAAATATGAATTTTTGATTTTGTAATATTTAATATGGAGATTTTTGAGTATAGTTTGCTGATTGTATCATTTTTTCACTAAGTTATGTCTATTTATGATCTGATATAATTTTCCGTCGTATTGGTGTTTCGTGTTAGTTTTGTAATAAATTTCTAAACAGAGATAAAAAATACATGTGCTTTAACAAAGAGTTTTATGTTTGATATACATCGCTGCCCAAAGCTAAAAACAATGTCCTCATAGAAGTTTTTTGCCGAAAACCATATCAAAATCCATAACCCAGACCGAAGTCTTTATATCTCAGAGCTTGAGATTTCAGCCCCTCCATATTTTTTGCAACAGTTTCGTTCATACAAATTTGACCACTTCTTGTTGCTTCGTTATACTCCTTCAATACTTCTAGTATGCTGTTTTTCGGAACGGATTGTATAATGTTCAATATATTCTATGTCAAACGTACTTCATTTTTCCTCAGTCGCTCAATTTGCATATTGCAATATACTATAAACATATCTTGTTTAATGTTATTTTATCTTGTTGGAACAGATGTGAAGTGCCTATAGTCGTTCCAACATTTTCCAAGCCCTTCTCGAAATTATCAATTTTACTTAAATCTTTATGTTCAGTTCCATTTTAAATTTTTTCGAATTTTCCATTGAATGAATTTGAGATCTGCAGAAGTCCATAATTGGTCATCGTGATTCACATTAAATGTTTCTGTTTACCATTTCAAATTTTTGATTCATGTTAAGGTTGATTTCATCTTTAGGATCAATCATATCTGATTGATAGCCGTCATTAAATCGAAGCTTAATATTTGATCTGTTGTTTCGGCAATTTTACCCCCATCAGTTGTGATTAAATCATTGTTTGTAGTAACTAATCAGAATCGACAATCGAACTTTCAATTCGATTACAAGTTTTTCGCCCATCTTCTTCTGAGCACTGATTAGTAAATTATAACACCAGATTTTGTTAAATAATTGTAACGGCTTTATTGTTTCAGCAACAGCTGAATTGTTTAAATAATTTCAGAAACTCCATCGCTTGCTTGTATCATTTCCAGTTGAACACATGTGTGCTGCAGCGTCAAAAAATAATACACAAAATATTTCTATTTAATGTTTTTTATATTATTTACACTATTCACTATTCTGCCCTGCTAAGCACAAAAGTGGTATCTTGCTTTTTTGTCAAAAATGAGTTATGAATCTAAGATGATATATTAACAGTCGATGGACATTTTTATCATATAATTAAACCATTTAATTAATTTTTTCATTCAAAAATTATTCTATTAAATATGCCATATCTTCTTTAAAAGTATCAAATTTACTATTAAATTATCCACTATTCTAAAAATACAAAAAAAAACGTTGTCTGTCTGCCGACCGGCCGTCCGTCATTACCTACGCTGCAGGGAAAACCGCTGGAGGGATTCCAAAAATTTTTTTCTAAAAATAGCTATACTCAAGGGACAGGTCCGAAAGGACGCTGTGTTCGATAACTGTACCGGAAGTGTGTCAAAAAAATCAATAAGTGTGTCAAAAACAGCAAATTTTCATATTTTTGGCTTAAAAAACGTTCATTTTAAGTGATTACGAGTAGGAACATTGAATTTGGCGAAATCTTGATGGTAGGGATTAGTATGTGAGATCAAAAACTAGATTATTGCACCATAAGTTTGTCAAAAAAATGTTGTCAAGTGTGTCAAAAGAAAGATTTTTATTAATTTTTTTACCCAATTTTTTGAACAAAAATAAAATTAATTATTTGTTTGAAATAAATTTTTATTATTATTATTGAGAATTATGGCATTATAAGTTTGTCAAAAAAATGTTGTCAAGTGTGTCAAAAGAAAGATTTTTATTTATTTTTTAACCCATTTTTTTGGAAAAAAATTAAATTTATTATTTGTTTGAAATGAAATTTTATTATTATTATTGAGAACCATGGCAGTATCAGTTTGTCAAAAAAATGTTGTCAAGTGTATCAAAAGAAGGCTTTTTATTTGTTTTTTTACTCAATTTTTTAGAAAAATATAAAATTAATTATTTGTTTGAAATGAAATTTTATTATTATTATTGACAATTATGGTATTATAAGTTTGTCAAAAAAATGTTGTCAAGTGTGTCAAAAGAAAGATTTTTATTGACTCTTACCCAATTTTTCGGAAAAAAATAAAATTAATAATTTGTATGACATGAAATTTTATTATTATTATAGAGAATTAGAATAAGTTTGTCAAAAAAATAATGTCAAGTGTGTCAAAAAATGATTTCATTTATTTTTTTAGCCAATTTTTTGGAAAAAAAAATGTAGCTGTTTTTATGATGTAAATGTAGTTGAAAATGAAATTGGACATGGACATTTTTGAATTTGTTATAGTTTTTGAAATATTTTTGGAATTTTGAAAAAAGTTTGTATTTTTGAGTTTGTAATAATTTTTGCAGTATTTTTAGAATTGTGGAAAAAGTTTTAATTTTTGATTTTGTAAAAATTTTTTTGATATTTTTAGAATTTTGAAAAATTTAAAATTTTTGATTTTATTATAATTTTTGGAATTTTGATTCCAATTTTTTTGGAATTTTGATTTCATTTTAGATTTCATGTATTTGGAAAATTCTTTATGACCACGTTCAATAAATTTTTGGCCCTTTTTTCGCGAACCTGCGCGCGGTTGGGCGCCACTGATGTTTTTATTTATTTATTGAAATATGCCACCGAGTTTACACTCATATAAGACTTTCTATATTTTGTATGAATTCGATTTTATACAAATTATTTTGTATAAATTATTTTAATAATTAAATATTTGTAGTCTTATATAAATTATTTTGCTTCTTAAAAATCAGGTTTAATTATAGACTATTTTATTGTTTCAAAGTTGTTCCCATTTTCACTCTGCGTGTCATCATCATCTTGCGGGTCATTTTCTAATTTTTCAATTATTTGTTAAATTTTGAAAAACTTGTTTTATATAATATTAAATATAACTAAATATAACTCCTGATGATGAGGTCGAAATAATGGGGAAAAATTTGTAACAGTAAAATAGTCTAAGCTTATTTTTAAGAAAAAAAATATTTTAATTTATTTTAATTTTTTTATTTTTTTGTTTTTAATTACTTTATGTGTTATAATTAATTTATGTTTTTGAAAGAGGTAAAACTTATGTTTGTTTAGGAAATTAGGAAAAATACGGCATGTGAGAATAATAAGGCAGAGAGTTATAAAATTGTTATTGTTATTAGATAATATATATATATATGTATAAAAAAACTGAATTTTCTGGTTTTCGAATACATCTTTGAAATACTGTTTCATTGCTCTTTGAAAGGCAATTTATATGATTGTTTAGGTAATTTTTCACCCTTGGTTGAGTTTGTTATAGTTATTCTTACACTTTGCATTTTAAACGAATGATTATCATATGTGTCAAACCATTTAAATTCTAGCAAATTTAGTTCCACAGTTAGAAACGATTTTACTTCTGGTTTTCAGAAATGCTCACTCATTATTAATTAAACGTCAAACTCATGATTATCATTTTTCATCTCACAATCCACCTGAACTCTAAATACCTCATTCGGCTTACAATTATCTTAAATTTATTATTCAAAAATAAAAAGTTGTTTTTTATTATAATTTTTTTAACGATTTTATGTTTTATTATATCATTTTATGAAAAAGTTTAAGATTTTTGTAATACCTCATTTTTTTTCTCGCAAAAAATTTTTAACAGCCATAAACTGTGAATTGTTTTTCATAAAACTAAAATGCATTTTCTAAATAGCTTTTATTTTTTTTTATTCATTTTTGAATGAATTAAATTACACTATAGACACTTTTTGTCTCTTCATATTGTTGTTTTAATTTAAAGATAAAACTAAAATAAATTATATGACACTTTGTAATATCTGGAAAAAAAACTTCTTAAGAATTTTTATTCTGTTTTGTTTCCTTAAGGTCTGTTTGAATGAAAAGTAGATGTAGAGCTTTATTCATCTTGAAAATTTTTTATGATTAATAAAATCTTTTGCTACAGTTTCATTCCTTTCAAAATTTATTTTTGTTTGTCTTGTTCGCTTTAGGTTCTGTCATGATGTTTGAATTGTTGCATACATATATATTATGATTTGAATGAGCTGCTGGTGGTTGTAATTATTTAGTCGGTTTTACCGTCGTTAAAAATTTTGCGTTCTTTTCACAGCTCTAAACAACAAGTTACTGACATGTGAAGTAAATGTCGTTTCTTGGTATATTTGTTTTCGAATTTATATCCGAAAATAGAAAAATATCTATCTCACATGTTTTGCTTGCCCAGAAGTCACCACCCCTGAAGATACAAATTGTTATTCAACATCAATCCATCAATAATTTAGCATTTATTTTGTTACTGATACTAGAACTGGACGATATTGAAAAAAATATAGAAAATTTTGAAATAAAAAATAAACCTGTATATCTGTAATTATCGATATATCGATAACTATCGAGATATCGATTAGTATCGATATATCGATAAGTATCGACACGTCGATAAGTATCAATATTTCAATATATCGATAAGTATAGATATATCGATTAGTATCGATATATCCATATATCGATATTTTATCATACCGATATCGTTATTCGATATATTGATAAATAGCCTGTTATTAGGTACTTATCAAACTCATCAATAAGAAATTAATTTTACCATCCACAACGTTAGATTTAAAATGAAAACCGACTTGTAAAGTTTACGTGTTTTGCACTATTTTGGTAATGTGGCTCAAATCTTGCGTCATGTGAGTTAAATATTATCCAACTCGAAAAAGAGGTTTGTGGGATATCGCTGAATCGGTTACGCTATTTTTCAGAATTGCATGAACCGATTGATTTTTTTTGAACAAATTCGAAATGAAAATAAAATAGAATTCGAATGTGATTATCAGCTTTGAGTGGTTCTAGGTATTTTTCACCTTAAAAAATCTTTTATTATTTCCTATCAAAATTAAACGTTGATATCGTGCCACCTACTTAATTTAATTTCCAAATCATAAAAAAAATCTCAATTTTTTCTTAACAGTACTCACATCAAATTTAATTCAATCCAATAATAAATTATTTTATTGCACATCAACTCAACATTGAATAAAAATTGAATGCATTTTCTTTTTGGTGTTAAAATTTAGTATTCATAGCAGTTAAAGAAAATAATAAGAAAAATAAATTGAAATCAATATTAAGTTATTTTATTTATTCTGAACACTTAGGCAATCATTTTTTTTTATTTATTTAAGAAAAATGTTTAAAGAAATTGAGCATTGTAAAAATGGAATAGAAAAAATCGCTGTGCAAGTTTACAACAATTTCATGTGGCTTTTACCTGAAAATCTCTAAAATAGTCTAACCTTTGATTTAATGATTGAATTTTATCAACTAATTTTAAGATACTCCTCCTAACCTATTTTGACCTTACCTAAAAAACTAAATCATCTCATTTGTTTCTACACTTAATCCTAAAATCTATAATCGTTCTTTTGTTTATATATTCAAATGGTGTGGATTTTGTAGGCATGCTCATTTATAGTGACACCAATGCACGCCAACTAATTGATGTTAGAGTTTTTATTCTCATTTGTTTTGATTTTATCACCTTACTTACTTTAACACCTTACTTTGAAAAATTTTTTAGACTTCTGGGTGACGAAAATCACTTCAACTAGTGGATACAGTTTTGAACTCACGTAAAATATTGAAAACATTTTGTCTAACTAAAATAAATTTTCTTAACATCCCAGAGCCTCAAAAAGCAAAACAGCATTTTTCTTATGTCTTTGTGTTTTTGGCTATCCCGATTCTTTTTGAACTCCAACGGACCGCTCTAAATTTTCTAACATTGATTGTATTTTTAAGTGAAGAAAATACTAAACCCAGAACAAATCAAACCATTTACCAAAGAATTTATAAATCCAAATTGTGTTTCTTATATATGTTTGACATATTGCGCCAATACTGGTAAATAGTTGGACGATTCGAATGTCCATTACCCGAAGCTCAGGTGAAGTCGAATAAAACGGAATACACTATATTTCTCAATCACACCGAAGGCTTTTGAATGATTTATACAAATTTGATTAGTGTGATGTAGAAAATACAAAAAACTAGAATAAAATCTGCGTTTGAACTACTTAAACCTTAATCATATTCCCCATCCAGCGCTAAATGCCATTAATAAAAAGACGATGCCTCCAAGATTGCTTTGTGTAATAGAAGAAATTTGGCAAATTCGGATAATGTTCCACATTCAAAGAACGGCGCAATATTAAAAAATGCGTTAATAATATTGCATTCCAGAAAAATTATGAACGCTATGTTTCACACAGCACCAACAAATTGATGTCATGTTTCATAAGCAGTGGATTGCTCACCAATTTTACAAATATCTAGTGTTGCCAAATCCATCCAATTATGATCCAAAGTTGGGGTTTTGGTGTAAAGATCCAAAATCAGAATAAATATCCAAAGTCAAAAAAATGTATTTTGTTTATTATTTTTTGTGAGCACTTAAACTCAAGTAAACTGGAATTGAAAATTGAATAAAACAGAAATATTAACCGATTGAAATAACTCAACTTAAGTAGAAAAATTCGAAAAACTATCGCCTCGGTGGCGGAGTTGGATAGTGTGTCTAACAAAACGGATTCGAATCGTGGCGCTGATCAGAAAAGTTCAAATCCCACTTCAAAATACGAATAAAAGGGTTTACTTCAAAATCTTTTTAAAATTCAAATCTAGTAAAAAAATAATTAAAAAACTGTTTATTATATATAAACATTGTCCTTCGTATATAAGAAATATTGTTATGAACCAACATGTAGCGTTTGAATGAACCTACAATCTAATACAATAATGTTAGAGTACTTATAAATTCTGGGCAAAAGTGTTCGGCAAAAGAGGTTCATGTTTGGCAGTCATATCTGACAGATAAGGATCAACCTTCAGCGCGAAGCTTTTTCCATCTGTTTTGTCGTAACTTTGGGCTTAAACAATTCTTGTATGTTATTTAAATATAAATTCCACCACTGAACATAACATACGTAACCATTTGGGTCATTTCATTAAATTATTTTTATATAATTTTCTGGTTAATGCATGTAAACATTCAGGCGGAATTTTTTTTCATTTTTACATTGCAAGTTTAACTTTATTGTATTTTCTCTTTATAAATGTTTCATTGTGTTGAAATAAAATATCTAGAATTGCTACATGTATATTGGGAACAACAATTGAAGATGATAATAAATTCTTTCCACAGCTGGGTTCATAGGATGACCCTATGTGTAGGTTTTTTTTATCGATATCATGGTATTGAATGTTTTTAGAGAATTGTGAAACCACTAAACAAATGCTTATGTATTCTTTTTCTCTCGTTTATGTAAGTTGAAATATATAAATACCGCCATTATTTGATTTTGTTCACTAACTGCTAATAGTTGTGTTGTTTCAGTACATACTAAAATAGTTTCTTTTAATGAAAGTGTGTCGGGAAAAACGGTTGTTACAGTTTTATGAGATGAGTCCTTTTCGAAATTCATCCAATCACTTAGATGGTTTTAGTAATAAAGTGTATTATTAAAAAACATTTTTATTATTTTATTATAGGTTTCTTTTTAATTTTAAACTTAATTTAACGGTTGCTCTACCCTTTACAACGACTCCACTGATAATAATTTAGTTTGCAATTGATTCTGGGTTCTTACTAAAGATTTTTATAAAAAGATAAATACTAAATAGATCATAACAGCCTCAAACAAATATACACATTAGCATCAATTAATTCAAAAGTATCGAATAATAAGTAAATTACTATGAATTTTAGAATATAGTTTTTGCTTAACAGATTGTTAAAACCCCTCTTTTTTCAACTATAACATTTTTCAACTAAAATTATGTTTTGGAAAGGGTTTGGACTTTTACTTTTTTACGCACAATCGAAGCGTCTGTAAAATAATGTCATGTTTTACATTTTTGGCGGCGCCGCTTTAAGTTCCTCTTTTGTGGGTTCGTCTAAATGTAGCTGTCACGTACAAACAGGTTTTGCTTGTCGTTCGACTTGCTGCAGATCGCTTTAGTTAAGAAGATTCTCAAAATAGCAGCCCAAGTATCTAAAATATTTTTAAGCGCTATTTGTAGCCCTACTTTGGTTTTAACCCTTGCAATTTCCATAGACTTACTCTTCCACCACTCTATCTTCATTCGCTGACATTACTGTGTAACGGCTTGTTTTGTCAGTTTATAGTTCTCCTCCGTGGACCTGATGTTGCATCCTTAGCATAGGAATCTCTTTTGTGTTTTATAGCGTCAATACATGCTTGATTTACCCATGGTTCCTGGAAGTGGTTTGTAGTCATCCAAGTATTCCCACAGCAGCGTTTAAACAGGATATTTGAGCATCGAATTCAAATGCTGGCTGTTGGGGCACACCAAATTTTCATCAGAGATATCTCTACCAAATTGCCAATCAAAGTCATCATGAACCGCAATAAAGTCGCGTGCGTTGGTGTTTGTTTCATGACCTTTTCCCAGCGTTATGTAGAAAGCATTTTGCTCGCCGATGTTCTAAGCTTCAGTGATTGCAATCACGGCAAAATCCTGTTCATAGATCCTCTCATTGATCGTAATAAATTGATCGTAATTTCTGGTTCTTGTATGCGTACATAACAAGAAAACGAGTGCCAAATTCTCTTCGAGAAGACTGGCCACTACTGTATCAAGAGTGACTATCCAAAGCTTTTGTCCGATTATTGGCTCTAATTTCCTGCAGAGCCGGTTTAGAATGGAATATACCTTTCAACCTCTATTACGAAACTTTGACTTATTTGAGTATCAGGGCGATCAGACTGCGCACGTTCCACTTTTCGATTCGATATTCGATAGCCCTTTTCTCGTCCAGATAAAATTCGGTTTTGTTGTTCAGGTCTGTTATTTTTTTTCTAATTTCTAATTTTACAAAAATTTTTTTCGGGTTGAGGGTGTCAACCGCAATTCCAACTCAAATTTTCGTGAATGGGTCCGTGCTGATCTTAAAATTTTCAGATAAACCTCTTTACATGTTCATATAGTGAGCCACTAAGAGACCTGCTTGCTCAAATCTGCTCCTAACATGAAGAACAAACGCTGTCGTTGCATTGGTTTTAAGGAGGTATTCTGGGCTAGAAATTTGAAAAAACCGATTTTTTTCTTATCTCTAAAGTTAAGACGTTTTTTTAAAATTAATTTAGATCTTTGAAGAAAAACGTGTTCTAGACCGAGTTGTGAAAACTTGAACATTGTTGATGTTCCCGAAAGCTGGCATATAAGTAATATAGGCGAAATTCTAATAGAAATTGTTCGAAAAAATTATGAAAAATTAGAATTTCAGTCAGACTAAAAATCTTTAAAATTAAATATCTCAAGAAAACTGTTTGTAAATTTGACATATTTTAGAGTAAAGATAGAACTATTTTTAAAAAAAGGAAAGGTAAAAATTCAATTGCACTTTGACCCTAGCGCCATCTTAAAGTTGTTTTTTTAATATTTTAATTTTATAATTAATTAAAAAAACGTTTAATTATTTTTTGTTCTATAGATTAATCTAATCACATATCAAATAAAAAAAACTTTGTTGAAATCGGTATTGCCAATCTTGAGCAATTTAATTTCAAAGTTACCTCGGATTATCAAAAGATTCATTTTTCATGCATGCTGGGGTGCCCCCTATGCTTAAACTATGCACTTTAAAAAAATTTAAAACAAGTTGTATATTTTATTATGTCAATACTACTTATATGCCAATTTCAAATATCGACTTTTTCACCTGTGGAGATCACGTTTTTCGTCCTTTGTCTTTGTTAAATTATAAGAAAATATTTTTATAACCCAAAAAACGCTTTTCTAAATGCCAGAAAAAACAAATTTAATTATTAGTATTACAATTCAAGTTTGATGGAGGGTGGAGTCCAGAAAAATCATCGGTCTTCATATGATGTGTGGAGGAGAGGATGGCGATTAATCCCGCTCCTCCTTCTTTAAGATTTTTTTTATTTTAGTAGAGGATGAAACAATAAAACAAAATGTTCTTTGTTATGAGTGGAAGAGATAGTGTAGGTGATTATTGTATTTCAGTGGTCAGAGGATAAATCCTCTCCGATTCAATACAACTATCACGTAGGAAAGGGATGATATGATGAGCATTGAATCAATCACCCAACAATTTGAAGGCTGAGCGAAATCTTCCCTCAACAGCTGATCACTCTGTCTTGGAAGAACTATCTCCGTACGATCCGCTAGGAATTGTCCAATCTGCGTCGAACGATACTAGTACTGTAAGGGGAGGGGGTCTAACGTTATATCGTGGTAGTCCAGGTCCTATTGATACCATGAACCCATCTTATCCGTTCATTAATATAAAACAAAAGACATGTTTCGCCGAAGACGTGAGGACGCAACTTCCCATCAAAAACAATCTGAAGCAACTAGACTCAGACTTTCGACCCTCGCATCTTGGGCGGAAGTTTGCGTTCCACGTCGTCAGAGTTTCATTTTATTGAATCTAAGAAAAGAAAAATAAATTTAACAGGAAATTTTCTTTACAAAAAAAATTTCCAAGATTGCAAAATTATGAAGAGATGATTCCCACCCAGTAATAACAATTCAATGAGCCCTACGTTGGGCGCCAATTTTTAATGAACAGTGCGTTACTCTAGATAATGTATTCAGAGCTAGGAATATGCGAAAAGTCGCGTGCCTTGAGATGATTCTAACTAGTCGCAGTCTGTGAGTTCGATTATGTCTCCTCAGTCCATTACAAATGCTGAACTGCACACCAAAATTTTCAAAGGAAAACGAATTCAAATTAACAAAAAACAGAAAATCTGACGACTCCAGGGACCCTAGAGGATCTAAGACTATCACCCTCACTACATCAAATATAATTATTATTTTATTTATTTATGAAATATTGTGGCACTCGAAACGCTTCACCTCAACATTTGATGACGAGAAAGCTTATTACTAAAATGTGTATCAAAAAATTTATTTGACCTTGCTCCTCTGGAAAAAGTCTTACCCACATTCATGAATGTGTAGCATGACAATCAGATGCAATATATAAATAACATATTTTATCCTCCCGAATCCTATACAACCATAATTGTATGCGTTATTAGTCTTAAAAGAATAAAATAAATAGCTGTTACTTTTATTCTGTTGCGCAAATCAGCGGAACACAAAAAAAAATTTATTTGATTGTGTTGAACTCTGAAATAAATTTTTTATTGTGTTTTATAAATAATTTGATTGTATTTTATAAAAATTTTCGCTCGCATTTAGAATTACATATACAAAAAACAATAAATTCAAACTAATGCGACGGTTCTTTTCTCCAGGATTATAATGGCGGAGTCTGCTATAATTTCATTTGAATTAAATGATCAATGTGAAAAAAATTAGTCTTTTTATTGTTTTTTTTAATTTTTCTATTCGTTACATTTTTTCTATCATTGAGTCTTAAAATAACTCAATTTAAATTTATACATCTCACTCTGTCGGAAGGATAAAACATTGTATTGGGTTGGTTCCTATACAAAAACCAATTATAACAAATTTTTACAAAATTATAACAGATTTTTGGTACTAGATTCGTACTTTTCACAGCTAACTTTTTTAAACTTAAAACATGCAAAATAAAATAAAAATATATTTAATAAATAAATATGTTTTAATGATATTTATATAAAAATATGATTACTTAATATTATTAAAGACTTAATTTTGCGTTATAAATTTAATTTTTACGCCAATCGATGAAATTTGTATAAAAAAGTCAACACACAAAACATAAAGCAAAATTGTGATTTTGACAGTAACTATATTGTTCTTGTCAGATTCACAATATTGTATTGAATTTTCACCAAATTGGTGTTACATAATATGAAATTCACAATATTGTGTGAATTTACAATATGAATATTGTGATGACATTTATGTGTTCGGGCCCCAGGAAACGGTTCAATTTTTGTGTGTATTAGCTGCTCCTGATTTTTTTATCAATATGATTTGAGGCCAGTGTAGAATTCATAACAATATAAGTTTAGTGAGAACACAGTTAAATAATGGGCCCAAGAAAACATCAAAACCAAGAAAAAATCGAAAACTGATGTACAACAAAATTATGTATACAAACGAAAAGGGTTGAACTCATGCTTCTCGTAAAATTTTTAAAATACAAAGAAAAATAATCTTTATCGTCGTAGGAGTTCTCAAGTTATTTCAAGTAGTCTAAAACCAAAGCAAAGAATGGTAAAAGAGAATAAACCAATTAAAAACTGATTTAAAATCGAAAACAAAAAGCAATTTTCGTAGTTAAAAAGCAATTAATGGAAACTTATTTTATTAAGTAGGATGGACCTGAAATTAATATACAATTTACAAACAAAATGAAACATTTTAATGATTTATAAAAAAAATTGCTATTTTATCAACAAACATAAAAAAATTAAATGATTAGAACTTGTTTGATATAATTGATATATCATAATTCGGGTGCCATTAAATTTCTCCGGAATGTCTGAGTACACAAACGAATTCACACCAGCTTCAGAATTCAGACATTAAAAATTCTATCTTTTATTTTTCAAAAATCTCAAACTCCCTTTTCTCCTTTGTTTTTGGTCCATCTTAAAATAATTGGTTTTTATTGTAAATGTATTTTTAATTACAACTTTTTGTTAGCCAAAATGTAGACGAGTTAAAATTTATATTATCCTTAATCGTAGCTCTTTGTACTTTTTCCTCATCATTTTTAAATTTTTATAACAATATAAAAAAATGTTTAATAGCAAAAATTTTATTTTTTATGATTTTTAGTTTTTATCACCCAAAATACTTTTTATATAATTTTATTTGTTGTTTTTGTTAACTTTATAATATTTATATAGAAATAAATAAACATGCATATAAAAATTGTTTTACTGTGGTAATTTTGAGAAAGCTATTTTGATATGATTATCACACCTGATGATCGATATAATATTTTATTCATAGCTCTATTTAATATTGGTTTATAGAAACTACATACATCAAATAAATTTGTTTTCGAAAACTGAATACGACCAAACTATTTGTTTAAAAATATTGATATCGTTTTTGGTTCGGTTTTAGTTTGAATGAGTTCATAAAATTTTGTTGTTGAATAAAAAACTGGTAGAAATGGTGAATAAAATGCAAACCACGAAAATTGGGATAAAGCACTGTTTTGATTCTCACCGGAATGCTATGTACCAAATTTCATGTGTTAACAGACACAAATTTTTTTGGTTAAATGAAATAAAGGAAGAAAGTTTTTTTTACCGGAACTGGCAACCGGAAGTTGGGATGCAAAATAGTTAAAAATCATACTAAAACGCTATGTATGTATGTATCAAAATTGATTATCAGGAATAATGTTATTGAAGTTTCAAATAAATAGGTGCGGCGCTGCGGAGCCCTCCATCTCTTTTCCCAATACCGCGTAAGAACTAATCAATTCCTTATAATTCAAATTCATCATTGGGCCTTAGTGTCATAAATATTAATTTCTTTTTGAAGACTGTATGCTTCCAACGAACTTAAAAAATAGAGTAACAAACTCAGCAGTTGAATGGTTTATTACCACACTTTGTCAAGGTGTTTCAAAAGCTAATCAGTGTCTTCTTATATAAATTGAAACCTTTTACACAAGTTTCATAAAAATCGCTCCATAATTGTAGATTGTAGTGTGGATAAAGAAGATGAAAAAAATGCAAAAACTATCAAGTTTTTCTTAGATTAATAAAAATAATTGCCGGAAGTGAAAAACCGGAAAGTATTATGCAGAAATATTAAAAAAAACTTCCCTTCCCTATATACTTTTTCGAATTTTAGAATTAAATATATTTTGCATTTTTGTGAAAGTTTTACCAAGATCCTATGCATTTTCGTCACCAAACGTACACGTTTTTTTATTACTGATTTGGAATCAGGTTCAAATCAGCAAGTTGTGAGTCAAGATCACTTGATTGTTTAATTTTCTAATCTTTGGATCAATTCATCTTCTAATTTCTTCGTGTCTTGGTCATCTAAATTTTTAACCAGAAGATTGAGGAATTCTACTTATCTCTTGATCAGCATTTTAAGAACGTTATTCTGATAATTCGATAAGAAGATCGCGAGAACGAAAGAGATTTGAATTATAAGTCACCTTTAGAACTGCAAGACCAACAATGTCTCAGTTGACCAATGTCAATTTAGTTGAAGTATGAAGGACGGTAAAACGTGTTTGTAGAATAAATAAGACAAAATAACTTCGGTCTGAAAGACCTAAGTATTACATTCATGAGCCAAAAGTGAAATTCTTACCCCCACTTTTTTTGGCATTTCTCGACGTTTTAGGATCTACTGATTCTGAAAAAGCAAAAAAAAAAATGTATGTCTGTCTGTCGGCCGGCCGGCCGTCCGTCATTACCTACGCTGCAGGAAAAACCGCTGCAGGGATTTCAAATTTTTTTTTCTAAAAATAGGTATACTCAAGGAACAGGTCCGAAAGGATGCTGTGTTCGATAACTGTACCGGAAGTGTGTCAAAAAAATCATTATGTGTGTCAAAAATAGACCAAAAACTAGCTTATTACATTATAAGTTTGTCAAAAAAATTTTGTCAAGTGTGTCAAAAGAAAGATTTCTATTTATTTTTTTACTCAATTTTTTGGAAAAAAATAAAATTAATTAATTATGTTTGAAATTAATTTTATTATTATTATTAAGAATTATGGTATTATAAGTTTGTCAAAAGAATGTTGTCAAGTGTGTCAAAAGAAATGTTTATTTATTTTTTAACCCAATTTTTTGGAAAAAAATAAAATTAATTGAAATGAAATTTTATTATTATTATTGAGAATTATGGCATTAAAAGTTTGCCAAAAAATTGTTGTTAAGTGTGTCAAAAGAAAGATTTTTATTTATTTTTTTACTCAATTTTTGGAAAAAAATAAAATTATTTGAAATGAAATTTTATTATTATTATTGAGAATTATAACATCATAAGTTTGTCAAAAAAATGTTGTCATGTGTGTCAAAAGAAAGATTTTTATTTACTTTTTTACCCAAAAAATAAAATTAATTATTTGTTTGAAATGAAATTTTATTATTATTATAGAGAATTATGGCATTATACGTTTGTCAAAAAAATAATGTCAGGTGTGTCAAAAAATGATTTCATTTATTTTTAGCCAATTTTTTGGAAAAAAATGTAGCTGTTTTTATGACGTATATGTAATGGAAAATGAAATTGGACATGGAAATTTTTGAATTTGTTATAGTTTTTGAAATAGTTTTGAAAAAAGTTTGTATTTTTGATTTTGGAATAATTGTTTTGCAATATTTTTAGAATTTTGGAAAAAGTTTTAATTTTTGATTTTGTAAGAATTTTTGGAATAGTTTAAGAATTTTGGAAAAAGTTTGAATTTTTAAGAATTTTTGAAATATTATTGGAATTTAGAAAAAGTTTAAATATTTGATTTTATTCTAATTTTTGGAACATTTTTGGAATTTTGAAAAAAGTTCAATTTTTGATTTTGTTATAATATTTTTAGAATTTTTGAAAAAGGTTTTAATCTTAGATTTTGTAATATTTTTTGGAATATTTTTAGAATTTTAAAAAATTTTGAATTTTTGATTTTATTAAATTTTTCAATATTTTTTTAATTTGTAATAATTTTAGCAATATTTTTAGAATTTTGGAAACAGTTTTGTATTTTTAATTTTGTCATAATTGCAATATTTTTAGAATTTTGGAAAAACCAGAATTTTTAAATTTTATTAATTTTTCAGAATTTTGAAAATGTGTAAGAATTTTTGAATTTTGAAAAATTTTAAATTTTTGATTTTATTATAATTTTTGGAATTTTGAAAAAACTTTCAATTTTTGATTTTGTAATAATTTTTGCAATATTTTTAGAATTTTGGATAAAGTTTGAATTTTTTAGAATTTTTGGAAAATTGGAATTTAGAAAAAGTTTGAATATTTGATTTTATTCTAATTTTTAGAATATTTTTGGAATTTTGAAAACAGTTACTTCGTTTTAATTTTTGAGATATTGTTATAATTTTTGCAATATTTTGAGAATTTCGGAAAAGGTTTGAATTAAACTTTTTCTAAATTCTAATAATATTCCAAAAATTCTTATAAGTTCAAAAATTGAGACTTTTTCCAAAATTATAATAAATTCAAAAATTTAAAATTTTTCAAAATTCTAAAAATATTCCAAAAATTCTTACAAAATCAAAAATTGAAACTTTTTTCAAAATATTAAAAATATATTACTTCGGTCTGAAAGACCTAAGTATTACATTCATGAGCTCAAAGTGAAATTCTTACCCCCACTTTTTTTGGCATTTCTCGACGTTTTATTAGGACCTACTGATTCTAAAAAAGCAAAAAAAAAATGTGTGTCTGCCTGCCGGCCGGCCGTTCGTCATTACCTACGCTGCAGGGAAAACCGCTGGAGGGATTTCATTTTATTCTAAAAATAGGTATTCACAAGGGACAGGTCCGAAAGGACGCTGTGTTCGATAACTGTACCGGAAGTGTGTCAAAAAAATCATTATGTGTGTCAAAAATAGCAAATTTTCATATTTTTGGCTTGAAAAACGATCATTTTAAGAGATTACGAGTAGGAACATTAAATTTGGAGAAATCTTGATGGTCGGGATTGGTATGTGAGATCAAAAACTAGATTATTGCATTATAAGTTTGTAAAAAAAATGTTGTCAAGTGTGTCAAAAGAAAGATTTTTATTTATTTTTTTACCTAATTTTTTGGAAAAAATATAAAATTAATTGTTTGTTTGAAATGAAGTTTTATTATTATTATTGAGAATTATAAGTTTGTCAAAAAATGTTGTCAAGTGTGTCAAAAGAAAGATTTTCATTTAGTTTTTAACCCAATTTTTTGGAAAAAAATAAAATGGTTTCTTTGAAATGAAATTTTATTATTATTATTGAGAATTATGGCATTATAATTTTGTCAAAAAATGTTGTCAAGTGTGTCAAAAGAAAGGTTTTTATTTATTTTTAACCCAATTTTTTTTAGAAAAAAATAAAATTAATAGTTTGTTTGACATGATATTATATTATTATTATAGAGAATTACGACATTATAAGTTTGTCAAAATAATGTCAAGTGTCAGTCAAAAAATAATGTCAAGTGTCAAAAAATGATTTCATTTATTTTTTTAGCTAATTTTTTGGATTAAAATGTAGCTGTTTTTATGACGTAAATGTAATTTAAAATGAAATTGGACATGGACATTTTTGAATTTGTTATAGTTTTTGAAATAATTTTAGAATTTTGAAAAAGTTTGTATTTTTGATTTTGTAATAATTTTTGCAATATTTTTAGAATTTCGGCAAAAGTTTTAATTTTTGATTTTGTAAGAAATTTTGGAATATTTTTGGAATTTTGAAAAATTTTTAATTTTTGATATTATTATAATTTTTGGAATTTTGAAAAAATTTTCAATTTTTGATTTTGTAATAATTTTTGCAATATTTTTAGAATTTTGGAAAAAGTTTGAACTTTTAAGAATTTTTGAAATATTATTTTAATATTTGATTTTATTCTAATTTTTGGAATATTTTTGGAATTTTGAAAAAGTTTGATTTTATTTAATTTAACAATATTTTTGGAATTTTGATTATAATTTTCCGGCAACGTATTGATTTTTCGTGTTAGTTTTGTAATAAATTTTTAAACAGTGATAAAAAATACATGCACTTTAACAAAGAGTTATGTTTGATATACATCGCTGCCCAAAACTAAAAACCATGTCCTCAGAAAAGTTTTTTGCCGAAAACTATATCAAAATCCTTAACCCAGACCGAAGTCTTGATATCTCAGAGCTGTGAGATTTCAGCCTCTCCATATTTTGACATTAAAATCGAAGTAAAATATTGTGATGTTGAGTCGATCGTCCAAAAACAAATATTATCTCGTCACTAATCGAGGGTGTAAAATGGGCAACCATAGACGCTAATCTGAAGTTCGATTCCCGAGATGGAATTGAAAAAAAAAACTTTATTATGGATCTTTCGGTTTTCCATGCAATTTTTCATTTAATTCAATTAAATACATATTCAGTTCTAGTGACTTATAATTCTAAACTACGTCATGATAAGATCTATTGCTACCGTTTAGATACAAATCTTAATAAAATCTTGAATCGGAAGAGATTTCACTGATCTTTTGTTTTTCTAATCAGAAAATCAGACGATTCTCCAGATCACCTGATTATAAAATTAAGACATTTTCTGATCAGGAGATCAAAAAATCAATGAAATATGCTAATTTTCGAATCAGGGGATCAAGAAAATTGTTTGATTTCTCAGGAAGACAAAATATCATTTGAATCTCTTAAATATGAGAAGTTTTTGATTTTCTGAAATAAGTAGATTACCTCGATGTTTTGATCAACAGATTAGAAGTTCAAGAGACCTCTACAAATGTTGAGCTAGCGTCCTTCCATATTGCTATAAGTTGTACTGCAAGTAGAGATATCTCTCAATGTAATAAATGTAATTCCTTAATTTTCTTCTGCTTCAATCATTATCTTGTAAGTAAAAACTGCACGTTACTAAATACTACGACTTTGTTAATTTGCTGAAACAGAAAATTCTTTCAACAAAGCCAAAAAATCTAACGGTTTACTTTAGAAAATTTTAGTAAACCAAAGAGTCAATGTTAGATGTAGATTTTGTATTGTGACCGAAAATATCGAATGTACCCCATCTTTCAAACTTCCTGATGATAGTAGAGGAAGAGTAGTTCCTCCAGCTCATGTTTTGTCTTATTAAAAACTCTAACAAAAACTCACCTCTTTGATTTGTGTCAGTGCTGCTCCACATTTCGTTGCGATCATTTGCGTCAATTCGATCCATTTTTTGTGTTGCGCTACCTACGTCGCTTCTCCACCAAACTCAGCTGATTGTCCCACTATTTCTGTTGGCATGCCTACAATGCCTACAATTGAAAAAAAATTAATGTTGTTCCCAATCATAATGCATATACTTTATATACTTTAACTGCTTCTACTGCATATACTTTAAGTTTTCATTAGTATCCCATACAACTTTATATACTCCCATAGTCAAATTATTTGCAATTTCTGTAGCTCGGGTCCTGGCAATCGTGTGTTCATTGGTGACTCGTGCCCGTGAAATAAACTTCTTTTTTGCAAATTCATCAGCAAGGCTATCATGAATGTTGATCGGATCTCCTCCGACCTTTTTCGTTTCCAGTTGATCTAAACGGGACGTTTGCTTGTGGTGGTCCATGCACGATAGCCTTGCGAAATCGATAATTGAAAATATTTCCCCACCACGGAAACGGTTTTTTTGGATCTTTCGTCTATCTCTACTGTCAGAATTTGAACTTTGTCCTTATTTCGACGTCTAAGAATTTCCAGTTACTAGCAAATACCTCTTAGAGAGGCTCAGTCTATAATTTTGTTTCCTATCTTAGCCTAGATAACACTGCATCGATTCAGTTGATTGAATGCTTTAACAGACCTGCTTGTGAGAGTGGTTGCCCTGACCTTTTTAATCAACTTCTCTCAACTTAGTACCTGCCGTGCTGATACCGTGCTTAATCGGGTCGTCTTGTCGCTTTTAGATAAGAGTGTGTTCTTGAACTTGCTCTTTCATGTCTTTTATAAGGTCTCAGATGTCGAAAATTCTTTGCTCTTACAGTCCTCTGCTATACTGATTTATTTTGCAGCCGGAACATCGCTATTTTTTGTTCATTGAGGAAGTATAGTTAAATGTTACCAGTGATCTTCCTTGTTTTTTGTTGTTTACTGTTTTGTCTGTACTGTCCTCATCTGAAAAGTGTAAGATCAGTTTTGTATTTTTGTTTCTGGAAATTTAAAAACCTTTCATTCTTTTATCGTCTACCCACGACTCTTGAATGAACTAAAGGTCATGCTCATCCTGGTGCATGAATTGCTTCGACTTTGTTTTATTTGTGACGTTGATGCTCCGAAAATCGACTTTTTTTTAAAGCCGTTCATTATGTCCGTGTTTCCCTGTAAACGTGGTCTACCATGCGGTTGAACACTCACTGTAGTAGTGATGTACATTTTTTTAATAATTTCAGACTGCGAGCAGGAGTGGATACAATCTTTTATATCAGAACCCTCATATAGACACCTCTAAAGATTTATACATTCAGACACTCGAAAAGAAACGTGTATAACGAGTGGCTGTTTAGAGGGTAGGATTACCATAAGCGATTTTATTCCCACTAGGGTCAGTACGTGGACGGTAACTTTATCTTGGCCCTTTACAAATTCTAGATGCACGCAAAACTTTTTGAATGAACGGAAATAAAGGTAAAAAGTAAAGAAAACTCTAACGACCCAAAATTATTGAAGGATAAAGGTCATCTGTTAATAAATGAAAATGAATTCACCTCATGATTACCTCTGCATCCAACCTACCATACTAAATAAATTTAACCACTCATATTAATGACTAAAATATTACTACTAAATATTGCGTCGAATGTTGCACCAGTTATGGATAATGTTGTAAATGATTTTGATTAATTCAATTCATTCATAAGAGTTTGTAAGATAATTACCTCCTTTTATAATTGTCACCAAAATAAATATTCGAATGTTGAAAAATGTCATTAAAATTTGTAGCACCAAAATAAATAGGCGATTATATAAAATGCCATCAATAAAATCTTCTTGAATAATACCATACAAAATTGTCGTTGCAATAAAATAAATATGTAGATGATTGTTAAACAGTCATAAAAAATTATAATTGCAGCAAAATATATAGGTGATTGTTGAAAAATATTGTAATAAACTTCGTCCAGAATGGGTTAATTTAATTTAATCATAAATAACCAATACGTTCCGCCTAAATGTTTTCTACATTCTATGGCAATCAAAAGTTAACTCCCTTTAACAAATACATTTTGCATAAATTAAATTTGAGTTCGCTAATACAAATGCAAGTATGAATGAAAACAGGTGTGGCCTATTCAAGATGTACGGACTACGTAGTATTGATTTCTAGTGGATTATAGAAGTTTCGATTTATTTATTTTTCGATATAAATAAGCGAACAAAAATATCAGATAGTGAGTTTTACTTTTGCAATTAAAAGTGCTTATAAATATTCGCAAGTATAAGGAATAATCGGTGGTACTTGAGCCTGGGTACTAATAGTGAAAGAATCTGAACTTAGTGGAATAGGAAATACAGATTTTACGATTCCGAATATTATTGATTCAAATTGTGGAAAAGCGGTGAAGTTTATGGTACATAAATTGGAGACCCTGGAATTTATTGTAAGGAAAAACGGAAGCTGCTGTAATTTGTTGACATATAAAGTTTGAGATTCTGTTAACCAAAGATCCGTCTTTTTACTGTCGTATTTGCTCAATAATCTAAAAGAACAAACGAAGAGTCGTTACAATATTATAAAAAAATCGTTGTACCAAAATGGGCGATTGTTGAATAATACCATACAAAAATGATCGTTGCACCAAAATAAATAGGTGATTGTTGAACAATATCTTATGAAACTATCGTTGCACCGAAATAAATAGGTGATAGTTGGAATATATCATAAAAAATTCGTTGCACCAAAATATTAGGTAATTGTCGAATAAGTATGCATTCAAAAAATTGTTTCACCAATTGCGGATGATAAAAAAATTTAAAACGCGTTTATTTTTCATACTAAATTAACTTCCTGTTTTGAATATCACAAATTACACAAAAAAACGAATAAATTAGTTTCAATGTTTATTTATCAATGAGGGTTTTTTAACAAAACTTTTGAGTTTATTTTTCTCAAGTTAATATATTCTAATTCTACAACGTTAAAAACTTGTATATCAATGGAACACAACAACGTTTATTTTGCCAAATTGTATACTATATTTAATTTTTAGCCTATTAGATTTATAACATGAAACGGACAAAATAATCAAAAAAAATATACATGTTCTGTTGTTTTCATTCGTATCAAACAAGTATCAATAAAATTTTATTATTATTTATTGATATATTACTATTTTATTTTTTATTGTGTTTTTCTTTTTGGAGCTACAAGTGTTCGTTTGTTACACTTCAAAATGCTCCTAATTATTTACATCAACTACAAATTTATTTATTTTCTTGTATTTGTTTCTTTTTAATTTACTTATGTTTATATAATTTTCTAGTAATAGTTGTATATATTATTATTATCATATTATTATTATCATTATTATTATTATGTTTAAAATCTTAACCAATCCCTTTAGTACACAAAAAAACCAGTTAAATTATATAAAATCATTTTTGCAGTAATAAACCAAATTTAATAAAACAAATTTAATCAACACAAATTTCTGATTAAAATATTAATTCTATTTTATACTTCTTCATAAAACGAAAGTTTCATAAAAAACAAATTAAGTAATACAATTTTTTTGTGTAATTTTACTATTTTATTAATAAAATAATATTATTAATAAAATGCCGTCATGTGAAATTATTTTTTATTGGTCTTTTATTAAGACATGTTTCGATAATTTTAAATTATCATCATCGGGTTTTATTGTTTCATGTCATTGTATTAAGGTTGATTTGTTCAAATGGTTTTTAAAGTAAGGTACTTAGTATAATTCGTTTTATTTATTTTGACAAACTGATGATGATAATTTAAAATTATCGAAATATGGCTTAATAAAAGACCAATAAAAAACAATTTCACATGACGTCATTTTATTAATAATATTATTTTATTAATAAAATAGTAAAATTACACAAAAAAGTTGTACTACTTAATTTGTTTTTTATTTTATTGTGAAGTGGGTGATTTATTCAGGAATACATAAGAAAGGTATAATTGAATTCCCCAACTTAAACTTCCCTCAAATTAAACTATTTCTTTTAACCCCTTTAAGCGTACATATTTGTCAATTTACGAACTTTCTCAAATCAAAAATTTTCACATATTTATATTCGCAAATTTAAATGAAGGTGAAACGAAAAATAACATAAAAACCATAAAAATTATTGTTAGAATTTGAAATAGAACATGTTATTCGTTCTATACTTCAGAGATTCGCGTTTACTTCAGAGATGGAAACCAAAGATTTTTTTCAGCTGGTTCGGTTTTGGTTTAATAACAAATTTTTATTATGGTTTTTGGTTTGGTTTCGGTTTCTTGATATTTCAAAACTAGGTTTTGTTTTAGGTTTGGTTTAAAGACTGTATAATTTTTTGGTTTTGGTTTGGCGTTGGTTCAGATTCAGAATTTGGGTTGCCACTTTTTCAGACCACCAAATGTTTGCAAAAAAAGTGTTGGTCCCTAAGGCCCATGTTTTAAGCATAGGACCTACACAACTCGCCCAAAATGTTCAGCTTTCTAGATCAAGCATGTGAACGGAGCAAACTGAGTTTGTCTTCCAGTTAAATAACATACGAAAGACGATGGTTTGCGCAAAAATGAATAACTGTTCTAATTGTTTTTTTTTTTCAATTTCTGATAGCAGCAATTTGTAGAGTATTAAATTTCCTACAAAAAATTTTTGTAGTCCCTTTTTTGTAGTCCAATAGCTATTAATTTTTGAGCAAAACCGTCGTTTTCCTATGTTAATTGAATGGGAAACAAACTCGACTTGCTCCGTCACTGCAGGTTTGATTTAGTAAAAGGAAATTTTGGGTGTTTTTTTCTAGGTACATGAGCCTTTTGGACATCTTTTGTACAGTCGCTGTATTTACACTTACAGTTACGGAGTAAAAAGTATAATCAATGATTTTAAAAAAACAACAAATTATAGGATTTGTTAAAAAACTATACAAATTGTGTAAAATGATGAAATAGTCCCTGGGCCTTCACCTACATAATTTTGTGATTACCACATATTTTATACTTCGTGATGCGCCTGTCCTTGACGAGCCTGAAAACATTTGTTCTATGATTTTTCTCAAATCGGCCGCTTTTGCGTTCGGCAAGCTCCGAAAAATGCCGATTGCCCGCGATCTTGTAAATTTGCTACCACATTTATTTTTTTTGACTGTGGAGGTTGGAAATTTGTTTTAGAATACGAGGGTAAGCTTGTCCGAGCAATATATGTTTGCTATTGTCGAGTCCGACAACTGACATTTTGGATGTTTGGGTTGTCGGACTAGACAATAGCAGACAAATTTTTGTCGGACAAGGTTACCCTTGTCTTCTAAATCAAATTTCCAACCCCTATAGTTAAAAAAAACAAAAATTTACAAGATCCCGGGCAATCGGCATTTTTCGGAGCTTGCCGAAAGCAAAAGCGGCCGATTTGAAAAAAATCGCAGAACAAATGTTTTCGGGCTCGTCAAGGACAGGCGCATCACGAAGTATAAAATATGTGGTAATCACAAAATTATGTAGGTGAAGGCCCAGGGACTAAAATACATATTGACAATCAATATTTTTTTATAATATTGATCCGATCCTTCAAATATTGAAAGTCAATATGAAATATGTATTGACAGGTGGCAACCCTATTTAGAATTTAGATTTAAATTTTTATTCTTAATTAATTTTTATTCTTTATTCTACAAATAAGTCGCATTAAAAAGATCGTAGTGGGCACATTTGTCTTATAACAACGATCAACGATAAACCTCGATCCTACAGACTCACTTGGTGTAGCTTCAAAATGTAGTATGTACTTTCAAAATGAAATGAGAAGATTTTTTCAATTTATATATGGTAATAGAACAAATTTTTTACTATCAAACCGAACCATGAACCAAAAAAATTGGTTTATGGTTCGGTTCAACTATTATTTAAAAAAACCGGTTTGGTTTTGTTTTGGTTCAATCAAATCATTTTGAAAATAGTTTGATTTGGTTTTGGTTTTGGTTCGGCAAAATTTCCTTGGTTCAGTGGTTTTGGTTTGGTTCTAACGAACCGGTTTCCGTCTCTGGTTTATACTTCAATAGCATAATAATTTTAAATTAATTCAGTTCAACGCATATACTGGTAAATATTTCCGTACCAACCGTTACTACTTGTGATTAATTTGATTTTAAGTTTTTCCATTGGGCGAGACCCAGCTTGTTTATGGATCGATGGAAGCGAAAAGAAAATACTGCCAATTTTGAAATTACATACATATGTAATAATGGAAACGCAGCCCTTCTCTTGCCAATATCATTCTTTTAGGACAGTTAAATATATTCTACATACCTCTCTACCTCTATTTTTAGAGAGCATTACGAACGCTCAGGATGTGCCCGTTCCGAATCGGTAGTCTGGTCATGTTTCACGTCAAGGTAAAGTTTTGTTTTTCTGTTTAAATCTGTAAAAAATTTTCTGATTACCATAATTAACAAATTCTATTTTTGCAGGCGGTGAGTCTGAAATAAATTTCAATTACAAGAGATCACCAACGAGAAGAACACTTAGGTGCCTAATAGTGCTCAACAAGTGATAAATTCCCTCAAGTGGGTATTGAGCACTTTGTGGCAAGCACCAGCTTCGGCAATAGGCAGTTGAACGAACGTAGAAACAAACAAACAGTTCATGCTTTAACTAAACACTTACCACCCTGACGCCTCTTCAAAAATAGCTAAGTTCATTTCTGAATTGTAGATGTTTGTCTAGCTCGAAATTTTTTGGTGAAGCTTTTTTTTTTATTCTAAGTTAGGCATGTTTAGTGTTAATTATAATAAATTATTAATTAACGTCTCTGAATATCCGAAGATACCATGCCAACTAGGGATTGGGATTAAGTTTGAATAAATTAAGTTTCTCCAAGAAATTTATGGACGCTAACTTTAAAATTTTGAGGATTAAAGCTATCAGGAAAAAAAACCTATGAAGGTAACGTATTCCAGAGATCAGAGACTCTTTTGAAAAAATCGCGTTGAAAAGCAACAGTTTTGCACCTTTTTATATGAACCGTAAAAGGATGGGCTACAACATAAGCTCTGGTGTTACGCGATAGGTTTATAGTTCAGGTAAAATTGATTCAATCTCTGTAGAAGTTCGTTCATCCATAATGTATTTGTAGAAAATTGTCAGATCAGCAACATTTTGTCTGTGCTGTAAAGAATCAAGCTCATTAGTAAGAGCTGAGTTGCCAATCAGTTTAACAGCTCTGCGCTGAACAGAATCAAGGCACTTCAAATTACTATAATAAGCTCCACCCCATATGTGAGAACAGTACTCCATGCAGGGACGTATAAATGATTTGTAAATCAATAGAAGCTGTTTGCTATTAAAAAATTTACGACATCGTCCCATAAAGCCCAATTTTTGAACAGCGTTCTTAGCTAAGTTAAAAATATGAGAATTCCATTTCAGATTTTTTTCAACTTCTGCTCCTAGAAGTCGAACAGATTCTTGTTCTACATCTTTAGAATCGAACTTTAATGGAAACGGATTAGGTGTGAATAATCTAGAAAAATGACAAGCCTGTGTTTGGCTCGTATTGAATCCAACACTATTAGCGAGCCCCCAATCCAAAATAGTTTTAAGGTCATGGTTTAATCAAATTTGATCTACAGTTATTAAGCGCTAACGATAAATATAATTTTGGGCTTTCATGAGACGCATGAAGCGTGCTATCATCAGCAAAACTATGGATAGGACTAATTGTTGAATCCAACAAATTGTTTATATAAATAAGTAAAAGAGTTGGTGACAAAGCAGAGCCCTGAGGCACTCCTGCATTAGTTGAAAAGACATCCGATGAAACTCCACCAACATTGACCCGAAATTTCCGCTCTGAAATAAAGCTTTGTATCCAAGATAAAAGTTGCTCATCCAAACCATAACATCTTAAAAGTGATAGAATCTTATTACCTCACCGCTTCTTTTCAGGTCTTCAAACAACCATTATGAAAAATTAATAGTGATGTTTACCGGGAATCCAATCTGACATCACAAACCTAGCCCGTTAGCGACAAATTCTTCCTTTTTTGAGTTATTTCAAACCAAACTTACATGATTCAAAAAATTATTTTGAAATAAAATGAAACATCGTATAAAATAGTTTGTGTAGCTATAGTAGCTACCACACCAATATTCACTCTATCGTTTATGTTATAAAAATTTTAAGAAAAATGTTATGTTCATATATATATTTACCAATATCCATGCATTTATTTATTAATATAAATTCTCAATTTCCCTAAGATGAAAAAGACATAAAATTTCGTTCAACGATTAAGATTATTGACACAACACAGCTTTTTGCTCATAAAAAATTGGAATAAAATAAACAACGCGAAGAAAATGTTTAAGGTTGGGATAGGATAATAAAGGAATTGTTTCTTCAATAATCAGTAACGTTATTTTCTAACATAAAATATAAAAGTATATTTGAATATAAAATGATATTTTAACACTTTGTTTTATGATGAATAAGAAAGAAGCTTATTCACAATATTATAATGCATACAATAGTGCACAACATAAAAGTGTATATGCAAGAAATTTGATGTAGTAAAATAAGGATATAAAATTAGTTTTTTTCTCATAGCTGTGGAATAAATATGTATTTTCTTTGGTTTTCGTTATTTATCATGATCATCTTTCTCTCAAACTTCAGATGAATTTCTTAAAATATTATAAAATATACAACAACAGAAAAGAAAAAATACTTAAATATTATTATTTGGGTTTCACATTTAATGTAATCTTGTATCAATCAATTCACCTTTTCAGGTTAAAATCATCCTTGAAAATGTCAGAAAATCTCACGAAATTAATAGAAAAGTGTTAGTTTTGTTTTTCTCATTTGTTATATGCATAAAATACACAAAATTCAGATGATTTACCAATGAGTAATCAGGTAACACATTACAATATACAACAGATTTTGACGTTTTAATTTACCATTTAAAATTGTTGCTCGAGAAACCGAAGCATTATTACTCTGCTACGATTCCTGCAAAATCGTTTTATGTGTCAACATGTAACAGTATCAAAATCGTGATACACTACAACTTATCTTCTTTAAACGTAGAATAAAATAAGCAAGTTAATTGATTTAGAACAATATGAAAAAATAATTTCTCAGAATCGGAAAAGTTATTGAAGAAATATAGAATTAATTGAAATCTATAGACTATTATTCATGTTAGTTATGTAACGTCAAACAAAATAATTTTATGATACGTTTTTTTTGCGAAACTTTTTCAAAATATTACTGAATTTCATGGACCTGGGACGCCAAAATTCTCCAGAAAAACACCGAGATGAAATATACGTTGATATATTTATAATATAGTTCGTGTACAAATAAACTTCATATACTTAATTAATTTATTAATTGATTAACGAATTTAATTTATTTAATTAGCTCTTAATTAATTTTGCGACTTGCACCGTTAAAACTTAAAACACGAGAGGGATTATTTAGGTAATTTTTCGACTAGGAAATGGAGACAGAACACGTTCTGTAATTATAATTAATTTTGTTAATTAAATTACAATGCCATGTTGACTGATTGAATCAGAGTGAGTTCGATGTTAATTCTCAACTCAGATATTGTAATCACGATCAGTTGTGTGTCGTAGCTACTGAGTGATCACTTGATTGATTTGGTGAAGACTAATTACACTAGCTTACAAATTTTGAACTTTTTTTGTCTCCCTGACTAAAACCAAATTTTTCTTGTGGATTTGGACCTGCTGAACCCAAATATCATATTTATTTTTTTAGGTTAGCTCTTGTTTTTGAGATATTCATGAAATACCAATTTTTTCGGTGAAATAAAAGGTTGTTTCGGTTTTTGGATCGCTTATTTTACAAAACAAACAAATTCAATGTATTAATGAAACAAATGGCATAGCAAAGATGCTAACAAACATTTTGAGTCGTTTTTTGTAAAAATCCATCAAAAAATCCAGAATGGAAGTTACACTCGAAAAAAATTGAAAAAAGATCAAAAATTTATGTTGTTTTTAAATTTTTCAACATTCAACTGCATAAATTTTCAACAAAAAATGATTGTAAATGTTTTTAATTTTTTGGAGCCTATAGATAATTCAATTTCCTTTCTTTTAAATTAAAAAACACGAATATTGGTGCAGGTTTCTTTTTGTGCCGCATCGTAAATAATGTTTTACAAGTTCAGTCGTTCTCAAACATCAGTTAAGAATTCTTTTGAAATAGTTAAGTTAATTTATATAAATCACGTCGTCAAGAAGTTTCAAGTGTAAAAAAAAATAGTCCAAAATCATTTTGTCTTATTTGTGAAATTTGGATAATACATCCTTCTAAAAAATCACTCCATTTATAAGAATTGCATATCTTCATTACTTCGGCATATGGCATTCGGCATTGAATGAAGATAAACCGTGGATGCCGAAAAATAGTTATGTCAACTGCAGCTTAACATATTCAAGATGGCACAACAGAGAAAATGTTTACTTTACGTTTTAACGTAGTGTTAGAACCAGGTTTTGACCAAAACTTGCAATTTTAACTCAAAAATTTGTATAACAACTCACACATAAATCACTTGCAGAATTTAAATTAAAAAACTTTTTTTCCAAATTTTGAGTTAAAACATAAATTTTTGATTTTTTTTCAACTTTTGTCGAGTGTAACTTCCAGAATCCTTGATGTACTTCAACAAAAACTACAATCTAAAACCGAAAATGCAATCCAAAAACCGAAATAACCTTTTTGTTCACCAAAAGATTGGTTTTTCGTGAATATCTAAACAAACAAAAACCAATCTAAAAAATGAATATGATATTCGTGTTCAGCAGGTAAAAATCTGTAAGAAAAGTTGGGTTTTATTAAGGACTTAGGATTTTTCTTGTAAACTAGTGTTATCTGTGTCATAAGTTAATCCCTACAATACCCCCTTCGCAGAAGAAGATTCGGCACTCGAAACAGTCTTACCCACTGAAGTGGACAGCTTTGTGTATTCGTATGACTCGATGGGTATTGATTGTTGTTTACCTTTGATCGAAAGGACAAATCCTTTACGTAGGTGTTTGTAGTCCAGTTCGTACCTTTTCTATTCGTACGAATACGTAGTCACAGTTTTTTACGACTTTGAAACAAAAATGTCGCTTTCTTTATTTTATCGAGTCGTTGTTGGAATCAAATTGTTCATTTTGTTACGTAGTTTATCGATGACCGTGTCGTGAAAGAGGATTTTCGTCCTAAGAATTCGACGGGAAGTTCCAATGTTTGTCCGTAAACAAATTGCAACTCGAGTACCTACTCGACTTTCACTGCAGCTCAAATACCTAGAAGAGTTATGGGTATTTCTGTGCTTCAATGTATTGTGTTGGTCCTAGCCATAAGTACAGCTTTACGCTGTCGATGGAAATGTTCCACTATTCCATTCTCTTGTGAATGGTTTTGACGTTGTCCGTATTCGATGCGAGTCTATAAATTGTCAATTCGGAGTAAAGCTTAAAACCGAATTAGAAAATATCACGTCACCAAGATATTATATATATATATATATATATATATATATATATATATATATATATATATATATATATATATATATATATATATATATATATATATATATATATATATATATGTATATATATATAAATATATATATATATATATATATATATATATATATATATATATATATATATATATATATATATATATATATATATATATATATATATATATATATATATATATATATATATATATATATATATATATATATATATATATATATATATATATATATATATATATATATATATATATATATATATATATATATATATATATATATATATATATATATATATATATATATATATATATATATATATATATATATATATGTATATTTATAATATATATATAATATATATATTATAAATATATCGTCGTGTCGTGTTCAAATAAAGTTAATACATATACTTAATTAATTGAATAACGAATTTAATTTATTTGATTAGCTTTTATTTAATATTGCGACTTGCACTGCCAAAACTTAAAACAGGATCGAGAGATTATTTAGTTAAGTTTTTGAGGAGGAAATGGAGACAGAACGCGTTCTGTAATTATAATCAATTTTGTTAATTAAATTACAGTATCACGTCGACTGATTGAATCAGAGAGAATTCGATGTTAATTCTTAACTCTGATTAATATAATCACGATCAGTTGCACAGAAAAATCGTCAATCTATATCGCCATTTGATATATAAATCTCAATGTAAACAAATTTAAAAAAATTTAATCAAAACACTAATTCATCTTTTTGGATATGGCAAGGCTT
>OY856187.1:368853240-369015333 GCA_963693315.1 Diogma glabrata | reverse complement strand
TAAACTCGGTACTGCGTTGGTTAAAGACTGCACCGATGTGTTATTTGCACATTTTAGCATCATCCAACCGTTTTTTGTTAGCAGCTCTTTGAAGTGAGGTTTAATAAACCCGAAATATGGTTATTCTACCAGATCCATTTTTTTATCTTGCTAAATTGAGTTGAGTACGGAACTACGATGAGTGGGAAGATGACTGGGAAGTTTCATCAGCGATGTATACTTTGATTTTGCTTCCAATACAATGCTGAAAGGATCATTTTTATTCGCAACAATATATATTTTTTTTAAATAATAAAATAATTCATCATCTAATAAAAGTTTAAAATTTAAACCTACATAGTAAAATATTGACCCAAATTAGAAACTGGCAAGTTATGGAAAATAAATTCAAAAAATAGACCATTTGAAGGAGTCAAGGAAAGAGGATGAAAATCAAACTAGCAAAAAGACACAAAGTTCACCGATTTCACCGGTAGGGATAAAAACGTTTCACTTTAGTTGTGAGTATCGCTAATACAAATATAAATTCTACACCATAGGAAATTCTCTAACGATCACCATCATCAGAACCAACGAAACGATTTAATTAATGATTTTGTTTCCATTTCTTTCAGATTATAGAATTATTCAAACAACTTCAATTTTCTTTTTAGGTAGATTTCATATTTTTTTCATGGTTTGTCAACATTAGAGTCAACTGTGACTGTCCGATTTTTTTTTTAATTCAACCATAAATCGATTATGATTTATTGTTATTCATAAAATTGATCTAAATTTAAATCAAAAATATATATTATAAACAAAATAGCAAATCACGATTTTTTTTTGTATTATAGTTTTTCATATTTTTAAAATTATATTTGTTTTCCAATTTACATTAAATATATTATATTAAGTTGTTATATTTTTTTGATTTAATAAAATTATATGCGAAAAATAAAATTAGTTTTTGTTTGTTATTGGTTTTGCTGTTATGAATAATAAATATTTTAAATTTATTATGTTATGATTAGTGTGAAGAATTATTATTTATTTTTTGTTTGTAAGTATTTATTTTTATAAACAAGTTAACAATTAGCATATTTTATGTTTGAATTTATTTGAATATAAACCATTTTAATTGGAAATGTGATACAGGTAACCCAACATACAGTAGAGAGTTGGGTTGGTTCTTGATTTTGGTGGGTTTTAGATAATCAACTAACCGTTAACTGGAAATTGGTGCTCCATTACACCGTTTCAGTATATTCATAATAAACAGTTTTTACATAATAAATATTTATTATTTGTGATAAGAAATAAAAAATCGTCATTTGTCAATTCAAAGTAAATGTTTTTTTCTAATGTATCTGATTTGTTGTAAAGAAACAATAACGATAAAATAGCAACGAACATGAATTTGACATGTTTATGATATACCATTATTATTGATTGATGGACATTTTACTATAATAAAATATGTTCATAAAATGCGTTTTGAAGTTTTTGCTGACCTCTATAAATTGAATACAAATTTCATCCCTGCAATGAGTTTAATTAAAAATATAGATACTTTCAAATCAACATAATATATCTTGTAGTGCATGTCTTCTTGATGTGAAAAAAAATGTTTTTCTACTTTAATGGTTTGTCATTAAAAATAACGGTAAATATTCTTGATTTGTTTGTTTGTTATTGTTTGCCAAGAATCGTTATTATTTTTCTATGTTAACCAATATAATTAGGTGATGTAATAGGTTTTAAATTTTAGTAAAAATGTCATGGAAATCACACAAAGTGACATGGTTTATTTCATTAAAACATAATAAAACTTTGCAATGACTTTTTTGATAGATGTCCAATTTCACCCAGTATTCGTCTTATTTTAATTAATTTTGATTACCTGGATATCCAGCGATTACAAAAAACTGAGTTATAACAAATCTTGGCGAATAAAATTAAAAAAAGTCAGACAAGTGCGAATGAAATTCGCTCGCCAAGAACACAATATCAAAAATAATTGACAAAAAGTTGTGTTGTAGCTGTCTTTATATTGCCAGCCCATAGACGCATAACAAAAAATGTCAATAGTAAATTACAATCACATACATACATACATTGATCAAAAATCACACCAAAAAGTTGCTTCAGGTTAAATCTTATCCATAGCTGTTTATGGTAACTCAAGAAAGACTAAATTACACCAGCTTGTAAATGGTTTAAATGTGATTTTTTTTTGGTCAATTAAGTGTCGAAATTTAGGCGGGTGGAGAAACTACATAGTAAAAATATTTTTTTTACAATAAGACAAAAACTGTGCATTGCGAAATTCCAAAAAAAATTAATCAAATAAAATGCTAAAATCGATTATTAGTCATTATCTAGCAAAAATAAAGAGTGTTTAGTATATGACCATCGTATTCTACGTTCAATTTTCGATAAAAAACGAATATTTTATTAATGAAGAAATGAGTTTTGAGCTTTAACGCTATTCTAATAAACAATTACTTAAAAATGAGTAAAGTTTTTACTGTTTTGATTTCAATCCTTTGGAGTCAATTTATTTTCGTTCATTTTGTATGCAGATAAAGAAAATTAGTATTTTTCGCTATTCATTTTATATTTTTAAATAGCAGTTTGAAAAAATTTAAATGATTGAAGAAAACATTCAGACAAATGACTTATTTATCTATATACAGGGTGTCCTACGAAAGTTGTCCCACCGGTTAACTGGGGATACCTTGGAATAGCGTTATCAACTTTTGTTCAAGCATTTCGCGAATAATTTTTTTGTTTCACGGAAAACGGTTTGTTTTGTTTTTTTATTCCTTATAAAATTCAAATACCTCTAAATTCAATAGCGAAGAAGTTAGGAGGTCGCGGTTTTTTTATTTGATTCACAAGTTTGTGTATTGAAACGGGTGAACATGTGACAAAGATTACTTTGATACTTCTGACGCTATTCCTTACCAAAGTCAATTTGTAGTTAAAATTTTGAAAAAATAAAACTTTGCTTTCCATTATTTCAAAAACGGTGATATTCGTTTTTTTTCAATGGAAATGTTCCTTGAAATGTCAACTTGAAAGTTACTTTGGTTAAAACCAAAAATTTCAAGACTATCTTGAGCTAACTCTTAAAATTTAAACTTCAACATTTTATTTTGAACTTGAATCAATCAATTTTAACTTATATAACCTCTTTATTTAACCTCGTAATAATACACAAAAGAAATTATTAATAAAAAATATTAAGTTATTTTTATTTATTAAAGATAATTTTCAATATGTCCACCCTCATTCGCAATACACATTTCCATTCCCCTTTGGAAAGCTTGAGAGATATTTCTGGTTTGAGATAACTGAAGTGGATTATACTGGTTTTAACCAAAGTAACTTTCAAGTTGACATTTCAAGGAACATTTCCATTGAAAAAAAATTGTGACGTATATCATCGTTTTTGAAATAATGGAAAGCAAAGTATTATTTTTTCAAAATTTAAACTAAAAATTGACTTTGTTAACGAATAGCGTCAAAAGTATCAAAGTAATCTTTGTCAAATGTTCGCCCATTTTAATACACAAACTTGTGAATCAAATAAAAAAAACCGCGACCTCCTAACTTCTTCGCTATTGAATTTAGAGGTATTTTAATTTGATAAGGAATAAAAAAACAAAACAAACCGTTTTCCGTGAAGCAAAAGAACAATTCGCGAAATGCTTGAACAAAAGTTGTTAGCGCTATTCCAAGGTATCCACAGTTAACCGGTGGGACAACTTTCGTCGGACACCCTGTATAAATACGTAAGCAATATTTTTGCGGTACAATTTTGAAATATTTGCTCCATCAAAAGTGTGGCAATATGTATATCGTAGGAAAGGTCTTGAGTATTAGTTTTGCCGAAAAATACTTTTTTTTGAATTTTAACGATTATTTCAGAAAAAATGGCAAAAATGTGATAGTTTTGTTTTTTGAGTTTTTTGTTCGGTTATTTTGTTTTTTTATCAAGTTATTTGTTTCACAATTCAAAATCAACCTAGATATAGGTTGATTTTGAATTGTGAAAAACTTGATAAAAAAACAAAATAACTGAACAAAAAACTCAAAAAACAAAACTATCACATTTTTTCTATCTATATATAAATACGTAAGCAATATTTTTGCGGCACAATTTTAAAATATTTGCTCCATCAAAAGTGTGGCAATATCTATATCTTAGGAAAGGTCTTGAGTATTAGTTTTGCCGAAAAATACTTTTTCTTGAATTTTGACGATTTTTTCAGAAAAAATGGCAAAAACGTAATAGTTTTGTTTTTTGAGTTTTTTGTTCGGTTATTTTGTTTTTTTATCAAGTTATTTGTTCACAATTCAAAATCAACCTATATCAATTAAATATACTCTGAAATAATGTGTTGTAGCTATTTGGCTGGGAGGTCTATTTACAATTTCTATTTACAATAGCCGAATTTCGGCCACTGGGCGATTCCTAGCATTTTTAAATCGAAGGAAAGCATCAACTTTGAAACAAAAATTTTGAGCAAATGAAACAAAATATTTACGTATTACTTCGGTCTGAAAGACCTAAGTATTACATTCATGAGCTAAAAGTGATATTCTTACCCCCGCTTTTGTTGGCATTTCTCGACGTTTTAGGACCTACTGATTCTAAAAAAACAAAAAAAAATGTATGTCTGTCTGCGGCCGGCCATCCGGCCGTCACAACCTACGAAATCTAGCAAACCGCTGGACGGATTTCAAAAATTTTTTTTCTAAAAATAGGTTTACTCAATGGGAAGAGCCGAAAGGACGATATGTTCGATAAAAGTACCCTGAAGTGTGTCAAATCGTCAAGTGTGTCAAAACAAGGAAATTTGCATATTTTTTGCTTAAAAAACTTTCATTTTAAGTGATTACGAGTAGGAACATTGAATTTAGAGAAATCTTGATGGGCGGGATTGGTATGTGAGACCGAAATCTAGATTATTGCGTCATAAGTTTGTCAAAAAAAACGTTGTCAAGTGTGTCAAAAGAAAGATTTTTATTTACTTTTTTACCCAATTTTTTGGAAAAAAATAAAATTAATTATTTGTTTGATATGAAGTCTTATTATTACTATAGAGAATTATGGCATTATAAGTTTGTCAAAAAAATGTTGTCAAGTGTGTAAAAAGAAAGGTTTTTATTTATATTTTTACCCAATTTTTCGTAAAAAAATAAAATTAATAATATGTTTGAAATGAAATTTTATTATTATAATTGAGAATTATGGCATTATCAAGGGCAGCGATGTATATCAAACATAACTCTTTGTTAAAGTACAAGTATTTTATTTAATCTCTGTTTAGAAATTTATTACAAAACGAACACGAAACATCAATACGATGCCGGAAAATTATAACAGAACACAAATTACAATATTTAGTGAAACTCAGCAAACTACTCAAAAACCTCTCCATTTAGCGTTGCGAGAAAATATTACAAAATCACAAATTCATATTTCTTTCAAAATTCCAAAAATATTGTAAAAATTAAATAAAATCAAACTTTTTTTAAAATTCCAAAAATATTCCAAAAAGTATTACAAAATCAAAGATTAAACTTTTTCAAAAATTCTGAAAATATTGAAAAGATTATACAAAATCCAAAATTGAAACTTTTTTCAAAATTCCAAAAATATTCTAAAAATTATAACAAAATCAAATATTTAAACTTTTTCTTAATTCTAATAATATTCCAAAAATTCTTAAAAATTCAAAAATTGAAACTTTTTCCAAAATTCTAAAAATATATATAAAATTAAAAATTTTTTTTTTTTCAAAATTCTAAAAATATTCCAAAAATTGGAATAAAATCAAAAATTTAAACTTTTTCTATATTCTAATAATATTCCAAAAATTCTTAAAAATTTAAAAATTCAAACTTTTTCCAAAACTCTAAAAATATTACAAAAACTATAACAATATCAAAAAATGAAACTTTTTCCAAAATTATAAAAATTATAATAAAATCAAAAATTTAAAATTTTTCAAAATTCTAAAAATATTCCAAAAATTCTTTCAAAATCAAAAATTGAAACTTTTTCAACATTCCAAAAATATTCAAAAACAATAACAACTTCAAAAATGTCCATGTCCAAATGTCCAAATCACAAATTCATATATCTTTCAAAATTCCAAAAATATTTTAAAAATTATAATAAAATCAAACTTTTTTCAACATTCTAAAAATATTCTAAAAATTATTACAAAATCAAAAATTGAAACTTTTTTCAAAATTCCAAAAATATTCCAAAAATTATAATAAAATCAAAAATTTAAAATTTTTCAAAATTCCAAAAATATTCCAAAAATTCTTACAAAATCAAAAGTTAAAACTTTTTCCAAAATTCTAAAAATATTGCAAAAATTATTACAAAATCAAAAATACAAATTTTTTTTAATATTTCAAAAACTATTTAAAAAATTAAAAAATTTCCATGTCCAATTTCATGTTCAATTACATTTACGTCATAAAAACAGCTACACTTTTTTCCCAAAAAATTGGCTAAAAAAATCAATGAAACCATTTTTTGACACGCTTGACATTATTTTTTTGACAAACTTATAATGCCATAATTCTCTATTATAATAATATATTTTCATATCATTTTTTTTTTTTTTTTTTTTTTTTTTTTTTTTTTTTTTTTTTTTTTTTTTTCCTTTATCTCCATTTAGGAGCATAGGGCGTCTACTAGACTGGACCATCTGACTCTGTTCGGGGCAATCGCTTTCAGTTCACCCCATGTCTTGCCGATTTGTTTTGCTTCAGCTAGCACCGTTTTCTTCCACGTCATGGGTGGTCTTCCAACTCTCCTTTTTCCTTGTGGATTCCACTCTAGGGACATCCTTGTTATATCTTCGACTGATTTTCTCAGTGTATGTCCTATCCATCTCCATTTTCTTTGTTTTATCTCGGTCTCAATGTCTAGCTGCTCTGTCTGCCGTAGAAGCTCCTGGTTACTGATGGTGTTTGGCCAGAAGCATTTGATCAGTCTTCTCAGGCATTTGTTCACAAACACCTGTAGTTTATTTGTGATCTTTCTTGTTTGTTTCCACGTTTCACACCCATACAGCAGTACTGACTTGACACATGCATTGAACATTCGTAGCTTTGTTTTTCTTGACAGGACGGATGCATTCCAGATCTTGTGAAGCATATTGAACGTATTTCTGGCTTTGTTGATACGCTGACTGATATCTTCTTCAGTCCCGCCTGTTTTTGCTACAGTACAACCAAGGTACACAAATTTGTCAACTTCGTCCACTTGTGTATTGTTGATGGTGATTGGTGTTATCGTTTTGGTGTTCAATCTCATAGCCTTTGTTTTTCTGATATTAATGTTGAGACCGACTTCATGTGCAAGGGTTGATAGCTTCTGTATTTTCTGCTGCATGTCCGTATGTGTGTGTGTAAGTAGACAGATGTCATCTGCGTAGTCTAGATCATTGAGCCGTCTTGTTGTATTCCATTGGATTCCATTTGGACTTGCATCATCGAGCTTTCTCATGATACTATCTAGTACTATTAGGAATAGTAGCGGGGATAGTACACAGCCTTGTCTCACTCCTCGGTGGTTGTAGTATTCATCACTTTGCTGTCCTTTGTATTGTATTCTGTTTGCAGCATCCCGGTACATTTCTTTGATTAGATCCACTATTTTCTTCGGGATGCCCATTTCACAAAGTGTCTGCCATATCGCGCTCCTGTTGATTGAGTCGAAGGCGCGTTCGAAGTCCACGAAGAGGAGATACAATGGTGAATTCCATTCATTTGATTGCTCAATGATGATACGGATTGTGTTGATATGATCGGTACAGCTTCTTCCTGGTCTAAAGCCGGCTTGTTCATTTCTTAGTTTCATGTTAATTGATGGAGATATTCTTTCGAGAATGATCATTGCTAGTATTTTCATTATTGTGTTGAGCAGAGATATACCTCTCCAATTTTTGCATTCTCTTAGATCACCTTTCTTTGGGATTGTTATGGTTAAACCTTCTTTCCATTTGGTTGGTATTTTACCTTCGTTCCATACATCAGCTAATAGTGGTGTTAGAGCTTCTGCTGTTGTGTTTACATCTGCTTTGAGTAATTCTGCTGATATATTATCTGTACCAGCAGATTTGTTGTTCTTGAGTTTCTGTATGGCATCTCTAACTTCCCGTTCCGTTGGTGGATGGGTGCTAATAGTTTCGTTATAGTTGTCATCCGGAGACTGCAAGTTATTTTCTTGTTGGTGGCAGTTGTCTTCGAAGTATTCTTTCCATCTATTTAGCTGTTGTGCATGAGTTGTGAGGGTTTGACCAGATTCATCCTTTATTGGTGGAGTGTTTGTATATTTGTTGGTGACCTTTCTCACGCATTTGTGTAGTGTGCGCATATTTCTATTAGCTGCTGCTGTTTCCGCAGTCTTGAGAATGCTTTCTGTATATTTTCTGCGATCATTCCTTGCCATCTTTTTAACTTGTTTTGCTGTACTTTCATATTTGTTGCGGATCTCGGTTGTGTTCTGGTGACACAACTGCAACTTGAGCTGTCGACGCTCTTCAATTTTCTTCCATGTATCATCGCTAATCCATGGTTTCCGTGATTTGTCTTGGTAGCCTAGCACATCTGTAGCAGTTTTGACGTAAGCTTCTTTAACTTGTTCCCATTTTTCATCAATGCTGGTTGTTTCGTTGTTTGGTAGATTGAGCTGGAGCGATTCTTTGAAGATGTTATTTGTATTTTTGTCGCTCAATCTATTGATGTTAAATTTCCTCTGACATGACTTGTTGTTTTGTTTTACAGCGGCTGGTTTAATTTTGAATGTTGCAATTACCAGTTGATGGTCGCTGTGTATGTCTGCTCCTCGTTTTGCTCTGACGTCTTGTAGTGAGGATAGAAACTTCTTATTCACCAGTACGTGATCAATTTGATTCTTGGTTCTTCCATTTGGTGATGTCCAAGTGTATTTGTGTATGTTCTTGTGTGGGAACTTGCTGCCTCCTATGAATAGTTGATTTGTGACACAACAATCGATGAGCCTTTCTCCATTATTGTTACGTGTTGATTCTAGTGCATTTTTGCCCATGACTGATTCCATTCCGGTGTTGTCGGTTCCAATTTTGGCATTGAAATCCCCTTGTATTATTTTGATGTCATTTCGGTGTGCACTAGCCAGCGTTGCTTGGAGCTGTTCGTAGAATTCATCTTTTGTCGCATCATCAGCTTCTTCGGTAGGTGCATAGCACTGTATGATCGTTGTGTTTCTAATTTTCGATTGGAATCTTGCTGTTATTATTCTGCTACTGATTGGTTTCCATTCGAGAAGTGCTTTCTTTGCGTTAGGTGTTGTTAATATTGCTACGCCTTGTTCATGTGTGTTGGATTTACCAGAGAACATCATATAGCTTCCTTCACTTGTTGTTAACTCTCCGCTGTTTTTCCATCTTACTTCACTGAGTCCTAGTATCTCGATGTTATATTCTTTCATTACTTTCTCAACTTGTGCTAACCGCGATGTTTCTATCAGAGTTCTGACATTCCAGTTTCCTACTCGTGTCCGGGTACGATAGCTAAGGGTCGTTATTTTATTATTCCGGTTTGTTTTGCTTTGTATCTTTCTAGTATGCGTTTCTTTAATCATTTGAATTTCGGATTCACCTTTCGGATTAACGGGTGATTGGGCCATCGAATCCTAGCCAGTTTCCAGGGCTGCTGGATAAGGTATACTGGCATACCGTGGGCGAGATATTCCTGCTTCAATGTGATTCAATCGTATTTCCATATTTTTTCTGGTGAGGTTCCCAAGCGGTCACCCGTTTAAGTTCGCACCCTTCCCAGTGTTGCTTAACTTCCTTGTAAGTGATGTTGTTGACTTATCCACTTCTCCATCTCGCCCACATTTTCATATCATACAAATTATTAATTTTATCTTTTTCCAAAAAAATTGGGTAAAAAAATAAATAAAAATCTTTCTTTTGACAAACTTGTAATGCCATAGTTCTCAATTATAATAATAAAATTTCATTTCAATCAAAATTTAAATTTAATTATTTTCCGAAAAATTGGGTAAAAAAATAAATAAACCGAAGCAAAATCTTTCTTTTGACACACTTGACAACATTTTTTTGACAAACTTATAATGCAATACTCTAGATTTTGGTCTCACATACGAATCCCGACCATCAAGATTTCACCAAATTCAATGTTCCTACTCGTAATCACTTAAAATGAACGATTTTTAAGCAAAAAATATCCAAATTTCCTTGTTTTGGCACACTTGACGATTTAATAATTTATCATAAATTTCGTGTAAAAATTTACTATCATAGAAAAAATTGCATTTCCTACGCGAGATTAAAACATTTTACGTGAGTGGAAATTTGTTCACGAGACGCGTCAGCGTCGAGTGGAACATTTTCAGGAAAAAGCAGCGTTTTCATGTCTTTTTGCAAAATGTACTATTTTTAATTTTCCCGACGTATTTGACGTATTTGACGTATTTGAAAATATTTTTCAAGTTACTCACTTTAAAAGAATTCATTAGGAGTGATATAAGGAGCGGTTTAAATTCTGGTTTAAATTTAATACCGTTAATATTAGTATAGTACTACATATTAATTTTAGATTAAACGATTCGTTTATATATTGAATTTTAAATTATAATTTTCACTTTTCGATTAAATTTATTTCATATACAATACGTTTTTTGATGAAATTCATTTTTTTCTTCAAACTTTTGCTGAGCCCAATCGGAGAAGTTTCGGCGCTTCAAATGATCAAGAGGCTTCAGTTGATCCTGTATTTGTAAAATTCTCCACAATGTGGTTTGAGAGATTTCCAATTCCTGTGAACGGCGTGGAAACGACTGATTTGACTCATTTTGAACTGAATCTCTTACGGCTGCGATATTTTCGGTACTCCGACCGGTGCGTTGTCTCACTGGCACAGGAACATTCAATAGTGAATATGTTGACTCAAATTTATCCACTATAGTACGCACAACCTGTCTGGTGGGACAATTATTACGACCGAAAATTGGGGTAAGCGCTCTTAAAGTTGCAACTAAAGTTGAGAATTTCGGTAGTATATTTTGATAATTTCCAAACGTTGTTCGTTCGTGAACTCACCATGATAAAAATGTAAACTTTGACTAATGTTTTGACATTGACAGATCATAAACAACATTTAAGAGTGCGTTCGTATTCAAAAGTTCGTATACAAAATTGTTATGTCCCTATTAAAAAACCCTTTATTATGGAAATCGTAATCAAAGGGATAAATTAGCAGAAAAATACTACGGTCTTTCAAAAAAATTTACAAAATCGGGATTATTCAAGAAATTGAACCAAAATAAAGTAGAAGACTCTTCTATACCACATACGCAGTTGATTTGTAATGTAGAAGATCAGGAAAATAATTTTCTGTGGCTACAAAAAAATTTCAGCCCAGAGGTATTAGTGATCGACAAGTGGGTTCAAACATTTGATTTAAGATGAAGTCATATTCAAGACGCTTCATCAGATATTTTGAGCCAGTGGGAAATTTTAAAGCAGAAAATTGGAATTTCCCTTGTAAGTTGTAATAAAAATTGATTCATCGAACATAAATAACTTAAAGTGTTTATTTCGCAGATTGAACTAGATTTTGAGAAACTATTTTCAAACAAGTCCACACTTTTGTTTGCCAAATGGAATTTATTTTCTGAAAAAATTATTCATATTTTAAACAGAGATTTGAAGGATCCTTACTGTAGACGGCTGTTGGATTCGCTCAGTTCAATTACTAATGAAGGTAAAATTAAAATAAAACTTATTTTAGATATTTATAACTATCTCTAGTGATTACTAAACTCAAAAATTTCTGAGTTGATCGTATAAGCTTATAACTTTACATAACATTTCATAGACTCCAAAAATTACATCAACAACTGCACTTTTGAACGGAGTACTAGTTCCTCCTTTAGTAAAAGGTAAAGGCAAACCTTGGAAACCTTCAATTTTGGATGGCCAGAAAGCATTTGCTAATTATTTAGTTGTAAGTTTTATTTATGACTGACTAAAAAACCGATGAAGTTGATCATATTTATGTTTTATTTCTAGGATAAATCCTACATAGATTCAACTATTGAACTAAACAAAAATAAATGCAAAGAAAAAAATTTAAGGTTGCAACCATTTATAATAGTTACAGGTGGCAGTCCTGAAAGTATCACACAGTTCTTCATATATTTTAATGGTGTTTTATACGAAATTGATAACTTTCTTAAAACTATTTCTACAAACTTTTGATTGCACTACGTTTTAGGACGCGAATATGCGGCTGAGTTTAGTTTGGCAACTGTTTGAAGAGTATTTCTATGAAATGAACACAAACACAGAAACGAAATGCCTCTCTAAATGCATTTTTGAATTATTTGAAAACAAATATCAATAATTAAGTACATAAGTAAATACATTTTTAAATTTTTATTATAAAAACGAAATAATACGGTAAAAAATATTATTTACATAGGTTAATAATATTTTTTATTTATAATATTCTATTCAATCTGAATTGAATTTTAAGTTTATAATTTTAAGTTTATAATTTAATTTTTTTCTTAAATGCATAAGTGCTTCTTGTGTACAAAAATATTATATTCAGTAGTACTCTATATGAATCATTTAAAGTTTATGCATAAAATGAAAGCCCATTCACATTTCAACTCCTCAATTTGCTCACAAGTTTTTCAGTCTATTTACTCATTTAAAAAACATATTTTAAAACAACACGGTAGTGCGACAAACCAGACCCAAACCCAACTAATAGCAGATGAGCTCATTGAAGAATCGCAAATCAATAATTGTACTGAATCAGTAGAGACAACCCAATCCAACAGTAATTCTAGTAAAGTAATACATTGTCTTACGCTTCCAATCCACATGGTGATCAAAAAGATATTAAAATGTCAATAATATTATTTATTTTGTTTATGTTTGGAAAGCTTTCTGTATCTAGAAAGCTCGCAATTGAAATTTGAACTTTATGGCAAATATTATTTTTGTTCCGTTATTTACTAATATACGTAATAAAATAGAAACTTCACAATTAGAGTTAGATATCAGTAAACAAATAATTAATGAATTTGATGAAGTTAAAAAATTTCTTGAAGACATAAATTCTGAATATAAACTAATAACTTTTTTAAAATCACAAAATTTATATACCGACCCTTAAGAATAAATTATCGATAGTATAGTTTGAATACGCAAACAATAAATAATCCCACAGTTTCAGGTGTATTATTACTACTGAAAGATAATTTAAAACGATTTCTCTCCCTTCCAGATATACTAGGACAAATGCTTCACAAACAAACCGAATATCTCAGCAATTTTAGAATAAACAATATTTGTAGTGGAACAGTTTTAAAACAAAAAATTGAATGTTTTAATGAGATAAAAGTTTTACCTCACGTAAGGATAAAACTTGCTATAAACGGACGCTCGAGATATGAAAAAATTTCAGTCAGACCTGAACGATTGAACGGATTGAACGATTTGATGACCCAAATTTCCTAATGGGGGAGAATTTTCTGTTGAATAATTAGGCTGAAGCTTTTCTTGATTCAGGGTTCAACGGACGAAAATTTTGTATATTTCAGCTTATTTTTGGAGTCGAGCTGCAGCCAGGGAGTCTTTCAATCGTTCGTCAAAGATCTCTTCAACTATCTGCGTTTGACCTTCTGAGTTCTTTTGTTGAAGTTTATATAAGAGACGATTTGTACTCCATTCATTTGTTTGTTCCTTTAGCTCTATTAAAGAGCTTGCGAATTTTATTCCAAGTTGCCGTTCACCATGACACATTTTTGGTCTTCTTCTGGTCCTTTTAGAATTGGTAATCAGAGAGTTTCAGTGGTATGCTTCAGTGATAACATCCTGCAGACCGTTTGCCGCATGGCTACATTAACGAGAAAATTCTGCCATACTCTCCTACATTATCCCAAAGATGTGTTTTGAAGAGATCCCAATCAATTTTCTTGGGGTTCCTAAAGTGTGTTATAGGTAGGTATTGGAACAGAGACTCACCTTTTGTGACCATGTTCCTACTAACCCACACGGTGTGATGACGGATGAGCATTGGCATCACACGCTATTCTTAGGTTGTAGTGCTCTCCTTGTAATGCCGAATCAACTAGCTTATGTTATCAGGTGGTATGCTCTCCTCTTCTTGGTAAGTACGAAAATGCTAGAATAAACTTCGTGAACCTGTGCTGGTTAATTTGAACGTAGCTTACTTTAGTTTTTTTTTTCAAATGGATAAGGTGGTCCAGCCTTCGATTGGCCATGCTTTATGCGTGGCGCTGTCTTAGTACCCATGGACATAACAGTTTGGCTTGGGTTGGTATGCTTGGTACGTGGGTGTTTTAACCAGGGATGGTTAAAAAGCCAGCTTTTTTCATTTTGACCTCTTCAGTTGGATAAAATCCGGTTTTATCCGGATAATATTAAAAAAGCCGGTTAATTTGTTTTTGTATAAAAAAAGATTTTTTTGTCATATTCGAAAAGCACACAGCACCATTTATTCATATAGTTTTTATCCTCTAATAAATTAGATCTTTCTCTAGAGTCTAGATCAGGGTTCGCAACTGTATTTTATTGGCGTGCCGAAACAATTTTTTTTCTAATAATCGCTATTTTCGCCTGCCAATCCAATTATGAAAAAGTACATTTGGCTACAAGAGATGAAAACGTTGCTTTTTCGTGAGTGACACTTTTGTTCACGAGACGCGATAGCGTCGAGGGAGACAATTCCACGGACGTAAAATCTGTAAATAAAAATTTGTTCCTGCAAAGTTTCTAGTTTTAGAAATTTGCCGTATTTTCCCAACTGTAGCACAACGCAAAGAAATTCCAGTCTGGCATCGCAGTTAATATCTGTAATCTCATCAACTGCCAATGCAAAGACTTCAACCGCATGAAGATCAAATTTTAACTGTTTAGAAATATTTTCACGTATTTTTATAAAATATTTATAATCTCTTACGGTATTTGCATTTAACTGTATACTTTGGCTCCGGGTGAGAATTTTATGTTTGCTTTTAAAATTTTTGAGAAGTGTTCCACCACAACTTAAAATAGTTGATTTAATATATTCGTAAATGCCTTTGCCATGTTTGGCAATATCTCTTGCTACTTTAAAACTTGCGGCGGTAATATTATTAGAAGATTTAGTATGTATTTACTAATTTTATTTGATTGCGTTTCATGTTCATAAACCTTTTTTGAAATATTCTTTTGTATAAAATTAAATTGCACATTTATGCAGTTTTTCCGAGAATGCCTCTTTTATTTGAGAAGAAATGTCGGTAATAATATTGCTGTTGTATTTGATAGTTATTATGAACAAAATATGAAGATGTTAGAAATAAACCACCGTTCACAAAAGTTTTCCTCATAAGAATACATAAGAGTTATCTTTGCAGTCCATCAGAATGCAAAAAATTCTTATGTATTCTTATGAGGTATTAAAACCTTTTAAAAATGATTTTCTGTAATTGCAAAAAAGGATGTGGTGCATTATGTAGCTGTCGAAAAGTTGGACTTTTTTGCAACGCAACTTGTAGTGGATGCTCCGGCAAAATCTGTCATAATAGTGCTCCGATTTTAGATCAAGAAAAGGAGAAGATTGACATTCATTATAGTTCTCATGAGGATACCATGTTCTAAATATTAATGAAAAAACATTCAAATTTAATGTAGTTAAATTAAAAAAAGAAAAGAAATTTGTCTCCCGTAATAACTTTTGTGGGTGGTTTTTAAGGGTTGCGATATGTGGTTTTGATCTTTATTTAGATCTGTTAAGATTTAATTTGTAGCTTAATAAGTTTTGACAATAAGGGGTAGTTTTTGCACCTAAAAATAAAAGCACTTGGGGTAGATTTTGAAATGGAAGGTGTGTTGAGCTTAATTTCAAACTTTCAGTCAAATCCATTCAGGCATTTCAGGCAAATCGATTCAGGCATTTCAGGCAAATCGATACTGATTCAAAGAATTCAGAGGTTCCCTACTATTTTTACTGAACTAACAGTAATGTTTAACTTATTACAAAATATCTGAAAAAATCTTTTCTTTTTCTTTTCTTTCCTAAAACGCGAATTTAAAGACAATTTTGGACACAATTTCAGAATGTTTGTCGTGCCAGAAGAATGTTTGCCGTGCCAGACAAATTTTCAAACGTGCCAAGGCTGGCACGCGTGCCACGTATTTGTGATTACTGGTCTAGATTATCTATCTTTTTAATAATCACTTCTTTTTAGTAATCACTTCCTGAGAAATCACAATAAGAAAAAAAAACATTTTTTTCATCTTTTGGATAATCCAGGATAAAATAAATTAGCTAAAATCCAGGATAAAATGAATTAGCCACCCGGATAAAATCCAGTGGATAAAACCGGTTAGGAGAAATCGCTGCCATCCCTGGTTTTAACCTGATTGAGAAGCATTTGGTAATTGGTTGTCGATGGTTTTAGGCCGGTTCGAAGGCTGGTTTGGCTTTGTTTTGAACCTTACAGCTCTTGCATGAATCACACCGAACATCCAGCTTAGCTGGATAGCGTTAGAATTTGCTACTTTTGAGTTGTTTCTCGGCAAAATCCTTCTCAATAGTGTGTTTCGGACCATGATCTCGGTCCAATGTCTGAGTTTTGGGCACCGAGCCGTTTTATAATCTTCTTTGTTTATCCTTTGGCACAGTGTGGTAAGCTTTAAGCCTGGAAGGACGATGTAACAGTTTCTCTTTTAGCGTACGTAGCATTAACTTCCCGATGGACATCCTTGGTACCGTATTTTGCACCACTGCGCCGATGTATTATAGGGTAGCAACTAACCGTTATTTTGGTAGCAGCCTTAGAAGTAAGGTTTATACAATTTCCAATATCCATTAGTTGTGTTTTACCTCACTGAGCAGCTCCGAACTCAGCAGCGTGACTGGCCAGGTCTCAGCAGCAATGTACACTTTGCGACTTCAACAAATGTTAGAGGTGCAATTGTAAATTGCTTGCGGTAACCTCTAGCCTATGGTGTTCGATCACTGGCAGAGGACTTAAACCGTTGTTAGCCAGGTCAAAGGATTTGGGAGAAACACGGACTAGTATGGCTTTTTATTCAGAGAGGCACTCTAATTAGCGCCGTCTTGCGCTTTTTATTTGTGGCAAGAAGGTAAAGGGGTTGATTGTCAGCTCGAGAGACGTCCGGTTTCGTGTCTGATGTTCTTTTTCATCTAATAGATCTGACGTCCCAGAGCACTCTTTTTTGGTTGGATAACTGTGTGTCATTTCTCACATAATTTAGAGCTTCAGGTGAGATAGGTTTACTATCGTTGACTTTAATGTTTGTGTTCCCCGAATGATGTGTTGATAAACCAGGCACGAGTCCAGCATTACTCTGATTTTTATATTTATTTATTTATTTTATTTATATGTACGAGTACGCCACAGCAGAGCCCTATGGTATATTTAAACTAGAGGGCTCCCGGTACTAATGACTATGCCGCTTTTGGCGCGCTTGTGTCAACTTAGCTTGGGATTTGGACTTAATCTTTGCTTTGATATTCACTTAAACCTACCGGCTTTGGTGACCCTGCCGTTGTAGTCCCTAAGATTATTGTGTCTACTGAGCTCTATCGCTGCTTCAAAGTGCCAATTTATTTGATAGGGAGATAAAGTGCTAGTGAACTGACTGAGTTATGCTCAAACTTGACCGACATATTTTCTTCACTTCACCCATGGATGGTAAGATTAAAAACCGCTGTAAATTTTAACATTTCATAGATGGAAAATCGAATCAAGACGCCGATAGAATCAGAAATTTGAACCCGACCTTTGAAATGTACTTTGTGTGGCTTCATAAAAACATTTAATTTTAGTATGTTTTGAGTAAATAATAAACCTTTAAAATATTAACAAATGAAAGAAAACAAAAGGGATTCAAAGAGTACCCTTTTTAAACCAAACATGTGAACCATGCTTGAAGAATTAAAATTAAAAAAAAATCGTCTAAAATATAATTTTTTTTTTCAATTTAATATTTTTATAAAGCCACACAAAATACCTTTCATACAAAAAAAAATTACTCAAATCGAATAACCCGTTCGAGCACAATCTATCTTTAATCACAATTTATCTTTAGTCACTAAATTTCTTAAGAAATTTCGAGCCACCCTGTGTCAAAACTAGTGAAAAAATAAAAAACACATATTCATTTTTTTTGTTATTCTAACGATTATCGAAGTTTCAAACAATTCGGAAAAGCCGATCGTTCATATCATCGGCGTCTTGATTCGATTTTCCATCAGTTTATAGTAAAGGCAATAAAAGTGAAAAAGACCACAATCGCCAAAATTCAATATTTAAATTTTATGGTTGGACGAAATCGAAGCTCGTTGAAATTCCTCTAGGTAAAACATAAAACGAAATCTATTTTCATCAAACAAATACAATCCAAGAATCATTGATAAATACGGAAGCAACAGCAAACATCAGGAAATAGTTAAATGTGTTTTTTTAAAACTAATTATTTGTTTCAAAGCTACAGTTACTTGGTACTACCGGTTAAAAAATAAATTAAATAAAATTTAGGTAATATTGAAGGATATGAAAATTTTCTTATTGCACTGTTGTAACCATTTCCACTCCATGGTTTATATAACGATATAAAGTTTCATTTAAAATAAAATATATTAAAAGTTTCCATTCATCGTAAAAAGCGATCATCTAAAGTTGCAATCAAATAAAAGTGCATAAGAATCCATACACTTGGTATGCAAACTGCTTGAAACACTATTACTTTAGTTGATCGCAAGTTTAAAGCTGGATTTAGACTATTTCGATTACTAATTTTAATTCCACCAACAGTTGGAAGTTTGGTCAACATGTTTCTATCAAAATTCCCAAAGTGGATTTAGTGGAGAGAAATTTTTAATTATTTTAAAATCCGTCAGGCTGGTAAGTATTCTTATATTTATTCCACAGACATATTAATTGCTTCAATTACCTTTATGTTACGAATTGGTGTGTTACTGTATGTATTTTCATTCCCATCTCATAAAGGTAAAAAGAAGATATATACGAGTATTTTTGCTCTTTTAGGTTTTTACGATTTGGTCGTAAAAATGCTTGAAATATACAAAGTCTTGTCTACAATGAAAAACAATAAAAATCTTATTCATTGTGAGATAGACAAAAATAAAAATAAATAAGCATTAAGTAAGGGCATTAATAGATATAATATAACAAACTATAATTTGGCGGACAAATGATTTACTTGAATTTTATTCGAATTAATTTTAAAGCTTTCAGACGATATATTTATTCTTTTTTATTTTAATTTTTGATTGACATGGGTTTTATAGAAATTAGCGAAATCTTTTTAAATAGAAGCAATAACGGTTACGGAAATAACAGTTAAGGGAGCACATGCACAATTAGTTATGATTGTCGGATAACAGTCTCAAACAATTTGAACCAATAATAAAAAAAATCGGACCAACTCAATATTTATTATAGAGTAAACATACATAACAAAATAGTTGATTCCAGAAAATTTAAACTAAACGTTTTGACTTTTCCATAAACATTTTATGTGGACAAAATTTTTACATTTTCTGTCCTTTTAAAAAAGATAATCAAATGCTCGAACAAGTTTCAACCAAATTTATTATTTGTCTAACGAAAAATATTGGAGACGTCGTCCGACGTTATATTCATTTTTGCGAAATTGAGAAATCAAATTATGTATATGATGGTAATTTTTTTTTAATAACTTGTACAACAAAAATTCCAAATGTAGATGGTTTTTAATGAAAATTTGAAAATGTTATTTTATTGGATTGATTTTGTTATTTGATCTAAAATTGGCTTGTAAAATATTAAAATTTATGCATATTATGTGAATGATTCATATGTTTATATGCCTAAATTGTATTGATTTGTTTGTGTTTTGTCATCGATATTAAAGAATTTAATGACATTTAATGTAAACATGTTTTTAATGGCCTATTGAAATATGTAAAGCAATTAGATATATAATCTACTATTTTTATTGACCTTATTGAGAAAAGGAATCGTAATATACATAAATTTGAACGGAACGAAATTTACAGATAGTGTTGGTGGTGTACTGTATATTCCTCAGTGATTGCACAACCTGGTTGGGAAACCTTTTCAAACCCTGTCTCCTCTTAGAATTTCAGAATATCAAGATATGTGTACATACAGGTTTATGTCATTCCTGAAAAAAGGGCACGTTCCTTTGATGATATATGACGATAAGATGTGCTGGGTACCTCCTCAACTTGACAAAATGACAACTTGAGTGATTTCTTAATATGAAGTGTTTGTAATCTGTTAGTATTCTTTAACTATCACTAATCAACCTAAAGCACTAACTGCTTTCCTTTAATTTATAAATTAATTAAATTTGATTTTATTTGAAATAAACGGTTCCATCACCGACCCACAACCCATGCTTTAATAATGAAAACAAATTGTCACAATAAATATTGGAACAACGGATATGTAAGCTTTGTTTTATATTTTCCTCATTCTAGTTTGGTATTTTTCTGTGTAAGTAAAATGTTTGAATTATTTAGTTATAAAATAACAGAAGTCGGTTGAAAAGTCGTTTATATATTCGAATTTTATCTAAATGAAAAGTAGAGAATGGAGGATGTTACTCACGGATGTCTGGGCAACCTCACACCTAGCTAATTTTAGGGAAAGCTTCAGTATCCAGGATCTGGATACGTTTACGTTGTTTCGTGGTAACAAAAAAATTTGTGTGAGTGCAAATATAAATTTACATGTTTAGGAACCTCTACGAAATCGAAACGAAATTATGCCCACATCGTAATCACTAAATCCCATTGTTCCATTTTTCTAAACTTTCTTTTATTTTTGTATGAAAATAGAAGAATGACTTTGACTTAAGATAATATACATAAAATAAACTTACAGATCTATAGTTGATTATTGTTTTGAGTATTACATCCATCAAAATTAGTTTTAGGGTCCGTTATCCAAAGAATTTAATTATCCTCTTGATTTTGATGTCTTTCGTTGATTTTATTTATATAATATTGATTACCTTTGTTGATTTTATTTTTATAATTTTGATGTAACATTAGCAGCGTAGCGTGTTAAAGTTTCTCTCAATAAGAATTTAATGATTTTAAAAATGACGTAGATGGTAACTGTGCTTTACCGTGTTGTATAACTTGCTCATAAACATTGTTGGCATAGACTGTACATGAACAAATCTGTTGTAAAATCACGTATAACCGACGGTAAAATAACTGATGCGTGAATGTCATGCAATTTTAGGTGTATACTAATTTCTCAATCAAACTTTAAAATATACACCGTTTTTGAAACAAATGTGGATTCTTTTTATTTCAATTCACAAATATCATATGAATAATAAATACATTAATTAAATTAAGTTTACTAGAACATTACATATGCTATCAAAATTTGAACTTATTAAATTTTAGTTTTGTTTTTTTTTTTCTTTAAAGTTAATATAATGCAATTTTGAACACACCATATAGAGCACTTCGACCAATCGAAGTTTTCTGGGTTCACTGTTTTAATCCACAATGCAACGGAAACTCTCAAGCTTTATATAAAAAAACCAGGATTATATTTTATTTTAATCTAGATCAGTCTATATTTTTCTTTATATAAAAAAAACTGAAGCACCTTAGGGTTAATCACTAGACTGATCACTACTATTTTTATCAACTCAATCCTTTAGGATTAATCACAAGACCGATCACTGCTATGCTTATAAATAAAATGCCGGCAGCTCATGAATTTTTGAATTTATATAATCAAAAAAAAACTTGAAAATCTGCACAAAAAAATTAAATTCTGGTTTTCTTCAAAAAAAAATTTAGGAAATCGAACAATCTATTTTCCGTTTAATCTTCAAAGTTATACTATTTTGGATTTCACATTGAAGAAAAAAACATTATGTGTATTTATTTAAAACACAAACGGAATTTAATAAGACGGTCAATTTTGCTTGTGATATGAAGGACGTATATTACGTATTATTTATTATTTTCCTTTGTTATTGTTATGATTTTGGTTAATTTAGTTTGATTTAATTAAATGGAAAACATCGTTTATTTATTAAGTTTAGGAGAAAATATTAAAAAGGGCGACGCATCAAGATATTGACGATCTACGTTATGGATTTTAGTAATTGCTTTATGAATTAATAAGTTTCCAATGTTCCTAGTTCACTTACAGTTGAACTAGCAAGGACTGTAACGATAGGATCCGGGTTCAAGTGTAACAAGGAGTGTGTTTAAGGGATAATGTTTCAACAGTTATTGATCAGAACAATACCACTTCCTACGTTTGCTTTCAGAACATAAGTTAGAAAGAAGGTTACTTGCCGCTACGAACCCAAACCTAGAGATTAAGAGTCTCATGCTGTTATTGAACTAGTCGGGCACAATTAATAAAACCGAAGGCATGAAAAAAAATTCATTCAAATAATTGTTATATTGATTTTTTATAGAAGGATTCTTGTTACAAGCGAATCTCGGTTTTGGAGAACTCTTACAAATTTAAAAAAATATTACATTGACAAAAAGAAACAATAATAAGATTTAATTAAAGTTAATAATAATGAAAATATAAAAATGAAAAATATATGAATAAAAAAAAGCTCACTCTAACCGTTAACGTGTATCTAAATTTTAAGCATCGTATAGCTACATTGTCATAGACTGAAATATCTATAATTTTTCTAATTTACTATCCAGCTGCATTACATTCATATTTCTTACATTAAACCATACGTTCATAAAATTAAATTAGATTTATCAATTTGGAATATTTCCCTGACGGTCTTATCAAATTTATCCACACGCCATTAATTATTTGTATTCCGGAGCTCAGCAATATTTTTGATTTATTTGCTTGCTTGTTGATTTACATAAGATTTATGAGTATTTGCGTTAACCAATGGTTTCGTTATCTGGCTTCATCTGAATAAATATTTTCACGTTTATGTAATTGGATTTGTTTTATTTTGATTTTCTTCACCAATATTTATTACCATAAAAAATAGAAAAATAACAAATTTCAGTATCACAGTTAAGCAGAAAATAATTTAATTTTGAATAATAAAAATTTGTGAAATTGATCAATAAATGATCGATGTTTTACTATCGAGAATTTTCTATATCTGTTTCTCTTTAAATATACCTTGATCACCCTCACGTCCAATAATTACTCAACATATTTATCACATGATCTCAAAACGCAGTTTTAGTTAAATGAGATGAAGAAAGAAAACAGGATCTATATACCAAAAAAAATCTCTTTTCGCCAATAACTAAAATTTACACACATACTAATACGAAAATCAAAAAGTTATAATTTGCTTTCAATGAATCTCGAATTCAACGACAGTTTTATAATATTTGTATGCATCTACTTTTTATTATTAGGTATCGGGCAAATAAAATAAGAAATTGATTTACAGAATTTCTTTGAATGTTTTCCTTTTTTTATTTTCATGTTGAAATGTAAAACTGAAATGAAAATCATTTAGATGATTATGATTCTTTGAAGCAGGTCCCTAGAGCAGGAACCTAAATAGCACGGTCGTTACACAATTGGAGGACTGCATTACCCATTTGATGCCTAACATGCCGTATAGCGTATACATCTGTGAGTCATTAGTTCTACCGAGTATGACCTTAGAGCCGACTCAAATCTGTTTTGGAAATACTAGGCCAAAAAATAGACTACACGTCATATCAAAGTTGAAGGAAAAAAATAAAATTAATGTATAAAATCTTACTGCGGTTAGATCGGAATTTTAAAAAAATTCATCTGATGTAAAGATAAATTATAGTGCCAAATCTATAATATCATCAAAATACCTAACTTAAATCGAAAATAAGATGGGTTTGACAGTTTACTTTGCTGTCGTCATCATTCTGGCTCTAGATTTGAACGCATATTTTTTCACTTTTTTTGGAAGTGAATAGAATTTGCAAAATAAACAATGATTAAAACTTTGATTTTTGAAATCCAGACAAATGACTTGTCACAAATCTCACATATATACTGAAAGAAGAGGCATGCAAAACATGCACCATGTTGAATTTTGTGCGTAATCGAACAACGAGGTTAGGAATGGCAGTATATTCAGTGAATATTTTCGTTTTGTATATAGAAAATTTTCGATTAATGGAGTTGTATCGATACATGGGCTGTCAGTTTTTTCCAGTTATCCTCTATTAACTTCCTGATATGGGAAGTTATTGTTTTTGATTCCTTTTTCAAGTTTTTAGACGTTCTGACACTGTTTCGGCTATTTAAACTGGTAGTCTGGAATAATTCCACTCAGACTCTGGATATGCTTTTTTTGTACAAATAAAGGCAAATAACGACAATGCTTTGCCAGGGGTAATGAAAGTGCTCTCTCGTGTTTGTAGTGTAATGTTGTCGTGGTGTTGCTGTGTTGTGTTGAGCATGGCTGTTTTTCGTTTGTTTTCGTCGTTTCATCATACTTGTGACGATCTCATTCGCTATGTTCCATGTTGTCTTTTAAGCTCAACATACATTGCATGAGCCTATGCGAAGTGGCTGATTCTCCATGATGTTTTCACAGCTAAGGCAAACATCAATATTGATGTACTAATGCTACCGAGAAGCTTCCTGAGCACAAGAGCAGTCCTTAATCATTTAACTTTGTCACCAGCGTACATCAGGGGTTATTTTCCGATGAATATGTGGTCTACATCGACTTCAAGATACATCAAGTGGTAGTCAAATGTTTTCGACTTTTGTGATCGACCAGATCTAGTTCTGTATTGTTCAGCCATGGTATAACGCCCGCCATGGCCTGGTTACAGTTGATAGAAATGCCCGTTAGGTTCTTAGATACAACAACTATGACAATGTCATCTGTATAGTCGATAATCGATGCTTTGGTACACGTACTTTAAAAATACCATCGTACATGATGTTTCATAACAGTGGCCCAAGGACCGATTCTTGGAGCCCACTTACTGTTATATTGTACTTCTTGGACTTTTAATGATTTGCTTTCATTTAGCATTTTAAAAGGAATTTTTTTCATCAAGTGTGACAACAACCCAGTACCACTCATGGCGTTATGCGCTATGTCCCGTACTGCAGATATTACTTTAATGGTAGAGCGTACACTGAAACAAAAAATTCGGTCACTCCAACCTCTTTTGTGCCAACCGAATGTTTTCTGTCACAATATCCTCGAATTTGGTTGTTGTTTCTTCAAATTTAGTTTTTGAAGAAAAGACAACCGAATTTGAGGTTATTGTGACAGAAAACATTCGGTTGGCACAAAAGAGGTTGCAGTAACCGAATTTTTTCTTTTGGTGTATTTATGGAAAACGAAGATAAGCAGAATTGTATCCAGTATGTACAATGGACAGCAAGACGATGGTTCCTCTAGTGACTCGTCACTTCTAGATATAAATACAAGGTCCTGGTTCTTTTTTCTCTGGAAATATCCCTTCTCTTAGGCACGCAGTGTGTATATTTTCGAATATCATCAACTTCTTCTTTATTGCTATTTTTAAAATAATATGTAGGATGCCATCTAGACCTGGCGTTCTAGGTACCAAGAAGTCACCATTATGTGGAAAAAGTCTAGACGCAAGTGCAGCCATTATATCTGGACACACTGGTTGATTGAACACTTTTTAGTTTAGTAAGTACAATTTTGCATGCGCTTTCTTATAGGTTATTCTGAATTTCATTATATAAGACACTGGACTGTCTCTTACTAAAGCGATTACTTCACGAACCGTGAAATTGCTTGAAATACTTATGATTTCTCATTCGTGTACATTTCGTACGGAGATTTAAGCACTTTTTTCTCAAACAAACTTTTTTCTTAACAGCCCTCTGTTCTAAGTTACTTTTTTATTAGAGCGAGTGACTAAACTCTGGCATTTGCTATTAGTCGGTCAAGTGTCATCTCAAATTCGTCCAGTGAAGTGTTAGGAGGAATGTAGAAGTAGAATAGTAGAAGTAGATTTCTCATAGACAAATCCCGTATGCTGATGAATAGATCTATGTTCAAACGGAAGACCCATACAGGTACAGATAGCGGTATTATTCGTTCTATCTTCCACCTCATGCCCATCGCATTTGGATCTGTCCAGACGTAACGAGCGGATGCGTTGTTTGTTCAGAAATACTTATTAGTACCGTTTGAGTCCCGTCCTCCATTGCTCTTAAAGATTTTATTACAGTAGTTTGTATAGTCCCAATTGTAGGAAATTGGATCTGGACTGCATTGCAGATATCTTCACCTGTTGCACTTCGTCTTTCTCACGACACTTTATAAAAGTTTCTTGACATACTTTTTTCAACGAAAGCCTCAGCTATTGTTAGAGCTTCTTGATTTTCTAAGGGAACTCCCACAGAAAACTTTGTTAAGTCATCTTGCATTGTTAATATATGTATCGCATATTTCTATAGCTTGGCAGATTAAGTGGACCAACTATGTCCAGAAATATTTTTGAGAACGGATAATCTGAAGTGGTAGTAATTTTCATAGGACATTTTGTAGTTTTTTCATGTTTATTTAGCTGACATAATTTGCATTTACTGATATACTTTCTAATTCTAGAAAGCATTTTTGGAAAATAATAGTATTGTTTTACTCAATTGTACGTTCGATTTATACCCTGATTTTCTCCCAGGGGACTATCGTGGAATCCATTTAATATATTGGAAATATCCTTTTCAGTTTCTAAAATGATTATGCTTTTATTTTGATTTGAAATTGGAGAATTCGCTAAATCTGGACTTGTTGATGATGTTGCATTCAAATTTTGTGAAACATCTTGTTTCAGTTCCATTTTTAACACCAAATGGTAACCTCAAAAAATGATAATGACCCGTTTCGGTACCGAATGCCGTTTTTTTCACGATCCGCTTCATTTAATTGAATTTGATGATAACTTTGGGCCATATCTAAAGAGGAATAATAGTTTCATTTGCCCAATTTATCGAGAATATCTGTAATATTTGGGAGTGGGAATGTATCGCTTATTGTGAGGTCATTAAGGTGTCGAAAATCGACAACTAGCCGCCACTTCTTTTTATTGCTGCTTGCTTTTTTGTGGAACTATTAGCAGCGGCGAATTCCAAGGCAAAGTACTGTTTTCAACTACTCTTTCTTCTAACAACTTCTTACCCTGTCGATTTATTTCTTCTTTCACTGCATGTGGAAGACGGTAGGGCCTTATATTAACTGTTTTAACTGGACGTGAATTTGGTAAGAGTGGTATTTCATGTTTTACTGAATACACTGAGGTTATTTTATCTCCAGGCAGGTAGAATAAGTCATTAAATTCTCGGCATATATCAACGATAGCAGATTTTTCTTCTGGATTTAAGTGATCGGTCTCAATGTTCGATTCTAATACTTTAAGTCTATTATGAACGTTATCTCTAGTTAAGAGATTTTGTGTATTGTATTTGTTTATATCAGAAGTGTTTATAACGCAATTTTCTATATTGACAACCGATTCTGTAGTGTTAATTACACTAACATAAGCTTTATTATTTAAAACATTTATAATTGAACCAGCGACATGAATACCCGATTTAATTTCTTGAGGTGAGACTACGTTTATTTATTTGGACGTATTTTTCACTTCTAGGGAGAATGTTAAAATTTCTATAAGAAAAATTATGAAAGTTTAGAACTATAGAATAATTTGGAACTGTATTTATTTCAAGGCACTCGCAAAATAGTCAACGTTTCATTCCAGGATTCTTGCGCAATCTATTTCACAAGTGTTTTCTACAACATGAAATGAGTGTGGTATTTCAATATGGTTATCTAATAGTATGCTACCGTTGCATGAAGCAAGCGTTTGTATATATTCTGAAGATATACCTTTTAAGTAACATTTATTTTCAGGAAAACATACTGTGTCATCTATTATATATTTTTTCTTTATTAGACTAACGTCTGAACCTGAATCTATTAAAAATAATGAATTACAATTCCAGATGTTTAATGGTAGTAGGACATATTTAAAATTTGAATTATTTTAGTTGTATTAAATGAAATATTTTGAATTTGATTTGGCAACAGATTTATAGATCTTTACTCGAGCAGTTGAGACCATTTGCTCCTGCTTGAGTGACTGGGAGTTTTCCGGGGCACTGTCTGACATGCTCGGATTGGACTCTATTACTTGATAAGTTGAATGCTTGTTGAGCCGCCCACTATGGGTCAAACGCTTCTGGATTAAAAAGTTCTAATTTTAATGAGACCAGAAACTTAATTTGTTAATGGAATGGTTATGAGACAATAGAAAAATCTCTAAAAGTTTCAGTTGATCTATTCAAGATAAAAAAAATTAAAACATACATGTTTTAGCAATATTCAGAAAGCACACAGAAACCGACCAACCAATCAACATTTCCAATCACATCATCTATACCAGCACAAACAAGAAGTATACAACCCCATGGTAAATAGATTAACGAGTATGTCAAGAAATTGTTCATCTGTGACGATTGCAATAAATTTTAAATTGGTCAAACTGGACCCATCTCATATAAAAGATTTGTAGAAAACACAATTTTCCGACGTTTCACTTACCATCCGTAGTCATTGTTTTCTAAAATAAAAACAAAAATTCACAAAACCTCATTAGTCAATACTTAATGACAAAAATAAAAACTTAAATAAAACTAATTAAAACCGTTGCATTTTCTAGAACATTTCCTAAGTGATTAAAACTTATTAAAAAATATTCTTGGTTCACCAATGTTAATAGGAAAAAAATTGTACCTTATTTGCATTTTACAACATTGTTATTTTATTTTGAATTATAAACGAATGCGACAGAATAATTTATTTAATATCTGTTTATACTTTTACGATATTTCTGGAATGTTATTTTTATATGACATATAAATGTCTCTACGTTTGAGGAATGGGTGAATTGCAATTGTGAACATAGAATTGAGTGTATAAATATAGTAAGCATATCAATTAATTTATAAAGAATGGTTAATGTTAATGTAAAAAGACACAAAACCAATAAACTATAGAGTACTTGTAGAATGGGAATATAAATTATAATTTGACAATCTCAAACACGGATTGCTAATTTACGTTGTTTATAATCCGAATAATAAAATGAAAAATTCTCTACTGCATATGCGGTACCAGCATGCATCTATCTATAATTTCCAATGAAATTTTAATCCCAATTCTATTTATATATAGATACAATTTAATTGCAAAGTGTTATCCCGTCCTTTTAATCTATCTATTACTATTTTTCTAATAAAATCTTTTTCAGTATCTTTATCGCTATCTTTTTTAAAAGCATTGCTGAATGAAACATCGTTTCACATCAACGAAATCAAATTCCAAACATTATTATTCAAAAGACCTCCATGATGATTGTTAAATACAAGAACAAAACTCAAAACATTCATTTCACGACATGCATTTTAATACGCCAAGTATTTTATCGTTTTACGACTATTTCTAGTTAATCACTATTGCAATTTTCTCATTTTAAATAAATTAATAAAATGCATAAAAATTAAGCCTGTATTCCGGCCGTCTATACAAAATTATTTTAAAGATCATATAAATAAAAAATTTTATTATTTAAAATGTATAAAAAAACAGCAAAAATAAAAAAAATTAATTTAAATTGAAATATTAATATTAAAACTAAATAACAGATATTAAGAACACTTGAATAATAAAAATCGAATAAAATTTATTTTTTGTATGCAAGAAGCTATAAATTATAAAAATAAAACAATGAAGTGAAACATAAAACTGTTCTAAAGTACCTTAGTACAAATGCAATTCGTTTTCAAAATGTGTAATGGACCAAGATGATTAATTTATGCAATTATTTTGCTAATTGCTTTTTGTGACTGAAATTTCGCAATAATGTTGATTGATATAAATTAAATTAAAGAAATTTAAAAGGAAGTTGCGACACTTGATTATTAAAAGTTTACAATTTAAACGTCTACAACTGAAACAATTAACAAAGCTTATCTGGCTGTAGATTTTTACTTTTCATGTTTTTATTGTACCAGTTTAGATTTAAACTTGATAAGTAAATAATATTATTAATTAAGCCATTAATGTTAAACTTGATTATAATTACAAGAACTTTTTTCAACAAAGTGATGGATTCTTATTTATCGCAATAAACTTGATGACAACATCGATAGATTTGCTGTTAATGTGTGTTAGTTGATACAAACTTGCCAAGAATTTTCATTGACAGCAAGAATACTCACAAAAGATTAAGTGCATAATTAAAAATCACACAGTTCGTTTATTGCACGGTCTTGTTGGAAGGCAAACCAGATAGCCCTCGTTTTGTAGTTTAGTAAAGCTGTTGAGTTTGGCTAGCAAAACGTATATGCAAAAATCTTAAAAGCTAAACAGAGTCGTTTTTAAGATTTATGCATGCATTTTGCATTTGTGCTTTTTAAATTTTTTTAAGGAATCACTAAAATATGACTAAAGTACTAAAATATTAAAATATTATTTTACGCTCATTTCTTCGAGCAAGAAAAAAATATTAGAAAACTAAAATTTAGGGTGCTACATCGATACTGGATTACATGCATATGCAACCACTTCGGTGGGATATATACTAGATCTAGTATAAAAAAGATGTAATTATGCATCATATCATCAGGAAGCGCCCACCGATCTAATGAGAGTGACGTAGCGTTAAGTTGAAGAGGTGTTTTGAATGCTATGTATTGATCTATTACATCAAAGAGTAGAAGATGCACAACTGTCCATCGTTCAAGTGGGCGTTTTTTGTATCGCCTAACACGTGAATAGTGTAGCCTTTTTTTGCACGTTTGGACCAATTTCTGATTGATTGCACTCCATCATATGATCACACCCTACATTAAGATCGGTCGTATAACAGACGGTAAAAGCTATTGTTATGTATAGGGTTCAAGACTCCATCTTTTTCCCATGACTTTCTACATTTGTATAACTGATTTTTTAATTTCTCTGACAACTGGTTTGGTTCCCACCCGAGCTTCTTATTTAGAACTTTTGCTGTTCTGCAAATCTGCTGATTCTGCAACTCTCTGCTAGGGTTGTGGAAGTAATATCAAGGATCATATATCTTCTGGTGAAAAAGACCTGAAAAAGATCTCTGCAATTACGCTTTTATTTGGAAGATTCCACAGAAAAGGAGAAAAGACTCCCCCTTGACTAGTACCATGGCTGACAGTTCTTTTGTTTGTAAACTCACCCAGTACAGCCTTGTTGTTCCTATAAAGGAGCGTGCGATTAATCATCACTACCAAGGAACTTCCAATTCCAACAGTAAAGAAACAAAAAAAAGAGATCAGCAAAACAAATACCATTCCCCTTCAATACACATACCATACCAACGCGAAAGTCAAAGAACACTACAATCAATCAACTTTTGAACACCCGTATGATCCTCCATAATTGAGGTGATTGTATTAAAATTCAGAAACATATATGTTACATCTTGTGTGAGACAACAGATCAATCAAATCGTTCACAAAAAATCGCTCGTTCACAAATCGTCTTTGTGTTTGACTTTTACGTTGATAATGAGTATTACTAGAAATAAGCCAATCGCATCGATCCAGAATGAAAATGAAAATAAACAACTATTTTGAGATATATTTATTTTATATTTTGTATGATATTTTAAATCAAAATGGTGATATTTTTCCCTTTTGACTAACACATGAGACTGTCAAAATATTTGAAAAATTATTTTGGTGTCAACAGAAAATGTTTATTCTATTCTCAAAAGGATTTTGACGTAATTATTTTTATAATTATTATTATTCTGGATCGACCCGAATGGTTGTTTATTTAAGATCGTTGTTTTTTATGATGTAATTATAACTTGAAATAGGACCGGTCGCTACAGGTCTTAGGAGTGCTAGTGCCTTTAAATATCCTTCGACTATTCAAACTGACCAAACGCATAATACCGGCTTTTAGGAAAGGTGTGTCTTTCCTAGATGTTCCCATGGATGTTACCTTAATCTACGTTTCCCTTGGACGTCTCCTTGGCTATTCGTATTTCATTGAGACCATTTTTATAAAGATCACATTGTTGTTGCTCCCTAGAGCTTTTGGAAATGTTAAAGAGCTTTTTTGATTTATTTCGCAATAAAGCTCTAGGCCCACCACGAAGGTATATGTCTCGTTCAATTTTGAACATGAAAATAAACAACAACCCGAAGTTTCGATTGGAGCTGTTGAAACGATTGGACTTTTATAAAAATATACGGGATCCTGACCTGGGAAATTCCTATTTTACACAAAAAATATCAACTAAAAATCTATCACACCAAGGCGATTTAAACAAAATTTAACTAACAAGTTAAAATATATCAAAAAAACCCAAAATCGAAGCTTACATTTATGATGATTATTCGCGAGGTTTAGCATCTTCTAATATGTACTTCTATTAACAGTCAGTCCACTGTATGATTCTTTCAAAGAAACAAATAAATCTATACCATTTTAGCTTCTCTCGGTGTATCATGCTGTTGTTCTTTATTTCCAAAATGAATAACAATCCCCAAAGAAACTAGCAAATGGGTCACAACTATCCATCATTCCATATTTTATTCAAACAATCCTCCGCATATCGATCATAAACTTTACATTTTCCAGATAACACTTCATAAACTGCACCCAAATGTTGAAATTTAGACGATATATCTGGATCATTTGTATTTTTATTCGGATGTATTCAATATGCTTTTTTTTATAATAATTGAATTTTTTGATTTTGAAATTGAATAAATATGGGTGGTGATAGCTGTCGTTAATAACAAATGGAAATTAATTTAAAAATAAAATTACAAACAATGTGACCACATTTTGAATAAGTTATTAGTTATCACAAAACAAGTAATATCACTACAAGTTATTTGTTATCACAATTATTATTTACAAATATTTTATTATATTATATCATAAATTGTAAACAAAATGTTAATATCTTTTACTCTAAATATTATTCAGTTGAAAACATCACAAAATTCACTTTTATATTTTGATTTTTAAAAATATAATCTCCTCGACCCAACATAATGGTCAAGTTTATATAGTAAAAGATTTCAGTTTTTGTCTCTCTTTCCATTATCCCTTTCATCGTACACAAATTATAAATTTCCACTTCCATATATCATCTCACCAAACAACTTCTTTGCAAACAAAATAAATTTGAACAGCTGTATTACACCTACATGTCATACTATGACTAAGCTTTACAAACAAAAGTGTTCATCATTTATGTAGACAAAAAAACATGTAGGGGGAAGTGGGGATAGTATAAACATGGGGCAACTGTAAACAGTTTTAATTTCCCTCACAAAACATCAATCAAAAAATTCGGCAAAAATATCACAGATGTCGCTTCGATCGATTACACACACCAGCAGAATTTGACAGCTGAAGTCAGTATTGTTCAAAAGTTATTGGTGAATAGATGTTTTGGCAACCCAAAAGTAAATATTTTTTTTTTTTGTAAAACTCGAATAACTTTTTTTACCATCATATGTTTAAAAATATTCCAACATGTTTTGATAGCTGAAATATTCAAGAAACATAATATTTCTTTGTTTTAGCCAAATTTTAGATCTTGGAATATTTTTTCAAAACATAACCCTAAAATCGCCACGTGGGGCACATAAAAACAAAAAAAATTTTGATAGTATAAACGCGTTTATATGTGAAGCATGGTATGGTTATATGGTATACGTGTGGTTTCCCGTTTCACTTTTGATATTGATTTGCAAAACCTAAACATACGATGAGATTGAATTTTTGCTTTTTTCATTATAATTTTCTACCTGAATTTATTGAGGTTTTACAACAATCGAAAAATATTGTTTTTTTTTAAAGAAATATATATGTTATATGCTTATATATATTGTTTGAAGCACAACAAATAATAAAAAATTTTAAAAAAGGTACTTTATGAATTTTATTGTGGTGTTTTTTGGGTGTTTATATGTGCCCCATACAAAAATGCTCATTGTTTATAAGTGCCCCACCAGTGGGGATACTTTAAACGAGAAACATAAATTTTTTGAAATTCAAAATTTTATACTTAATGTTTAGTTATGTAATTAAAAAAAATAGTTTTTTGTAGTAAAGATATGAAATTTTACAATGAAACAGTTTTTAAGTAAAAATGTTTTATGGTTTTAAAGTTATTGAGCTTTAAGTAAAAACTGTTTATACCATCCCCACTTCCCCCTAACATCCATGTGACGCATCAAAACAATCAACTGAGAAAAAAATGTTAAAATATTATTGATATACATAAGTGCTTTTTTGTATGAATAAACCGTAAAATGCACTTTTACAATTCAAAAATTGTTCGTAAAGCAGGCCCTTTTTCCTATTGAAATAACAATGCCAAAATTGAAATAACAATGCCTAAAATTGAAATAACAATGTCTAAAGTTATTATTATTACTACTATTTCGAAAAACTACTTGGATAAAATAATTTTCTAAAAAAATATTTTACTAGTTTGTGTAAAAATATGTATTTTTATTTATGCAAATAATACAGAATCTTATACTCGTACAAAAACACTTGTATGCAATTCGGGCATAAAGTATCTTTTTTGCTTTCGAGTGATTGTTTCTACATTTGCACTCTCAAGCGAAAAGGACGTACTTTACGCTCTTGATACATAAATAGCTGTTATATTTGTTTTATTTTAAAGGCTGGAATCGATTGGATAGTAAGAAGATATTCAAGTTAGTTTTAGACAGAATAAAAGCTCTTACCTTGCTGATGTTCCTCCCCAGAGGTGTGTATTATTGGGAGTGCACAGATATTGAGTTTTTAGATACCTGTGGTTTGCCCCCACCCGTGCTTAAGGATCTGGTTAAAAGTACCGCCAAAGCAGCTTTGGAATATAAAGGGTTGTTAGAGCATTTCTATCGATTCGAAGGACCTTCCTAGGTAACCCATGTAAATTTTCGGATGCGTTCCTGTCAAGCGTATAGCTTACTGCAGCGTTTTTTTCCCTCACGTTGATATGCATAAACAATCGTTGAAAGTGGTTTGATTATATCTACGTTTATAACGATATTTTTATTGACTTTCCCATTCATTTCATACCAGACTGAGACACACTAACGCGTAACTGGATACTACTAGTATCTATATAAACAAATTTTGAGCATATTTGTTTAATACATACTAACTCCAATTTTAATGTTTCTATGGAATTATCAGTTGTAATTTCCCAAAGGCGGTATCACCGAAATAATATTTTGCCAAAAATTTCGAAATCAAGTATATTGATAAAAGCCCGAGGCCGTAGGCCGAGAACTATTATCAATACCACTTGCTTGAGGAATTTTTCAAAAAGTTATGAGAATTTATCAACGAACGAGGGGAATTCGTTTAGAAAATTTTTTGCCATTTTTCATTTATTTATATATTTTTTATGAATTATACGTTGGCCTACTGTGATATCAGCTCATTATTTCAAAATTAGATTGATAATTTTTAATATCCCAGTAGGCCAGACCTATAAATATTTGTTATTAGTATAATTCAAATGTTATTGGTGAAATTGAATGATGTCATTACATTTTAGAGAATTTAATTGGTTTAAATTAAAATAAAACTAAGGCAAGAAATTTTCATTAGTAATTTCCCAAGGGATGCGGTGATAATTTGAAATAACTTTTTGCGAAAATTTTAAAAGGAAGTACATATATTGATAAAAGCACGAGGCCGTAGGCCGAGGGATTTTATTAATACCACTTGCTTGAGGAATTTTTCAAAAAATTATGAGAATTTATCAACGAACGAGGGGAATTCGTTTAGAAAATGTTTTGCCATTTTTCATTTATTTATATATTTTTTATGAATCATATGTGGGCCTACTTTGATATCAGTTAATTATTTCAAAATTAGATTGATAATTTTTACTATCCCAGTAGGCCTGATAAATATTTGTTATTAGTATAATTTAAATGTTATTGGTGAAATTGAATGATGTCATTACATTTAAGAGAATTTCATTGGTTTAAATTAAAATAAAACTAAGGCAAAAAATGTTCATTAGTAATTTCCCAAGGGCGGTGATAATTTGAAATAGTTTTTGCGAAAATTTCGAAAGCAAGTTGATTGATCAATCAACTTAAGCTTGAGCCGATAATAAATTCTCATAAGTTTTGAGTCGGTAATAAATTCTCATAAGTTTTTGGAAAATTCCTCAAGCAAGGGGCTCAAGCTTAAGTTGATTGATCAATCAACTTAAGCTTGAGCCCCTTGCTTGAGGAATTTTCCAAAAACTTATGAGAATTTATAACCGGTCAAGGGGAATTCGTTTAAAACATTTTCTGCCATTTTTGATTTTTTTATCGTTTTATGCATTATGCTTATACGTGAATTGTTTTTATTTATTCTGGCCTACTATAAAGCCATCGAGGCGTTAAACAGAATTAATATTATCGAAAGTTAAAAATAAACAAACAACCAGTAAAATATTATAAATGGCAGATACAATATCTTTACTATGAAAATTATCAAGAAATATTATTTTAAGTATTTTAATAAATAATAATTCTACTAATTCATATGTCTATAAAAAAATAAAATATTCGTGAAAAACAACAATTCTAAATTTAAAATGCCAACAAAAATATTAAATATTTTCTTCATAGTTACGCAAACTTTATAAAATGAATGAAGATAATTTCGGAAGTAATTTACATTTATTGTGTTATTTCCAGTGATTATTAGACTCAAATATTTTATAAAAGACGAGCAATATTTTTTAACGACACGAACAAATATTCATGATGGACACATTTATTTTTTATTGTTGAAATATCAAAAATTACATGTTTGGTTATAATAAAAACCAAAATATCAATTCATTTTCATTTCTTTTTATACAGTCGCAGGGAGGGAGAAGCTTTTATTTTTTGTGGTTGGTCTTTTTCTTATATATTTCAAAAAAATTAATAATTGTACAGTTTTAAATCAATTGAAAATGTTACGCACTTCTATGCGAAGAAATAACTGTTTCTCGGAAAGACAAAAAAAAGAAGAATTCCAACAAACAAAAAACGATTTGACATAAGATTATGCCACGCTAAATCTTAGTTGTAGTGATCGGTTGATGTCAACTCATATTGCAAGAAGAGTAACTTTTGTTTTTCTTATTTTATTTAACAGGAATGAATTATGCAAAAATAATTATGCGAAAACGAAGATTATAAAATTTTTAGAAACAGCCTTGCTAATAAATAATTAATTACTTCGGTTTTGAAAAAACCTAAGTATTTCGTTCATGAGCCAAAAGTGAAAATTTTACCCCAACTTTTTTTGGCATTTCTCGACGTTTTAGGACCTACTGAGTACTGATTCTAAAAAAGCAAAACAAGAAAATGTTTGTCTGTCTGCCGGCCGGCCGGTCGTCACAACCGACGAAATCTAGAAAACCACTGAACGGATTTCAAAAATTCGGCATTAGTATGTGAAACCAAACACTAGATTATTGCATTAAAAGTTTGTCAAAAAAATGTTGTCAAGTGTGTCAAAAGAAAGATTTTTATTTATTTTTTTACCCAATTTAAAAAAAAAAAAAATTAATTATTTGTATGACATGAAATTTTAGTATTATTATAGAGAATTATGGCGTTATAAGTTAGTCAAAAAAATAATGTCAAGTGTGTCAAAAGAATGATTTTCATTCCTTTTTTTACAAAATAATAAAATTAGTTATTTGGATGAAATGAAATGTAATGAACATGATATTATTATTATTGAGAATTTTATTGCATTATAAGTTTGTCAAAAAAATATTGTCAAGTATGTCAAAAAACGATTTTTTTGGAAAAAAAAATTTAGCTATGGTAAATGTAACATGAAAATTTTTGAATTTGTTATAGGTTTTGAAATATTTTTTGGAATAGCTTAAGAATTTTGAAAAATTTTAAATTAAATTTTAAATTATTATAATTTTTGAAATTTTGAAAAAAGTTTCAATTTTTGATATTGTTATAATTTTTGCGATATTCTTAGAATTATGGAAAAAGTATGAATTTTTGAATTTTTAAGAATTTTTGGAATATTTTTAGAATTTAGAAAAAGTTTAAATATTTGATTTTATTCTAATTTTTGGAATATTTCTGGAATTTTGAAAAAAGTTTCAATTTTTGATATTGTTATAATTTTTGCAATATTTTTAGAATTTTGGAAAAAGTTTGAATTTTTGGAATATTATTTGAATTTAGAAAAAAGGATGATGATAATGAAAAATATATTTTAAAATTTCTTAAAAAGGAGCAATTTCTCGTCACCGCAACATCGATGCTCCTGACCCCCTCTGATTTCGATAAAATTTCATATACAGATAGCCAATGAAAAACTCAAAATACCATTTCTTTCAAAAAAATAAATTTCGCTCTAGGGATGACACAGGGTGGCGGCAAAGTTTTAGGGGTTTGCGAAACTGTATCTTTGAATATCGATTGCGAACGATTGACTAAACCGATTTAAGTTATTCATAGCTCATTGGAAAGGTAATTGATAGCACTTATAAAAAAATTACTTAAAATTTTTCAATAATTTTTTGTGTGTTAAACTTAAAAAAAATTCAAAGATGGCGCTGTTGGGGGTACCCCCACTTTTACCACATTTTTTTTTTTTTTTTTTTTTCAGAAAATAAATGTTTAATTAGTTCATAATCTAAACCGAAAGTTTCCCAAGTACATAATTTCTCGTTTTAAAAATAAAATTCTTACAAAATTTTAATTTCCGTTTTTTCAATTTTTTGTTTTTTAAAAAATGCATTTTATTTAACTAAAACCGCCTGAATTCTTGTTTCATAGAAATTTAATTATTTTGAGGATACAAGTTAAGTATTTGAGGGTGTGGATGCCCGATGTTTTTTACATAATTGACTTTTTCTCCCATTTCTACCTGACCGAAATTAATTATAAATGAATATATGTGTTATAATGGTTTTCCATATTATTCACTGTTTGTGTGCTTTTGTCACTTTTGAATTAATATGCAATTAAAAATATACTTTTTACTGTTTATTTTTAATGTTTTTATTTTATTAATAATAATATAAACTTCCTTACATTATATTCAAATTGTTACTATAAGGAAGTTGATGTTATTATTAATAAAATAAAAAAATTAAAAATAAACAGTAAAAAGTATATTTTTAAATATTGCATTTTATAAATGAATGTACCTGAAATATATTAAAACTGATGCTGAGAAGTAAATAATGAGAAAAATTATGTGAAATAAAATGCATATTGTATGGAATTCATATAATAATTATTATTACAAATGAGCTTCCATATAACTATTATATATGCTGGCTTGAGGAAAACAATGCGTTACATGATCTTGGTATATGCTTCTAGCACTAGGAAAAAGAGGAACCTAATTTTAGCATTGTTCCTGCAAATTTGAAAAAATAGTATATTATTTTTATTTCCTCCATCCTATTATGTGAAAGGATTTATTATTAAGTTTTCCATTCTTTAAGAAGAATATAAAAAAAAATTGCGTCCATCAACGTCTTAAAAAGCATTATGTTGTAGAACCTAGGTCTTAAAAGGTTTTTATGTGTTGTTGTGACACTTATAATATGTGTATGTCACATATTTTGAAATTGCACAAACTTTTTTGAACTTCGGTGAAAAAGATGATGAACAATATCATTAAAGATACAATTTTGAATGGAAAATTCGAAGAGGAAGATGTAGTGTTGCCAAGACAGATAGGCCACATACTTCAATAATCCCAACAGATTCAAACGATTAGTTTCCTGTGCAACTTGCTTTTGCAATTTCCATCAACAAAGCACATGGACAGTTACTGCAAGTATGTGGACTAGATTTGAAGAATCCGTTCTTCACACATGTTCAACTGTATATGGCTGGCGCGTTAGGAAAACCTTCTGATTTATTCGTGTCCGCACCAGACGAAAAACAAAAAATATAGTGTACCCACAAGTAGTCGAATAAATAAATAGAATTAAAACGACATTTTGAAATTCGTTCCATATTAAAATAAATAAGTTGCAATAAAAATGACACAATGTAAATTGAATGTTATTTTTACGAGTTTTCTTGGGTTTACTTTCTTATGAGATAGCGGCAATATGTGACGGATGTTAAATAAACAAAACTTTTACGCTATTTAGTGTAAAAACTAAAATTTCGAAAGATTTTCTGAGTGATTAAGATCAAAGTAAATATTATAATTCACTTGAATTTTGCAATTTGACAGCATTTTTCATTTTCTCTCAGAAAAACTTCTTTAGAACAGTTTTTGTGTGTTTCGTATCGGGTACAAATACAATGCATGAGCACTGTGAACATTTGTGAATCCATTTTTGTTCTGTATAATGTTCTATATAGAGATGAAACACCTCTACTAATGCAACAAGTCATTTAAATTGTTTTATTGTTAACTTGAAAACTTATTTAATCGCTAATTTTTTATATATCCGAACAAATCAGCTAGAGTGCTGATTATTTTTCATTCATATTTTTAAAAAGTAAAATTAAAATTATGCTGCTTTTCTCATTACCACCTTTTGAAACCATTGCTACTACGTCAACAAAATGTCTGCGCAAAAACTTTATATATAAGCGTAGCAAAGCACGCCGGGTCCTGCTAGTCTTTTATAAAATTAATCATTTGTGATATGAATAGATACACTGCCACACTATCATGTTCAGTTATATCAGAGATAATGACAAAACTTAAGTGATCGATACCTTGACTAGTAGGTGAATTATAATACATTAAAAGCGGTTGTATCGTAGCTTGCGAATTATTACAATGATAACTCTGCGCAGAATCTTGAATGAAAAAAGAGCAATTTTTTGAAAAATCGCCGAGTACTAAGCACTCTCCCGCTTTCAAGTTTTGTGTTTTCCAAATACATACCTGAAATTTATCAGCCCGTTCTTTAAGATTTTCAACACATTCCACACATTGACATTCATCATGTAATTTACCACAACTAACAAATTTCATTTCACCATATACAAGCAAAAATTATTATATAGAAATGAAGTCACGGCTAGAAGCAAAATACAGAGAGGCTGTAACTATAAAACGTACCCAAAGATGAAAAAACATGGCTCACAAAAATATATTCTAATTCAGCTAAAACTAGAATTTTTCAGATAAGCCGTTAATATTCAATGTAAATTTATTTTATATTTTTAAGTTCTTTTGTATTATGTTATATTATTAATAAATGTATATTGTTTTTATTACACAACTTAGAATAAAAATAAAAAGTTAATTATTATATTAATTTTATTAGTTAATTATTATATGAATATAACATGCATTTTATTTCACATAATTTTTCTCATTATTTACTTCTCAGTATCATTTATAATTAATTTCGGACAGGTAGAAATGGGAGAAAAAGTCATTTATGTAAAAAGCATCCACATCCTCAAATACTTAACTTGTATCCTCAAAATACTTAAATTTCTATAAAACAAGAATTTAGGCGGTTTTAGTTAAATAAAATGCATTTTTTAAAAAACAAAAAATTGAAAAATTGGAAATTAAAATTTTGTAAGAATTTTATTTTTAAAGTGAGAAATTATATACCTGGGAAACTTTCGTTTTAGATTACGAACTAATTAAACATTTTTTTTCTGAAAAAAAGTGTGGTAAAAGTGAGGGTACCTCCAACAGCGCCATCTTTGAAATTTTTTTAAGTTTAACACACTTTTAAAAAATTATTAAAATATTTTGAGTAATTTTTTTATAAGTGTTATCAATTACCTTTCCAATGAGCTATAAATGACTTAAATCGGCTTAGCCAATCGTTAGAAATCGATATTCAAAGATACTCATGTTTCGCAAACCCCTAAAACTTTGCCGCCACCCTGTGTCATCTCTAGAGCGAAATTTATTTTTTTGAAAGAAATTGTATTTTTAGTTTTTCATTGGCTATCTGTATATGAAATTTTATCGAAATCAGAGGGGGTCAGGCCACATGCTAGAACAAATGCTGTTGCGATGACGTGAAATTTCTCAAAGACACTTTTGTTCAAAATAACTCTAAAACTAAAAAACAGAGAGTGTGCTTAAGACCGCACCGCAGAAGTGAAAACTTCATTGGCAATCGCAATCAATTGATATCGTATTAGTAGTATTTGGATCGTATTAGTAGAATAAATGAGAAACAAGTCAGAACGATAAACCGCTAACTACACACACTAACCTCACAATGTAAACCAAATAATAGTCAAAATAGCACTTATATGCCAATAGCAGGGACTAAAGTACGCGTGGTTGTCACACCCATAGATCAACAAGCTTAAATTTTTCAAATCTTTCTGCGGAAAGCTAAGCAAATTCATTGGTATTAATGCGCATTGTTGCAGTTTGCAAATCACTATCGGCTAAGTGCCACCATTTTTAATTATTTTATTTATGATGATTTTATTGCACTCCATGTTTAATCATTCATAAGCTATGCTTCTTTGTATAGAATTTATGCGATTTCCGTCTCGTAATTGTGAGCTTTAAATAGATATAATCGATTTTATCAAGTATCAAGTTACAAGTATTAAGTCTTCGCTTAATTTTAGAAACATGTATTACATACAATTCCAAACCGACAACATATTTAGTGAAGATGATAAAATTCCAATACATATAATTTTGATATACAAATATAATTGTTTCAGCTTCAGGTTATACTATCTTTCTTACGATATTTTTAATTTCATAAAAAAATTGTGTTCAAAACAAAACATTGATCAAAGCAAACTACCGTTTAAAACGATAGTTAAATAAAAAGCAAAAAATAAGCGTACACAACAACTTCATAAATTTTCATGATGATTAATGTATTAATGCATAAAGGATAAACAGCCATACATACTTTTAATTTTACATGTATTCAATATTTATTTAGCATGATGACTCGAATGCAAATTGCAAAAGACAGTAGCAATATAACTTTAAAAAACTGCGTTATAGATCAATTTTTTAAAATTCGTATAAAGAAATTTTTATTATTTTTATGAATTCATAAATAAAAAAAATAATTTTAATGGTATTTAATAAAAATTAAATAAAAAACAATAAAAAAATATGTACCATACCAGGAGTTGAACTCACTACCTACAGCACATCAGTCGAGCACGATATCCACAACGCAATTTGAAACGTTAAGAAATGATAGATTGATAAATGATAGAAATGCTAACGGATCAGCCACTTACTACCTACAGAAAAATCTGTGTGTGGTGCGCCAAAAGAAGTTTTCACTTCAAAAAGCTTAAATATTTGATTTTATTCTAATTTTTTGAATATTTTTGGAATTATTAAAAAGTTTAAATTTTTGATTTTGTTATAATTTTTGCAATATTTTCAGAATTTTTGAAAAAACTTTAATCTTTGATATTGTAATAATTTTTGGAATAGTTTTAAAATTTTGATAAAAGTTTGATTTTGTTTAATTTTTACAATATTTTTGGAATTTTGAAAGAAATATGAATTTGTGATTTGGTAATATTTTCTCGAAACGCTAAATGGATAGGTTTTTGAGTAGTTCGCTGATTGATTGTATCATCTTTTCACTAAATTATGTTAATTTATGATTTTCCGGTAACGTATTGATGTTTCGTGTTAGTTTTGTAATAAATTTCTATACAAAGATAAAAAATACATGTACTTTAACAAAGAGTTATGCTTGATATACATCGCTGCAAAAAACTATAAACAATGTCCTCATAAAAGTTTTATGCCGAAATATCAAAATATAAAAATCGTTAACCAAAACCGAAGTCTTGATATCTCAGAGCTTGAGATTACAGCCCTACCATATTTTTTTGTTTTAGTTTCGAAATGATATTAATTTGAACCAAAATACTACTGAAATACAATCAGTCCACGTCTATAAACACAACGCAATTTTGTATTGAATAATTTTATGTTAGAAAATGTATTTATATGGTTAGTGATGAAGAAGTTTCAATTTTGAAATTGTCATCGCCTCAACGGCGTAATCGATAGCGTGTCTGCCCAAGGATTCGAGCCGGGCACTGACGAGGTAGGTTCGAATCCCAACCGAAACACGAAAAATGTGAAGTGGAGTTTTTTTCTGAGAAACTTCAAACCATACCGTTGAATTGAAAAAATTACAATTACTTCTTTACTTACTTGAGTTTAATTGATCTCAAAAATTCAAAATACCTAATTCACTTTATTTCACTGAAAAAAATGTTCTATTTCCAATCGAAATGAAGTCGTATCGGGCTAATATGGCGAATCGGGCCTCGAAATGGATTCAACAGATGTACAGACGAGAGCAGTGTAGTTGCTACACCCGCTCGTTTATTACTTCGGACTGGAAGACCTAAGTATTACATTCTCGAGCCAAATGATTTTAATTTGATTTGATTTTAGATCAATTGTTGGAATATTTTTAGAATTTTGGAAAAAGTTTGAATTTTTGATTTTGTTATAATTTTTGAAATATTTTTGGAATTTTGAAAAAAGATTCAATTATTGATTTTGTAATATTTTTAGAATTTTGAAAAAGTTTAAATTTTTGATTATATAATAATTTTTGGAATATTTTCAGAATTTTAAAAAAAGTTTGTATTTGTATTTTTGATTTTGTTTTTATTTTTGCAATATTTTTAAAATTTTGGAAAAAGTTTGAATTTTTGATTTTGTTATAATTTTTGCAACAGGTTTGGAAATTTAGAAAAAGTTTTAATTTTTGATTTTATAATAATTTTTGGAATATTTTTAGAATTTTGAAAAAGCATAAATTATTAATTTTATTATAATTTTTGGAATTTTGAGAAAAATTTGTTTTATGGATTTCATTATAATTTTTGCATTAGTTTTAGAATTTTAATTTTGTTATAATTTTTGCAATATTTTTCGAATTTTGAAAAAAGTTTCAATTTTTAATTTTATTATAATATTTAGAATATTTTTGGAATTTTGAAAAAAGATTTTGAAATATCCTGTTGAGTATTTTTGGAACTTTAAAGAAAATTATAATAAAATCGAAAATTCCGATTTTATTATAATTTTGTGAATCTTGGAAAAAGTTTGAATTTTTGATTTTGTTTTAATGTTTTGCTGTATCATTTTTTCACTAAATGATGTTAATTTATGATCTGTTATAATTTGCCGGCAACGTATTGATGTTTCGTGTTAGTTTTGTAATAAACTTCTAAACAGAGATAAAATACTTGTATTTTAACAAAGAGTTTTATGCTTAACATACATCGCTGTCCTAAACTAAAACAATGTCCTCATAAAAGCCTTCTGCCGAAAACTATATAAAAGTCCTTAACCCAGAGCAGAGTCTTGATATATCAGAGCCTTGAAATTTCAGCCCCTTCATATTTTATTTATGTATTTTAGGATAAATGTTTAACCGTAGTTGTCAAAACATTTTTCTTTGTTTGAATAATGTAAGTTGACTTCACTTTATTTTTTTCAGTGTGTGGTCCTTATTTAATCTCTATATATTTTTTTATTGAGCGGCTCCTTATTTTGCATTGGGACCAGTTTTTTTAAGTTATGCGTTATACTGTATACGTTATACGTTATACTTATACGTTATAGTTATACTGTAGGAAGACCTATTCAAAAAATAATTGTAATATCTTCAAAGATGATCTGTCTGATGTTATCTCTCCAAGTGTTTATTTTCAACAAAATCAAGTTTGTTTTACAAAATTGTGACGTTCATTTGCTATAACTTACAGCTACGTTTATATAAACAAACAAATTGTTGCAACTAATTATATTTAACTTTGAATTATTTATTTCAAAAATACCTAATTATAACAATATAAACGAACTCTGTATCGATCATATTTTAGTACAATTTTGTGTTTATTTTTGTTTGTTTATTTGAATTTTACGATATGAATTTTACGTATGTATATGGTTTGATTTGGATAAATAATTATCAAAGGTAAAAAAATACTTAAAATAAGAACTTAAATAATTTGCAGGTTTTTTGTTCATTAATGATGGTACTTCTAACATTGATCTCGATGGTTGAGTTCGCTTCCTATCGTTTTAACAACTACCAAGAGAATTCGATCGCAATAAATAAATATGAGTATGAAACGTCCAAAGTGATTAATTTTAGTTTGGTCGTAGAAAAACTGAATTTCCTCACACTTGTAATAGGGGTGAAATTCATTTTTGTTCATTATTCATGAACTCATTACACTTTTAGTTAATCGCATTAAAATTTTCTCTTTAGAAATGAAATAATCTATTTAAATTTTCACTTATGTAATGTAATAATCACCCTTAAACAAATATTATTTTGGACTACAAAATTGAAAATAAAAACAAGATATAGTGACCTGACCTATGAGATCACTGTTTCATCTGTGAAATAGTTCACACGAATTACTTCTATTCTAATCGAATACAATGTACTCTATTCCTATTATCCGTTTTTCTTATTATTTTGAGTTATTTGTAAATAACGAACAACGAATTAAGTATGTACTGCAATCTCAAAAAATATATGTATATATGTATAAATATATCAAAACTAAACAAATATGTAATTTATTCAAATTATAAAAACAACCTCACTTTGAAATAAAAATTATTTATGCACTTATTTTTATTAGTTTTAAACAATACCGTGAGCAAGCAGCACAAAAACAACAATTTTTCTATTAACTATTTTATATTTTCCTCATACTTATTCCAGTTTACTATTTTACTTTACGATTTATGTAACATTTTTATTATTATTTTAAACAAAAAGAAAATTTGTTTAACTTCTTATTGGATACTTAGAAGGAACAAAAAAAAATTATGCTTTTTCTGTGTTATTGTTTCCGAGTCATAAAAACGAATTTGCATCTAAATTTTTCTCATTCTTAAGTCGAACAGCATAAGAAACAACAACAAATACAAATCGTCAATGAATTTTAAAATGAATAAATTACTGTCATTGCCAAGATTGTTTAGTATATTTTTTGGTTTATTTATTGAACATTTACTAGTTTTCCATTTTTTTTCTTTAACTTGAAAGTATTGTAACATTTGAATGAAGTTTAGAAACTGGAAGTTTCTTGACAGTTTTATTGCGTTTTTGGTATGATTTTTAATTAGTTGTATTTGTTTTCACCTTTAAATAACAACAGAAACAAGTTCACGTTTTAACCATTTTTAATCATTTATGATTATGATTTCAAAAGAAAGAAATAATTTAATTTTTGTAGTCGTATCGTTGTTATAGTCGTATGTCGAAATGTAGAAGGGGTTACTTTTATTTATTTTATTTTGACTTCTGTAATATTTTTTTTGCTGTTTAATTTTATGTTAATTTAAATAATTTGTAAAAAAATAGTATGAAAACTCTCGTTTAAATTAATTTCCAACTCTATGACGGTTAGCGTTTTTTTTCAATATAAATAAGTGGAACTAAGTGATATCATGTTGAAAAAATCCTCAAACCACCCAAAAGTAGCGATTATTCATATGGAATGTGTCTTGCGAAAAATACATTTGCAGAATTTAACACCAAGTGAAGGGTATTAGTCTTTAGCTAGGGTATGGTACCAATTGAAAACAAATTTCGATTAATGAAACATTGATATTTTTGGCCAATCTTGAATTAAAACCAAAAAGTTGCTTTTCAATTGATATAATAAAATTATTAATACTGCGATCAGGGCTGAATCGTTTGTGGGATAATAGACACAGATTTAGATTGAAACTACCTAAGGTTTATTATAATGCTGATGTAATTTTTATTTCAAATAATAAATGTTTTTTTGTACGCCAGATATAAATTTTGTTATTCAGTTGGAGTTTAGTCACCACAACTTTAATCACGTGGAGAAAAAAAATTAGTCAGATAACAAATATTGACATTAGAATGAATTTGAAAAATTTACTAAAACTTTATTTATCGACGACTACTAAAGAATATATGCTTTCCATGCGTATGTCTTCCATTGTAATTGTATTCACTCCACAACTAGTGAATTGGATTAAAATTCTTTAACAGCTCTATAGTTTATAAGCGAGGAAATAAAGCACAAAAAGAGGCCAAACCTAAGCAAATTGGCAGAGTAAGATGGATCGAGATGCGGTTTTTTGCATTCGATTCAGGAAGCCGTCAGGAAAGTTTGTGAACATAGCCACTTTTCGGCAAAAAACCTCTGGAGTACCTAGGGGCCAGGGCGAGTTAAATACACCTCATCTTCTTTCAGTTCCATAAATTCAGCTCGAAATTGATCAAAGCTCGTTACTCGGGGGTTTCTGGGGTCGCTGAATACAAATATGATGTCGGCGATGACCCTCGGAGTACCTAGGGCCCAGGGCGGGTATGTTTAACTCATCACCTAGAACTTTCCATTAATTCAGCTCGAAATTGATCGAAGCTCGTTACTGGGAGCTTTGGGGCCGCTGAACACGAATATTATGTCTGTGATGACCTTCGGAGTACCTAGGGCCCAGGGCGGGTATGTCTAACTCATCTCTTGGAAGTCTCCATTAATTCAGCTCGAAATTGATCGAGGCTCTTTACTCGGGGTTTTTTGGGGTCGCTGAACACGAATATTATGTCTGTGATGACCTTCGGAGTACCTAGGGCCCAGGGCGGGTATGTCTAACTCATCCCCTGGAACTTTCCATTAATAAATAAGATTGTAACAAACAGATGGAAACTCTTTACTCCAGGACTTTTAAGGTCACTGAAGTTCGAGCCTTAGGTACTCCGTAGGTCACCATCGACATAATATTTGTGTTCAGCGGTCCCAAAACCCACCGAGTAACGAGCTTCGATCAATTTCTTGCTATAATTATGGAAAGTTCCAGGAGATGAGGTGTATATAACCCGCCCTGGCCCTCGGGTTCTCCGAAGGTCATCTCGGACATCATATTCGTGTTCAGCGACCCCAAAAACCCCCGAGTAACGAGCTTCGATCAATTTCGAGCTGAATTAATGGAGAGTTCCAGGAGATGAGTTAGGCATACCCGCCCTGGACCCTAGGTACTCCGAGGATCATCGCCGACATCATATTCGTGTTCAGCGATCCCAAAAACCCCCAAGTAACGAGCCTTGATTAATTTCGAGCTGTATTTATGCAAAGTTCCAGGAGATGAGGTGCATATGACCCGCCCTGGCCCCTAGGTACTCCAAAGGTCATCGCAGACATAATATTTGTGTTCAGCGGCCCCAAAGCCCCCCAGTAACGAGCTTCGATCAATTTCGAGCTGAATTAATGGAAAGTTCTAGGAGATGAGTTAAACATACCCGCCCTGGGCCCTAGGTACTCCGAGGGTCATCGCTGACATCAACTTCGTGTTAAGCGACCCCAAAAACCCCCGAGTAACGAGCTTCGATCAATTTCGAGCTGTATTTATGAAAAGTTCCAGGAGATGAGGTGTATATAACCCGCCCTGGCCCCTAGGTACTCCAGAGGTTTTTTGCCGAAAAGTGGTTATGTTCACAAACTTTCCTGACGGCTTCCTGAATCGAATGCAAAAAACCGCATCGCGATCCATCTTACTCTGCTAATTTGCTTAGGTTTAGTGCTTTATTTCCTCGTCTAATTATTAAATATTCCCCTAACAAATTAAACAACAAACTTGTTATGTTTTTCGCTATCTTTGATGTTTTTATTTCAAAATGGCGATACAAATTTTTGCATGAAAACTGGAAATTAAACGAAATATTTTACAGTCGTGGATAAACTAGCATCTTGTATTCGCTTAGGATGATGGCAATTCTTCACTCGGATTATTCCCTCCACTCGCTACGCTCGTTTCGGGAAACTTCATCCTCGTGAAGAATTGCCTTCATTCTAAGCTCATACAAGAATCTACTATTCTCTTTTTAATTCTTCAATATTTACTGCTTCTGAATTTTCAAAGGAATTTAATAATCAATCTCTAGTATTAAATAATGCAAATCGCCAAGATTTTACGAAATATAATGAAAGAGTAAATTATTTTTTGTTTGTGAATATAGGCCTTGGAGAGCACGAGCCCTAAATTCTATTACTTCTAACGCCGAGGGATTGGATGGTATTTCTTTAAAGTTCATCAAACTCATATTTCCGTTCATTTATAAATATATTTTATTTTTATTTAATTGCATTTTAACGAAATCGACTTTTCCAAAATGTTAGAAGTGTGCTAAAATTTCAAATCTAGTATCAACTTTCGGTTTTAGACCAATAAGTATTTTGCCAGTACTATCGAAAGTTTTTGAAAGAGTGCTTAAGTCACAAATTTCAAACTACATGGATGTAAAGAAATTACTAAATTGTTATCAATCAGCTTACAGATCATCTTACAGCACAAATTAAGCGATATTAAACATTGTGGATGATCTACGTATAGGAATATGGATAAAAAATTGCTATCCGTATTAGTACTCTTAGATTTCAGTACAGCTTTTGACCTTTAATTGATCATGAAATCCTTATCAAAATAATTTTTTATAATTTTAAATTCAGTAATTCAGTAAGTCAGCTTGTTAGGGTTCCGTTTTTTATAACGAACCCTATTGGTGAGAGGAAAACGAGTTTTTGATCTTATGTCGATTATCGCGTAAACTCTAAATGCTATGGACCTGAAATTTGAGGTGCGTATACAACTAACATGCCCATATAAGATGACAGATACAAATAAACTAAAGTTGTTTCCGTTTGGTTTACAGGGTTACGATGTGAGACCTTTGAGAAAATACATTTTTTTATAGATTGAAGTAGGGTATCATATGAAAGGGCTTCATTTCAGTATTCCTTAAAAATTTATTTTGGAATTTTGTACCTCAAAATTTTTTGTATAATTTCGAATAATGACGTTTTCTTACCTCGATTCCGAGCTCTGAGTTCCGAACCTAACTAATTGAAAATCTTCAAATGTATTTGGAATGATAGAAAAATTAGTAAGTTTTTAATAAAAAATATATAAATGTGTCACATACTCATCATTATATATATTAAGGGGGTGGAAATGAGATGGGGTAAAAACACTATTTAAAACCAGGTCAAGTGGGGTGTCATTTGAAAGAGCACCTAATTTAAAAAACATTGCAATTTTTTTTAGAATTTTGCGGTGCACAGATTCTTAATTATTGTTGAAAAAGTGCGACTTTTAGACCGTCCCCTCCCCCTACGTTTCGACACTGATTAACAGAAAAACTTGTAAAAATTAACAGAGTTAAGAAGTTTGATAAATTTTGAATGAAAATTATAGCGAAGTCTCAAATAATTATATTTCTCTGTTTTTAGGGGACGAGGGTAGAGAGGGTAAAAAAAACCTTTTTTGACCCAAGTGAGTTTAATTTAGAAATCATTGCCATTTTTTTAGAATTTGCCGGTGCGCAGTTTTTGAGTTATTGTCAAAAAAGTGCAACTTTCAGACCCCTCCCCGTACGTTTCGACACTGATTGACAGAAAAATTTGTAAAAATTCACAGAGTTAGGAAATTTGTTAAATTTTGTATGAAAATTATAGCGAAGTCTCAAATAATTATATTTCTGGGTGTTTAGGGGACGGGGGTAGAAGGGTAAAAAACTTTTTTGACCCAAGCGAGTGGGGTGTCATTTGATAGAGCACTCAATTTAGAAATCATTGCAATTTTTAGTTTTGTGGTGCACAGTTTTTAAGTTATTGCCAAAAAAGTACAACTTTCAAACCGCCCCCCTAAAATTTGTAAAAATTCACAGAGTTAGGAAATTTGGTAAATTTTGTATGAAAATCATAGCGAAGTCTCAAATAATTATATTTCTGGGTGTTTAGGGGACCGGGGTGGAGAGGGTAAAAAGAAACCTTTTTTCGACCCAAGCGAGTGGTTTAAAAAAAACCCTTTTTGACCCAAGCGAGTGGGGTATCATTTGAAAGAGCTCTTAATTTTGAAATTATTGCAATTTTTTTAAGAATTTGACGGTGCACAGTTTTTGAGTTATCGTAAAAAAAGTGCAACTCTCAGACCGTCCTCCCCTCCCCTACGTTTCGACACTGATTGACAGAAAAACTTGTAAAAATTCACAGAGCTAGAAAATTTGGTAAATTCTGAATAAAAATCATAGCGAAGTCTCAAATAATTATATTTCTGGGTGTTCAGGGGTCGTGGGTGGGGAGGGTAAAAAACTTTTTTGACCCAAGCGTGGGGTGTCATTTGAAAGAGTACCTAATTTAAAAATCATTGCAATTTCTTTTAGAATTTTGCGGTGCACAGTTTTTAAATTATTGTCAAAAAAGTGCAACTTTCAAACCGTTCCACCCCCTACGTTGCGACGATGATTCACAAAAAAATTCATAGAGACAGAAAGACTGGTAAATTTTGAATGAAAATTATAGCGATGTCTCAAAAAATTATATTTCTGTGTGTTTAGGGTATCGGTGGGGAGAGAGTAAAAAAACCAGTTTTGACCCAAATGAGTGTCATATGAAAAAGCACTTAATTTAAGAAACATTACAATTTTTTTTAGAATTATACAATGCACAGTTTTTGTGTTATTGTAAAAAAAATATTTTTAGTATGTAGCCTCTCCACCTCCTAAATTTTGGCACTTGATTGACCGAAAAAAAATCAAATTCAACCATTTAAAACTGGTGTAATTTAGTCTTTCTTGAGTTACCATAAACAGCTATGGATAGGATATAACCTGAAGCAACATTTTTGTTGTGATTTTTGATCAATGTATATATGTATGTGATTGTAATTTACTATTGACATTTACGATTAAACATTTATTTTGTTATGCGTCTATGATCTGGCAATATAAAGACATTACAACACAGCTTTTTATCAATTATTTTTGATATTGTGTTCTTTTACATTCACGGAACCCTTGGCGGGCGAATTTTATTCGGACTTGTCTGGCTTTTTTTTAATAGAATCATATTAATAGAATCATATTGTGTATTGTGTATCTTTCCAATAGATCCCAACCGTTTTTTTTGAATAATGACTTGTCTGATCCTTAAAATGTTTGGTTTGGGGTTCCACAAGGATCCGTCTTGGGCCCTCTACTTTTTTCGCTTTATATAAATGACGTCTTATTGGTAATTATAAACTGTAAATATCATATGTTTGCGTATGCTAGCAAATTTATGTGAGTGCTTAAAAAGAAAATATGAACCCATGCATTGAAAAGGTAAACAAGGATATCAATTTAATTTGCGAATGGTCTAATAGAAATTTTCTATCGCTGAATGCGAAGAAAACGCAATCCATAATTATTTTTTCGAAGCCAGGAAATGCGGATAAAGTTTCTAATGGTAGATGTAGATGGAGTGATTATGCCGTTTACAAATAAAGTTAAAAACCTGGGTATTTTAATCAGTCACGACTTATCATGGATTGATCAAGTTAACCCAATGAGAAAGAAGATTTGTAATATATTACGTACACTTTGAAGAGTAGCTAAAGACGCTGACGTTCTTCTTAAAAAGAAATTGTTTATGTCATATATTCTGCCATACTGTTTGTACTGTGATACGGCTCTTTTTGGTATGCTTGTTTATATTTTTAATAAAATTTAACTGACATTTAATGGTTACGCCCGTAATTTATCGCAAAAAGAAATATGACAGGATTTCAGACAATGCTAATTTAATTTTAGGTTGCAATATTAAAGATTTTATAAATTTCGTATGTGCTCTTATATTTTTAAAATTTTAAGAGACGCTGAACCTCTCTATCTTCGTGAAAAATTACAAAATTTAACTTCTGCACGATCAAACTAGGGAATGCAATCCTAGGATTTTTTTCTTCGCCAATCCCGGGATCCCGGGATTCGTGAAGCAAAAAATTAAGGGATTGCAATCCCTAGATCAAACAATCTTTTTATTCCTCGTTAATTTAAAATTATTCCTTTTGTCCGGCGAGTCAGCAGTTGGAATTCCTTACCCTTGAGTATCAAATCATCAATGTTGCCGTCTGGATTTAAAAGAAGGTATATTTTACGCATTATAATTATTCCTAGTTATCGTATCGTATTCTTAAAGTATAAATAAAATAATAAATATAAAAAAAAATAATAGTAGGAACATGAATAAATTATTGTATTTATGGTTAAATTATGTATTTATGTATTTATGATTATGTATTTATGAATAAATTGAAATTAAATTGAACATTTTTAATTATGTATTTTGGAATATATTATGTATATTAATATACGCGTCTTCTATTTTTACCTTTTAAGTTTTTTGTTATTATAGCATATTGATTATAAGCGAAAGCTTGAATATGTAAAATTGTAATTAAATAAATAAATAAATAAATAAAATAAAATAAAATCGTTTGGAAAGAGATCTTCTAGCTTCATCATCGTTATTCCCAAGAATCTGGAAGAGATAGAATCTGGAGTCCACGATGTTTTTGCTGTCATCAAACGAAAGGACATTGCACCCACATTGACCCTTCTAAACAGCCAATATTCGACAGTCAAATTCACGATAGAAGAAGAAGAAAATGGAAGTATTCCTTTTCTTGGTATTAGAGTGATGAGGAATGGCCGCAAAGTAAACTTTGGAATTTATCGGAAACCAACAAAGACCATGAGATTCATTACTTCGGATTGATTCCACAATGGTAGCCACAAAAAAGCAGCGTTTAACTCATTATAACCCACATACCACATATAATACTCCAATGGAATGGCCAGAGTTTCAAGATGAAGAAAACCATATAAAAAAGTGGCGAGAATGAACTACAACGAAACATTTATCACTAACATCTTGAATAACCATAAAAGGAAGCAATTAGTACAAACACTTACTACTTTTAGCCCCATTAGAGAGATTCAAAACAGAATTTGTCTACCATTCTATCCGAGATTAACCAATAACATTGGCAGGCAGCATACTACAAAAACATAAAATTCTAATGACAACGAAATGCATAATTTTAGGCAGTATATTAAGTAACTACAAAGATAAAATGTCACCTACGGATAAGCCAGGAAAATATGTAATAAGTTGTCAGAAATGCAACGATAAGTACGTGGGACAAACCTCAAGAAAACTCTCCACAAAATTAAAGGAATTTACGGTGTTCCGTCCCTTATCACAATAAATATCAGCAAGTCAAGTGTAGCACTACATATGTATGAAAATCCACAGCACAACATAGATGTAGAAAACTCGAAAATCATCCGTATGTAAAAAAATTGGGAACTGGATGCATATGAGTCGTTGTATATAGAAAAGTATAAACCAAATATAATGAATTGCGAGGAGAGGTAAAACATCATAAGATCGGAATTATTTAAACTAATTAAAGCACCACCCTATAGAGTAAAGCCCCTATTTATGTTTATTAATATCTATAATTTATGTTAATTTTATTGGGCTTGGCCCAGACTTTGTTCCATAGCTTTTTCTTACCCGGGAAGTAGCTGATGCTGCATTTGACTCAAATAATTGAGATACTTTTTTCACTTAAAAAACATCTCAATTTTTTTTTGACATACTTTCGGTACAGCTATGGAACCCATCGGTTCTTCTTCGCTTACCATTCGTGAAACCTATTTTTAGAAACTAAACTGTTCAAAATCGCTCCAGTTTTCTAGTTTTCGTCGGTTGTGACGGCTAGCCGGCAAACAGACGAAAACTTCATTTTCTTTAATTGTTATGACCTAAAACGTCAAGAAATATATAAAAAATGTGAATGAGATTTGGCTCAAGATTGCAATACTGAGGTCCGGAGAAATTCATTGTAATTTTCGTTCGCATTTTTCTACTTCGTTCCTTATAGTTCCTTTCTAAAATATACTAAAGCATTTCTATAAATATTTTTATGGCCGTGTTGGATTTCTACTGTTTGGCAGATTTGTAAAACAAGCCTGCAGAATTCGACTCAAAATGCAACAAAATTGATCGACTTATATACACAGATCAAAAATGTTCCGTTCTTATTGAATAATTGCTTAGCATTGCTCAACATTACAATCCTACATTACAACCCTGCTGCAAAAAAGTCATCTTTTTCCTAAGTGTACACATTATCGACTGTTTGTTTATTTAAACCAACTGAGCTTTAACGTACACCAGCGTTAAATTAGACACATATTATTCCAATAATCTTGCCGCATATACTTTAATTTCAAATTATTTAACGTTTACAATGAAATATTTTATTTAGCCAAAAATCTTTTATGCATACATATTTGTTGCATGCAATGTTGCTCCGCACAAATGTTTGATACATTACATGCGATTATAATGTTTTTTATTTGTTTATATTTTTTTAATAACTTGAAGATAATTTTGTAAAATGTTTAATTTTGTTGGTCTAATACTCTAATATAATGTATTTGTGATTAATAGATTAGAATGATTATGATGATGACCATTTTATTTCGACATTCATCACTGTCGGATTTTAAAGGAGCATAAAGTAATCTCAGAAATTTTAAAACGTTTTCATCAGATAAGGTGCCGGTCTTGTGCAGGTCCAACGAACAGAAAGCCAGCTGCTCAACTATTCCATATTATTAATCCTAATACAATATTCCAAACTAACCCCATACCATTGCACTAAATACAGTTTTTATTTTACATGCTATCACTCAAAATATGATAAACTAATTCTCATGATCTGCGATAGATTACATGAAAACATTAGAAACGGTCTAAAATTTATCAGAAGCGTAAATTTTAAATAACTTTTTATGTCAATTTAACCAGTAATTGCCATCTAATTTTCTGTGACAACCAATTTATAGTGAACGTTAATCTACAAAACTATCTTAGATTGTTGTTTTTACTTTTCATCAATAACATGCTCATGTTTGGTTGTTCATGTATAAACCATCCAGCTATTTCAATTTTTAAGTATTCTAATTTGCGGTTAACAACATAACTTAAAAATTATTATAAACGTTATATACAAAAACAAAAAATCATGTAAGAATTGGTGATATGAATCAGATGACAAATAATACAGGTGTTATGTGTTTTTCTTTGCATATCTTGATCAGTAATTGAGAGTGTGATTAAAAGAAATTTTTGTTTGACGAAATTATTTGTAATGTTTTCCACTTTTTTTCGTTTTTGTAATAACAATAAATTGGGTTGTTAGATCAGAACTTTCAATTAAATAAACTGTAATTTAAGCTCTCGAAACCTAACCGATTTCAATCGATATATTTTTATTCCAGGTGAAAAAAATTTAAATAACAATTTCGTAATTAATGTTTATTTCGTTTTCCTTGCAATTACTTTCCAAACATCTTATATTAAACAATAATGCTTTTATTTTTGATTATTTTGGTAACTTTACAATATTAACAACAATTGATAACTAGAGGGTCAATTACCTATAACAGCTTTTGACATCTAGTTTTTCATTTTCGTTTTTTTTTTTAATTTTTAAAGATAAGAAAAATCGTTTATTTTAATTTTTTTTGGTTTTTACGCAAGAGTTGCTATCTACATTTTGTTGCATTATGGTAGCAATTAAGAGATGGGGTTGGGTCAAATATTATTTATTTTTGTTGTTGTTTATAACATTGGACATGAATGTAGATTTTTAACACAACCTAGCATGTATATTAGAAGAATAACGAAGGATAATTAAAATCATTCGTTTAATCATATTTGACTGCTGTTGTTTACTTGTACGGTGCTCATTGGACAATTTATATATAAATAATTTGAAAAAAAAAAACTAAATTAGTTTTATATAAATAACATCACCAACAGAGGGTAGTATAGAAACGACAAAGTGTTTTTAATTTATCATCGTTGTAGCATAGTGGTTTAAGTGGTGGACGTGCATCGCAAAGGTGTTATGTCGGCTTTCGATAAAGACCACTTACTCTTCCCGTACATTTTATGAAACATAAGTTTTCAGACAAGATCGTTAGTTGAAAAAAGTTAAGGAAACCGTTCTGTAATAATTTGAAAATAATTTTAGAGCTGTTCTAATAACTGTTACGGTTGAAGCTTTAGTATTTCGCTAACGTAAAGGTTCTATATAATGAACATGACTACTATTGCAAACTACTATTGCCAAATATATTTTTATTTTTTTATTTAATTCTTGGCACTGTTTTAGGAACCTCTTGTCCTTCTTTTTATTATCTTGAGTCACACCATTCAAATTTGCTATGTTCGAAGCTGCGTTTTGCAAAAATATGCAGTCTTTAGATTTCACAAAATAATCATCCAAGTGCAAATATTTTTTTTTATAATAAAAAAACAATTACATAAGTAAATTTACTATAGTAAAAGGTAAAATATTTATAGTGGAAAGTTTTGTAATTGATATCTAGCAATAAAAATGAGTCATAAAACATTGAAATCTATAGATTGGAATTGATATTATAAAAAAAATTAACAATTCTAAAGGTGCGAAATAAATTAAAGATATATATTTATAAATTAAAATTTTAACACATTTTTTGTACAATTTTGCTATTTTTCTGCTATTAAATTCATTATAAATTTATTATTTTATTTTTATAATTTACAATTTTAAAACTGTTTTGATCGCACAATAAAATGTTCAATTTAGGATACATCATGAAACTTTTGCAAGAAGCCAGCTCATGCGATTTTCCGACAAAACCAAACATAAAATGTTGACACATGATTTAAGGAAAAAAAAAGAACTTGCTTTAATTTCAATTGAAAACGCCCTAACTGTCGCTTAGAGGTTGTTAAAGGTAATTTTTTGTGTAGTGGTTTTATTCCATGCAAGAACGTTGTAAAATTATAGGATATTTTAATAATCAAAACTACATCTAGGTGTTTAAAAATATGAGAAAGATAATAATAGCCGAGATGCACATGGTAGCAGTTCTATATTGGTTTACAGTAAAAGCTCTGCCAATCTTTCAGGGCAATTCGGTAGATTTTTATTAGTCAGACGAACAATCCCAATTCGCAGGGATTTCTATCCAACCTCTTGATCAGTTTGGAGTTTGATTGTTTTGGACCACCTCAACAGACGAACCCGACGAAAAAATAAAGCTTGTATTCACTAATAGAAACTGTTTGCTGTTCTAAGCAAAATCAGCTTTTTGTAACAAAATTTTATCCTTTCCTCTTAGATATTGAAATAACTTCCACTGGTTAGGTTCTTGATTTAATTCTCGTTATATTTTTATATGTTATAAATGGTGAAAAATTTAACTTGGTTTTAATTTTGATGTCTTCAATAAATTTGATTATTGACCGTAAATTTTATAAAATTAACGTTTAAAAACGTTGAGTACGTCATTGAATTGTTTTGTTATTCAAGTACAAAAAAACAATTAATTTGACATAAAATCTAAACAAAATCATGTTAGCCACAACAATGTATGAAAATTTTTATTTAAAAATAAAACAATCTTAATTAAGAAAGCAATTAACTCTTACAATACCATAAATAAATTGATTTCTTTTCTTCATGTTTATAACAATATATTTAAAACAAAAAAAATTCTACTCTAAATAAAAGTTTGAGCATAACATAACAGCGGAACATAACACATTAGTGCTTTTAGCTCTTAAAATATTAATCCGTTCAATAAATTATTTTCAAAACAATTAAATTTTTTATTCTGGACAATTTTTTTTTTTCTTTTAATTTACGACCCTTCTCACATGAACAATATAAACAAAACAAAAATGTGTTCCTTATCGATCTGAAAATTGATACATTATTACATTAAACTAAAGAGAACAAAAAATAATTAAATATAATTAACATTTTTTTGTTTTATTATTTATGTATCAAGAAATTCCCTGTAATTTTGATTTTAAAATTATTGTGTGTAATGTAGTTAGAGGTACTTGAGAAGGGTAACGAATGATTTGATTTAAATTGATCTTTTTAAATATGATTTATTAGATATAATCATTTTTGATGATTTGTTGAAAATTATTTCAAATTGTTTTTAATTTTCAACTCTTTGTTTACTAAGTGACAGCAATTAGGAATAATTAATTTGAGTTTAAATTTAAATGAGTTCGGGCAATTGTGATGACAATTAAATAAAAATATTTATAAGAAAGGAAAAGTAATAGTAATGATGTCGTAAATATAAGATTTGATTGTATTACTTAATTGAATTAACATGTAATGTGGAATACGCGTAAAAACCTATAGGGTCAAATCAAGTTTAGCTTAGTTCCAGATAATGTATTCCATTGTTTTAGTCTTCGAGTTGTAGAATTTGTATCTGTCAAAAACTTTAGATCGATTGTTTTTAGATATGAAACGGGAAAGTTGTTTTAAAACATTTTAGACTGCAGTAGCCATTTTGGAATTCCCCATAGTAAGTATCGTTTCTTGGGTGTTTCTGTTGTCAACTTTTAATGACGAGTTCAACCGTGTTTTGAAAAAATTAAATTTATGATAACGCCGTTTTTGATTGAAAATTGAAAATTTTAAAGACTATAAGGTCTCAGAGAATGTTAATTTAGAATCCTTATCCTTGTTAGCATATATGGTATCTTTGGTTATTCAGAGACGTTAATTTATAATATTTTAAAATTAACACTAAACATGCCTTACCTTGAATAAAAAAGAGAGTCTTACTGCATTATCTTGATACTATAATATTTGTATATTTTGGTACTATTCCTATTGCGTATACTTATATTTGAAATAAGTTTCCAATATCTTCATGCTTCTTTAAAGTTTGTGTATTTATTATCGGTTAACAATAAAACACTAAACAGAGGATTCAATTAATCGCACATAATTAGCTTATTGCTAGACTAAGCGTAAATTTTTAAGTCTATATTTATCGCATCCATGATGCTTAAGATTTATAGTAAGAGCGTCATTAAAATTTCTACCACGATAGCAGTTGAATATTCGTCAACGGAACCTCTTCCTATTTTAAGATCTTCTATTTTAGCTAAAAATAACTTTAATATTGTCTTACTACCATCACCATTAGCATATATATCAATCAAAACTCGTTTTAATTATTAGTATATGACGCATGACCACTCCACTCGAAATTTCTGGCTTCTGTGTTGACGAATGCTAGAAAAAAAATATTGCGACGCTGATGCAATAGGTTAAATTCATTCTAATATATAAACATTAAGAAAGCTGTAATTGTAGTATCCCAACAAACATACATTCTGTAGTACGAAAAAAAGTAAAAAAATTTTTTACCGATGTGGCAAACCAAAAGTTGCTCAAATGCTTATGTACCGAGTTTCATCCCTTTCGATTATCAGGTACAGATGTTAATGAGCTTTCAAAAAAACGGGTGCTTGTGGGACCCCCACCACTTTGTTCAGTTTCGCTCAAAAACTAATGAGTTAGTTGTCATACATATTTGCATTTTTTTCAAGCGTCATGAAAATTCAATCACGAACAAATAAGCAAACAATGCTTACAATAAACAATGAAAACAAAGTCAAAAATAGCACCTGTTGTTTGGTGGAGCCCCCAATCCTTTATCCAATGTACCCCAAAAACTATTGAAATCTTTCTCATATTATTTGAAACCTTTTACCAACCAATTGTATGCTTTAGCAGGAATAATAACCTGAAAAAACCTTTTTAACAGAAAGTGACAAACCAGAAGTTGGTATGCAGAAATATTGGAAACAACACCAAACTTATATTAAAAGAATTTTGATCTTATCCAAACTTATACCAAGTTTCGAAAAGATCAAAAGCCAGGATTAGAAGTTATTGAAAATTTAAACTTAGAGGGATTCGGGAGACCCCCCCCGCCTCCACCCCCAATTGCTCTAATTTTGAAATTATTTCAGATCTTCCATTTTCAAGTGAACCTGGATAATCTGCCAAAGTTTCATCAAGATCATATGCAGGAATGTCATGGAAACACCCACCCACCCACAGACACACCAAATTTTTTATTGGCTATTTAGATAGAGAATAGTTCAAAACAAAAGAAAAACAAAACATTTGTTACCAAAATTCGAATGAAATTCCCAAATATGATTTTTTTTTACAAAATCAATACAACACAAGGTAAACAACTGGGATGTATCAGATGAATACTCCTTTGAGACTACTATTACTATAAATTAATTCTACTTATCCAACCTAACCACAAACCAGCTTTTTGGAACTGGAAAAAAGGGAACTCCAGGGGCGCACACAAGGGTGGAGGGTCACCGGGTCCGGGCCCATCCTTAACCGATAATTTTTCAGTATTTTTTTTTTAAGCTAGGCATTGTTTAGAGTAAAATATCAGAATATAGGAAGGTACTACGCTAACTAGGGAGTTAAGGTTGCTCACTAAGCATAAACTAATAGTGGAGTCATATTAGCATTTTATATTGATGTAAAAGCAAAGTTGAATTTTTTTTTCTGTTATAGACAGTTGGCATGTAATGTAAGTGGGCATGTAAGTATGTGGGCATGTAATTATTTAGCAAATTTAGAGGTCCGGAAGAGACCTTTTTTTAAATTGACTGTACAATACTAGCCATTTTTATAAAAAGTATTTTTTAAATTTTATTGCTTTTTTACATTTACTCAAAACCTAAAGATCAGCTGTCGGAACCATCTATTGGAATAAACCTGCGCACACATACGTGTATCATTTCTGAACAATTAGAAGCAGAAATTTTTGAAAGGATATCTCTAAGCCCCTGCTAATCTGCAATGTCCAGCCAAACTGAAGTGAAATCTTTAGGTGCTTCTTGTGGTTGAAACTAAGTTTCCTCAAAAAAATTCTAAGTTAACTAATTAAATTTCTAGCCAATTAAATCTTTTCAATTATATCCATATCATCCAAATATAATACATAATAGCTTTTATGTAGTAGATGTAAACAAAGTTTGCTCATTTTATGTTTTCAAAAACTGTTCTCAACACAAATAATGATTTTGTGACACACTTACAAATGAGTAATCCCGAGACCTCAAACCAGAAATGTTATAAATCCTCCCAATAAGTGTTCGAGATTTCACCAGTTGTGATTAACAGCCCACGGACTCTTAGGACTCTACATAGCTCCTTATTATACAAATCGTCAATTAATACAAAAAAAAGTCTGGATCATACTTTGATACTTGCTTCATGGAATAAATAAATAAATTTGGTTATGAGACGTACTATTGTAGTCCAGATTTTGTGTAATAAAAATTCACCAAATTTTGTTGTTTTTCTTAATTATGATTTGGAGTTTATTAATTTGATAATTATGGTAAACCAAGCAAAATTGGAGAAGTGTCCGAGTGTAATTTAGAAAAAAAAATGATCATGATAGTTTTAACTTATAGACTCAAAAGATCTCCCAATAACTTAAGTGCTGAAGCTTAATCGAACATGTTTAGTGAGTATTTCCGTTTTTTGTATGTCAAATTTACGGTTGCTAGAGTTTTGTTGATTTATGGCCAGTTTTATGTAGTAATCATCCAATCTTGATTAATGTTCATAACATGGTTTTTGGAGCAAAAAAATGAAATTTATCCAGGTCGGTTGGTCCTAAAAACTATCTATGTGTTGTTGTTACACATACTGTGACTCCAAACACAATATGTGATTCGAATTATTATTCCAAATCCCCCTAAATCATTAGACTCCCATCATGTGCCTTTAATCCAAGAAAACAATCTCGACAAATTCACAAATAAGTATAAGAAGTAAGTATAATAAGTAAAAGTAAGTATATTACCACGCAGAACTGTCCAATTATAACAATAATAAAAAATTAAATAAATAAGTTTGCTGATTTTGAAGTAAAACTTCTTTAGGCGCATTATGAGAATTTTGCAACGGAAGTTACAAAAACGAATATAATATTCGGCAAATATACGATACAATTTGATTATGACACACATATTTTAAATATTCACTGGTTTTTGGTGCATTATAGAAATAGTTCATTTTTTTCGATACTTAAAAATTTAACAGAAATGCAATTAAAAAAACATAATTTTGAATTAAATTTAATGATTTTCAATCCGAATTTTCGGAGCATTTTAATTTAATGTAATATCAGTTTTCAAAATATTATATGTCTGCTCCATTTTTGTTTACAATGGATGCTTAGACTCGTAAATTAATAAAAATGGCAGCATATTTGGCCTTTTTAAAGGCAGAGAAATAAGTTGTCGCAAATCTTGGTAAATGGCATGTATAATGAAATATAAGATGACAAAAAGCAAAGTTTTGAAATTTGAGCAAAATCGAATAACTGGTTCAGGAATGGAAGCATGTTTGGTGGATCTTTTTGGTTTGTATGGTCAAGTCATTAATTTGTTTATTTGTTATTATATTTTTGATTCACTTATGCAGTCTCGTACTAAATGTTATAAGAGTTGGATGGGTCGATTGTAGATGGTGTGGTCATGGTGTGGTCATGGTGGCCATGGTGGTCATGGTGGTCATGGTGGTAATGGTAGTCATGGTGGTAATAGTGGTCATGGTGGTCATGGTGGTCATAGTGGTAATGGTGATCACGGTGTTCACGATGGTCATGGTGGTCACGGTGGTCATAGTGTTCATTGTGGTCATGGTGGTCATGGTAGTCATGGTGGTCATGGTGGTAATGGTGGTCATAGTGGTCATGGTGGTTATGGTGGTCATGGTGGTCACGGTGGTCATGGTAGTCATGGTGTTCACGGTGGTCATGATGGTCATGTTGGTCATGGTGATCAAGGTGATCAAGGTGGTCATGGTGGTCATGGTGGTCATAGTGGTTATGGTGGTCATGGTGGTAATAGTGGTCATGGTGGTCATGGTGTTCACGGTGGTCATGGTGGTCATGGTGGTTATGGTTGTCACGGAGGTCATAGTGGTCACGGTGGTGATGGTGGTCATGGTGTTCACGCTGGTCATGGTGGTCATGGTGTTCACGGACTGATGATGGTCATGTTGGTCATGGTGGTCATGGTGATCAAGGTGGTCATGGTAGTCATGGTGGTAATGGTGGTCACGGTGGTCATGGTAGTCATGGTGTTGACGGTGGTCCTGATGACCATCATCATGGTGGTGTCACGGTGGTCATGGTGTTTAGAGTTTGCATCCCGGGCTTTCCCGGGCAGGAAAAAATATTTGTGTTGATTGAATTTGTTTTGTTAAGCAGAAAAACGAGTGCGTGTAATCTTTGCACGCGGTTGAAATAAATTTCTTTGGCTACTGTGGCAGGTAGTAATAAAAAGATGAAATATAAAAAAAATATGTCATATTGCAATTTAGAGTTGCATTTCTTGATAATATAATTTACCGTGTAATAAAAAGCAATATTTATATAATGTATTACAAAGTCAATTCAATAATTAGCATAATTGAAATATGAAATTAGAGGTTTATGACAAATTGGCTAAATTGATTGAAAAATGCATCAATTGTTGTACCAATTGTTAAATTAAGTGGACATGTATCGATCGTGAAATTTGCAATACGTTATAAGACTTTGTAAAACACGTAAATATGGCTTTTTATTACACATTGTTGTAAATTATATTATCAAGAATATTAGAAAGAAACTCTCAATTTCAATATGACAAATCTATTTTATTTTATATTTAATATTTTTAGTAATACCTGCTGCAGTGGCCAAAGAAGTTTTACTTCTACAGCGTGTAAAGATTACGCACTTCATTTTTTTTATATTTTTTATTTACTTTCTGAACAATTACTATACCAACCTCCAGGAAACACTTGATATCCAAATCGAATTCTATGGTTCATTTTATTTGAAAACTGCGTTGTGACAGTTCAATGCGAATTCCGATTGGGCAAATAAAATACTACTATAGTGTATCTTTCCATGACATTGCGTTAAATATGACAGTAAACGCCTGACTAAAATATAGTAAAACCCCGATTATCACCCCGACTCAGTTAACCGGAATTATAATTTTTAGAACATTTTTTTCTCATTCACAAGAAAAGTTTTTTCTTCTTATGATTAATGAAAATAGAATTTTCATCTGCAGAAATCTGTAGAAAAAAGATTAATTTTCAAAAATTCATGAAGTTTGAGGGCCAACAACTTAAGTTTTTGATATTTTATTTTTAGTTTTTATATTTAAAATTAAATTTACGAATTATTTTAAATATTAAAAGTATTCTTGTAATTTGCATAAATTATTATTATGTGATGATTGAAAAACTTAAGATATATGTATCTGAAGGAAATATTTTCTATTAAACATTTTCAGAACAAATAGACGGACACTCTAACAGAATAAATGAAACTATGCAAAATAGTCGTAAAATATTTTAATAAGACATTTAGTTTTCCAGCAGTTTTGATTATCTGACTTGCTCTCACGTCATTTATGTTTTCTTATAATCATCAGGTCCTTAATAATTCAACTGATCTTTTAATTGAAAAGTGAAATTCAAGAAGAGAAGAAAAAGATTCAAAATTTCTCAAAAAATTTAAAAGAAGTTACATTAAATGCAGAGCTTTTTTGAACAGTTTTATGACTTAATCTTACTTCTAATTTTAGGCTAAAGTGTGTTTCTTTAAAACTTTTAAATTAGTTTGAGGAATTATATCACATATATGTAATGCTATTCAATTATAAACCTGAGGTTATTTGTAAGCTCGGATAATTTGGATAAAGTTATTTTCATCTACATAAGAGTCATAAGAGTAAAATCTTTTTCGATGCTAGGTTTTAGAAACAGTAAGAAAAATATTTTAGACGTCATTGTTAAATTCGCAAGCAAACGAATACAGCATGTGCAAATCAGTATTGATTTATTTTGATTTAAGCAAAGCTTCTGACGGTCTGCTTTTAAATCGAGCTCATTAAAACTTGTATTTAAGATCATATATCCATTTAATATTGTTCGTAAAATTACATTTTAAATGCATACAAATATTTTGAACTTAATTTTTAAAATTTGAATATTATTATATTTTTGAGAAGTAATACTATAAAAAACCAATAAAAGTCCCAATAAATTATATAATATTTAAAATTAATATTTATTCATCTTTTGCCTAAACCAGTAGAATAATCTAATGGCGATCGTGATCATGTAAATGTGTACGATGATAATGATCATCATTATGAAAACGATGATGATAGTAATAATTCTGACTGCACACAAAATTATATTTATTATTAAATTTAAAACTCACAAAAAAATTTTACGACTTCGAAGAAAATATATCTTAAAATTTGTATGATTTATATTTTCTTTTTCTTTTCTTTATTTTTTTTTTTTACGTTTTGGAAAGTAATAAAAAAATTTAATTTTTCGGATGCGAATTTCTGTTGTTGATCAAATTTATATTATTTCTTATATTGAAACTTTTAAGGTTTTCTCTTGTGTTTGTGTTTTGGTCTGTTTATGGAATTATAGATTTTTTTTAAATAATACAATAATATATTTTATGTTATTTGTGAGACGATTATATTTTTATAGATCAAAAATATAACTAAATGTATTAAATAAAATACAATACAACTTCAACAATGTTTCAAAAATTGGTGAAACGTGATTTTTTTTAAACGTAAGATAAGAAATTGGTAGTTGGGGGTTGCAATGTTTGAAAAAAAAACTTTTTATTTGTCTGAAAAAAAGAAATAAAATGGTTTTGGGTGAAAAGCTGATTAGATTTTGCGGATATATTTTTTTCGAAATTTCTGTTTATATACCTTATCTTTGTTTAAATTTTTTTCGATTTATTTTAAATAGATTTCATATAAAAATTCTACATTGAAAAAAAAAATTCTGTCCCTACAACCTCTTTTGTGCCAACCGAATATTTCTGTCACAATAAACTCAAATTCGGTTGTTTTATCTGCAAAGTTCCAACCGAATATTTCTTGTCACAATGGGAGGGATCGGTCCCGCAGGAGGGATCGATTTTGATCGATTATGATCAATGTTGATCTACGGGTCTGACTACCCTGCGTACTCCAGTCCCTGCCATTGACATATGAGTTAGCGTGAGATATCACATACCACTGGCAATGGCAGGAGATGTCATTAGCCAAGATGATATCTTAGGGTGCTGGCGGACGAACTTTAATTAGTCAACGGCAGCACTTCCAGTCTTAGCTGGGCAGCGTTCCGTAGCGGTACCGCTCATTAGCTCTTCCGAGGAATCGAACCAACACGTAGTTATGTGTGGGCTTTGTGCCTCGGTTGAGGTGGATATTGGCATTTAGTTTTGTTTTGTTTTCTGCAAATTTCTCACAATTTGTTTTTCACTTATTGTTTTGTTATTATTTCTTCACCTTATCATGAAATATTGGCATATGTCATATTTTGTAGTATGATAGGATTTTTTACTTAGTTATGCATTTTAAAATAAAACACAAAAGAATAAAAATAAACATTTTGATATATATATGGCAGTACAACCGAAAAAAAATAAGTCTGCAAGTGGTAAAGCAAATTTGCGCAATCCACCCGCCCATAAAGCGGCATGTCCACGGAATTTGCAGGGACAAAACATATATGAATCAATAAAAAATTTTAAAATACATGTTCAAAACATCTGCGGATTGAACGCTAACCATGACCACGTGCAACATCATCTTGAGCACGACAAACCGAACATTCTATTCCTTACAGAAACACAAGTTTCTGAAAATTTTCTCTTTATAGAATCGCTTAATTCCAAATATAGGCTCGAATCAGCTTTCAAACTCCATCAGACGTATGCGCATTCATTCATGAGAGTGTTGCGTACACGCGCTTTCCAAATTTTGAACTACACGGTGACGGCTTCAATACAATGGTTTTAAAGATTTGTCTTCCAGAAATGACTTTTTTTACAATAGCTTTATACCGGTCCCCCAACAAACGTAACCCAAACTTTTTTAATATACTGACAAAAATTATGGACGAGATTAGAGCAAAGTCCCCTAATTGTGAAGTTATCGTTACCGGTGACTTCAACGTCCACAACAAATCATGGTTGGAATTCTCCAAATCGACCGACGATGTTGACAATAGTGGAAAACTGGCAGAAATTTTTGCCGCGTCTCAGGGCCTATTCCAAATTGTTAAAAGCCCGACTTTCACTCCCCGTAATGGCGGTGATAATAGTTTTCTACTAGATCTCTATCTTACCACAATGCCAGATATTACGAGTGTCGATGTCGCGAAAGGTAGTATTGGAAATTCTGATCATTATTTAATCTCATCAGTTATCAAAACTGATTTACTTAAAACTACAGCTCCCAAACCCCGTAAAATATTTCACTACTCAAAAATGGATAAGAGTGGTCTTCAAAATTTTTTCCATGGTTTCCCTTTCGACCGTCATTGTTTTTACACTGACAATGTAAATGTTTCTGCTCAAAACTTTACAGAAACCATCCAATTTGCTATCAATAAATTTGTCCCTTTCTCCATAGTAAAACCCAAACAAAAATACTTGTATTCGAAAGCTGCCAAAACGGCACTTAGAAACAAACGTAGATCATTTAATATTTGGATTCATAACAAAACTCCCACTAATCGATCCCAATATCTAAAGGCCAACAAAATATCTAATCAGATTATCTCAAACGAAAAGTCCGAAATTGACAGAGCGAAAGCCTCAAAACTTACGTCTATGTCTGTTTCTGACAAGAGTTTCTACAGTGCCATTAATTCTTTAAATTCTGGTACAAAATTTTCTATTCCCCCTATTATTGATGGTGATTTAATCGTCAATGATCCCGCAAGAAAAGCTAACTTGTTCGCTGAACGCTTTGCTCTGAACTCCACTGTTTTGGAAACTCCTAAAGAAATACCCCAAATCCAGTCTTCAGGAGTTAATATGAATGAACTTCACTTCAAACCCAAAATAGTCGCTAAACTTTTAAAGGGGTTAAACATCAACAAAGCATCAGGAATGGACAATATTCCACCCATTATTTTAAAAACCTTTTCCAAAGAACTTGCACCAACTTTAACTAAAATATTCTACCAATCCTACAAATCTGGTATATTTCCCTCGTGCTGGAAGTTGGCAAATGTCCAGCCCGTCCCCAAAAAGGGACCAAAATCCGATATCTCAAATTATAGGCCAATAGCTTTACTATCGGTCCTATCCAAAGTATGAGCATTATATTAATACACATATTTCAAAATTTCTGGAAGAAAATCATTTAATATCCGACAGCCAATACGGTTTTCGAAACAAAAGATCAACTACCGATCTATTAAACTATGTAGCGCATTGTTGGGACAGCATATTTGATAAAGGTGGTGAAACATACGTTATCGCTTTAGACATCTCCAAGGCATTCGATCGAGTCTGGCATGCCAACTTAATCAACAAGCTCGTTGCGTACGGTTTTCATCCCAATGTTGTGAAGCTGATTCAAAATTTTCTATCCGACCGATACATTTCGGTCGCCTTAGACGGATATTCTTCTGAGTCTAAACTAATTAACGCTGGTGTACCCCAAGGCTCAGTATTGTCCCCAACCCTATTTTTGATTTATATCAACGAATTGTTGAAAATCACCAGCAACCCAATAAATAGTTTTGCAGATGATAGTACTCTGCACAAGTCGTTCGAGCCCCTTCCTTCAAAAGGTAAAATGCACGAACGAATTAATCCTGCCCGGAGAGACGCTGCCATAAACGTGAACAAAGACCTGAATAAAGTCGCCGACTGGGGTGACCAAAACCTTGTCAATTTCAACTCCACCAAAACACAGCTGTTGATTGTTTCCAGATTAAAGACCGAGTTCCCCAAAGATATTTTATTTAGTATGTGTGATGAACCAATAGGTGAATGTAAAAACATTCGTTTATTGGGTGTCGCAGTTTCAAATGACCTACTCTGGAACGATCATGTAATGGCGATGGCAAAAAGCGCGTCTAAAAAACTTGGCCTCCTAAATAGATGCAAAAAATTTTTCACTCCATACCAATTGCTCCATGTTTATAAGTCCTATATTCGTCCCTGTATGGAGTACTGCTGTCAAGTTTGGGGTGCTGCCTCTGTTTCCATCTTGGCCCTCTTGGACTCTGTTCAAAAGCGAGCTATACGAATTGTAGGTGATCGAACTTTGACATCAAAACTTGATTCCCTACAACATCGTCGCACTGTTGCTGACCTCGTTGTTTTTTACAAATATCGTCATCAGCAGTGCTCAGATGAAATCAGCGGCATCATGCCTCAGACTTATTCTTACCCCCGTTCCACTCGGCAATCGGCTGCCGCAACCAGTGAAACGGTAAAGATCCCGCGCTGTCATACTGGCAGATCGCAGAGAGACTTCTTTGTCCGAACTGCGTACAAATGGAATAGTTTGCCGGAACACTTAGTCTCAGGTGGCTTCAACCCACAGATGTTTAAAAAAAGCGTTAATCTACACCTCAGAACGCCAGTTGTTGTGGGACCCAGGTCTAGACCTAGGTCTTAAAAGGTATTTATGTGTTGTTGTGACACATATTCTAAACCCTATTACACAACACATTTTATTAAAAAAAAAAAAAAAAAAACAATAACCTCAAATTCGGTTGTCTTGTCTTCAAAATACAAATTTAAAGACACAACAACCGAATAAAAGACACAACAACCGAATGTATCGAATAATCACTGTGCCGAATCGAATTTTCTTTCATTGTACTTATTATAATTTTCGTCATCTCAGAATTTCGACAGATAATGATGCGTATGATTATATGATCAGCTGATAAGAGCGGATCGTAAAATTAAAATTAATAATTAATTTAGCTTTCTTTGAATTCGTTTTCTAAAACAATTACGCTCATATAAAGAAATACAAAAAATGTTAATAAATTACAATTTTGAAATTTGTATATTATTTGTTTTGCTTGTTTTATTAAATATTGTTGCCAGTTAAAATCTGTATATACAGAAGTCAGAACTTAATAAAATGCCATAAAAACTCAAGTAATGTTTTTATAAACAAAATTTCTATATTTTATAATATTTCCATATTTTTGTTTCGTTTTTTAACCGACTTCAAAAAAGAAGGAGGTTCTGTGTTTCATTGTGGGTTTTTTTTATGTATGTACAACACCGATTTCTCAAAAACGGCTCGTTCGATTTGGATGATTTAAATTGTATTCTATTTGAGTTTATTCCAAGAGGGTCGCATAATTTTTTTTATGATGTGAAAAATACCGTTATTCAGAAAATTGGGAAAAACCATATTTTTTATGCATTTTCGTTGATTTCGTCAAAACATATTATTCTGTTTGGGTGTTGTGGGCAGTATTATATTGCTATACTTGTTGAGGTTATCGTAAATAATTTTCTATCACGGGAAATATGAATGCCGTTTGTGCCAAAAATCGCAAAACCATAATTAATAGATTGTCACTGATGACAGTTTTTTCGGTATTTGAAGTTATTACTTTTAAAACGCTTTCTAGCCGACATTTGCTTTATGACTACACCAAAAATAAAAAAATAAAAAACTTAAAAAAAAAAATAGAACCGACTTCAGAAAAAACAAAAGAGGCACAAAAAAGTGAAAAATAACTCAATTGTTGCGTTTAGAGACAAAAATACGTTACATTTTGATTAATTTAATTTAATTATACCTTACTATAGACAAAAAAACTACGCTATTAAACAAAGTTACTATATTAAAATAGTTACTTTTTATTATAATTATTATAATAACTATAACTACTATAGTAGTTATTATATTTTAAAAGTTATTTGTAGTACAAAACTGTTCGAAGTCGGTGCCACATTGACGAAAATCCGACTAATATGTCTCGGGCTTGGCACCGATTTCCAACAGTTTTGTGCTACAAATAACTTTTAAAATATAATAACTACTATAAAAACTATAATAACTATAATAATTATAATAAAAAGTAACTATTTTAATATAGTAACTTTGTTTGATAGCGTAATTTTTTTGTCTATAGTAAGGTATAATTAAATTAAATTAATCAAAATGTAACGTATTTTTGTCTCTAAAAGCAACAATTGAGTTATTTATCACTTTTTTGTGCATCTTTTGTTTTTTCTGAAGTCGGTTCTATTTTTTTAATATATATTATTTGCATTCCCAACACATGATTTCAATATACAATTTCATTTAAATGAAAAAAAAAGACATAAAGTTATGTTGTAAAGTCTTTATATCGCCTATGGACGCATAACAGAATAAATGTTTAATCGTAAACGTCAATAGTAAATGTCAATCACATCTACATTGATCAAAAATGTTACTTGAGGTTAAATCTTATCCATAGTTGTTTATGTTAGCTAAAGTATTTTAATAGTCTAAATTGGGAATATTTGTTCTATAAATCAGCGTCGAAATATAGGGTGGTATACATACACTTAAAATAGCACTTTTTTTCATCAATAACTAAAAAATTATGCATCGCAGAATTCTAAAAAATATTGCAATGTTTCTTAAATTAAGTGTTCTTTCAAATGACACCCCACTCGTTTGGTTCCAAAAAAGTTTTTTTTTCAATTTTTTCTGTCAATCAGTTCGATACGTAGGGGGGCAACGGTCTGGAATTTGCACATTTTTTAGAATAACTCAAAAACGGTGTACCGGAAAATTCTAAAAACAATTGCAATGTTTTGGAAGTTTTGTGCTCTTTCAAATGATACCCCACTCGCTTGGGTCAAAAAAAGTTTTTTTTTACCCTCTCCACACCCTTCCCCTAAACACACAGAAATATAATTATTTGAGAGTTCGCTATAATTTTCGTTCAAAATATAGCAAATTTCCTGTCTCTATGAATTTTTTCAATTTTTTCTGTCAATCAGTGTCGAAACGTGTAGGGGGGGGGGCACGGCCTGGAATTTGCACGTTTTTTAGAATAACTCAAAAACTGTGTACCACAAAATTCTAAAAAAAATTGCCAAGTTTCTAAAATTTGGAGCTCTTTCAAATGACACCCCACTCGCTTGGGTCAAAAAAGTTTTTGTTCACCATTCCCCACGCCAATCCCTTAAAAACACAAAAATATAATAATTTGAGAGTTCGCTATATTTTTCGTTCAGAGTTTATCAAACTTCCTGTCTCTGTGAATGTTTTCAAATTTTTCTGTTAATTAGGCTCGAAATGCAAGGGGGACCAACTTTTTGTGTCACTTTATTGATAATAATTCAAAAACTATGCATTGCAAAATTCTAAAAAAAATGGCAATATTTCTAAAATCAAGTGCTCTTTCAAATGACAACCCACATGACCTGGTTTTAAATGATGTTTTTACCCCTTAACATTCCCACCCCTTTAATAAATATAGTTATGAGTGTCTGCTACTTTTCTATATTTTTCATTAAAAACCTACTCAATTTTCTATCATTCCAACTATATTTCAAGATTTTCGATGAAGTAGGGTCGGAGTTAATCGGGGCAATAAAACATCCCGAAAACGTCATTTTTCAAAATTATACAAAAAATGGTGAGGTGAAAAATTCCAAAATATATTTTTAAATAATGCTGAAATGAAGCCCTTTCATATGATACCCTACTCGTCTCGCTAAAAAAATGTATGTTTTCAAAGGCCTTACATCGTACCTCCTTAAAACAAACGAACACAACTTTATTTATTTTTTAACCTGCCATCTTGTGTGGATAGGTTAGTTTTATAAGCACCTCAAATTTTAAGTTCGTCGGATTAATGGTTCACGAGATAATCGAAATAATGTGAAAAACACGTTGTACTCTCATCAATAGTGTTCCGTATAAAAAACGGAACCCTAAAAACAGATTATAATTATTATTTTACTATATAAAATCAGGGTCATGCTTATGGAATTGCAAGTTAATTGACTAGGTGCCTCACACAAGTTGTTATACACTATGTCAAGTTTAAATGTACCTTTATAGCGCTACCTCCGTTCATATCCAAAAAAATAAATACTTATACCAACACGAAAATCAAAGGTTACAATTTCACATTTTATAACTTATTAATGTTGATAATTATTTATAGGACCCTAATTTTTATTTTTTTTTTTTTTATTCAAAGTTAGGCATGTTTAGTGTTAATTATAATAAATTATAAATTAACGTCTCTGAATATCCGAAGATACCATGCCAACTAGGGATAAGAATGGAATACAAATTAAGTTTCTCTGAGAAATTTATGAACGTTAACCTTAAACCTTTGAGGATTAAAGTCATCAGGGAAAACCCAGGAAGGTAAGACATTCCAAAGATGAGAGACTCTGTTGAAAAAGTCACGTTGGAAGGCTACAGTTCTACACCTAATTATTTGAACGGTAAAGGGATGCGCTACTACGTTTGCTCTGGTGTGACGCGAAAGGTTTGCTGATTTAGGTAAAATCGATTTGATCTCTTCAGAAGCTCGTTCATCCATAATATATTTATAAAATATAGTCAAATCAGCAACATTTCTTCTGTGCTGCAAGGAATCAAGACCGTTAGTAAGACTTGGGTTACCAATGAGTTTAATAGCTCTACGCTGTACAGAATCAAGGCAGTTGAGACTACTCAAGTAAGCTCCACCCCATATGTGAGAACAGTATTCCATGCAGGGACGTATAAAAGATTTATAAACTAAAAGAAGTTGTTCGCTATCGAAAAACTTACGACATCGCCCCAAAAATCCTAACTTTTGAACAGCATTCTTAGCCAGATTAAAAATATGAGAATTCCACTTCATATTATTTTCAATCCCAACTCCTAGAAGTCTAAAAGACTCATTCTCTAAAAGATTTTTGGGGCCAAACGTTAATGGAAAAGGATTGGGTGTCGTTAAATCTCCGATTTTTTTCCAAATATTACCGTTATATCACATCAAAAATAAACAAAGAGGGAAGGGAGAACTTGTTTGTTTTTTTTATTGATAGAATTGTTTTATAGGACATTCAATAAATATATATTTAAGTCGTCTTTGATCTTATATTCCCAAACATGTTCGGTTGTTGTCTAAAGTGGAAGGAAAAAAAATATGATAATTATATTTGTCGTGTTGATGTTATACAAAATTGATTGATTTATTTGTAATAGAAAATAGAAGGTTTATATATAATATTTGTAAAGTTGTCCGCCGCTTCAGCATCCTATGTAGGTTTCCAACACAATTTTATGATAATAACACTTTTAAATCATGCAATCATCAAAACCGACAAACATTTCAATACCGTGACTTATGTCTATGTGTGTGATTCTATATTTAAATGGTACGGCTTTTTCGTCGTCACCATTTTTATAATGATTCAATTTAAAACAAAAAAATCAGAAATCATAAATTCAAATATTATTTGTAGAAAATAATACTTACTACTTATGTGTAGAAAATAATATGAATTTTCCATAATTTTATGAAAATAGTATATTTTCCTACAAGAGATGAAAACATTGTTTTTTTCGTGAGTAAATATTTATTCACGAGACGCGCTAGCGTCGAGTGAGACATGTTTACGAACGAAAAAAGTTTTTATCTCGCGTAGGAAATGCAATTTTTTCTATGATACTAATATATAATCGATATTTACTATAAATTATAAAGTAATAAATCGACAACAAAACATTCAAAATTCATATTCTATTTTTTCATGGTTACGTTGTTTAAAATACTTTGTTAAATTATATGAAAAACCATAGCAACTATAATTTGTTATTTTTTTACACTAGTAAGTTTACTTTTCGCATAGAAAATAGTATATTCTTCAACGATGCCGAAAACAGCATATTTTGAAACGAGAGGACAGCTTACCAGCCGAGGCGATAGCCGAGGTTGGTAATGGTCGCGAGATTCAAAATATGATTTTCGGCGAGTAGAAGACTCGACTTTTTCTACTACGACTTACTACGACTTTTTCTACTACCTTTTTAAAAATTATTATTAATTTTTAAACATTTTCATTTATAATTACATACAATTCACATTTTAAAACATACACTCTTACAAATTAAAATTGTATATGTGTATTTATATTTCTGCTATTAAAAAATAGATGACTCGATATGAATAAATTATCCAATTTTTATGTCAAAGACATAGCTGTCCTTAATTACAAGCTTTATTGTTTTTTTCGTTAATTTTTTACATATCCATACATATAGTTATTCATGATGTTATATTTTTATTTTATTTACACAATTTATTCTATTTACTCTACAAAGTTCTTAAAATCATTAAATAATACATCTTTGAGGTTTATTGTTTTTGAATTTTGCGTCTAGTAGGCTTATAACTAAAGACGGTTTGTACTTTGTCATAAACAAAATCAAATTCAGATTTCAGATTTCTAAAATAAAAATATCAGTTTTGATTTAGTTTTTGAATGGGTATGACGTTACGTAAATTCTTGATATATGTTAACACAACCTAAATTATTTTACGTAAAATAAATATTTTTTTTCATTTTTGTTAAATAAATAGGTGAAATAATATTTTTTAAAAATATCTTAACACCAACTGTTTTTTATTATACTATTTAAAAAGATATATGAATATTATATATTTAACTATTATTATTTTGACAATTTTAATGTAAATTGTTCGTAAATAATTCAAAAATAAATTAACGTCATCCTCCAAACAGAGACAAATTAACACTAACAAAATTATTTCATTCAATCAATTGATTGTCTTAATGGATATTCTAGGATGGTTTATTCTAGTTAAGAAATTAGAAAATAGATGGCTTTTAAAAAATTACTTTCGTCACTAGGTACGAAAGTAATTCGTATGGGTTTTTTTATCACCGGTGACGAAAAAGAAGTTTTCGATTCAATGAACAAACATCGAAAGAAGATTATTTATGTTGGGTAGTAGAAAAATAAATTTAACTGTTGGTAAACCGACAAGAAACACGGTAAACAAAATTTTAAAAAAATGTCCAATTTTTTTAAATCACTATAATTAATTATTCAAAATATCCATTTGGTTTCATTACCTTCACTAAAACATTTCTTTTGCACATAATTTTAGAAGAAAATAAAATAAAATCCATCAACTTACTATTACGAACATATTATCTTATAAAAATTTAAATGAAGCCAGTGCAGGATTACCAACTCGTACTTTTTGCTCCGAAGACTTCGGGTTTGAAGGTACGTCTTCGGAGCTCTGGAGCATAGGGCTATTTCTCCGTTTTTTTTTAATATTAGTCCATTCCGGTAAAGTGGTAAAAATAAATTATAAGTTAACATTATCATGGTGTAATCGAATTATATATAAAATGTACGCAGCAGAGAAAATATTTTTTGGTAATCGATTCCACCAGTATACGAAATGTGAAAAGAAGGAGTTATAAATAGATGTTTTCACATATAAGACGTCTAAGGTATGCTTATAAGAATGCGAAGATTGTCTTGTGGCTCATGAAGATCTACGCAATGGAGGTATTAAGTGATTAATTTCTTTAGAGCATAGCGTCATCAATCGGCTTCAATACACGCCTATGAACTCTGTCGACAAAATTTAGAGGTTTCTGGTTCTGCAACCCATAAATGGGGGTTTGAATTCGTGGATCGGTCGTATAAATTCTTTATACATTGTAGTTATTTCAGATGGAGATATAAAAATTTTACTGCAACGTAGGAAGCCAAGTCGTTGTGGTTGATATAAATACGCAATAGTTTAAGTGCAGGAGAGTTTAATAATGCTAGCCTGGAAAACGTTGTATTGGAACTGTAAAGTGAGGTTTTATAGGACAAAACTAGAATTAAATGTCATTTCATTAGGTTCAATTTACACCAGTCCAGAATTGATTCAAGATCTAAGGATTCAACCATTTTTCTACGATTATAATTAGCAGTTAGACCTTTTCAAGGGAACTGATATGAGACTCACCAAAGTCATGAACTGCTTTATCTTATTTATCCTTAAGGACTGGGTTAGGTCCGGCGATGAACATATTATCAATTGTGTCTATTAGAGAATTAAATGCCTCCAAGGTTTGATTATGGTGGTAAGGAGAACTAGGGTTTAAATAACACAAACAGATGTCATGTTTATTTCCGATGACTTTGAGACAGATAAAGTAGAATTCAGAAATACTACTTGTTTCATACTAGAGGAGCTTTGTATGTTTAAAATCATTGCGTATATATGCCATTACAACACGGTGTTTAAAAATGCAAGCTCTGCAGAATAATTTTTACAGCCGAATCGTACATTATCTATATTTCGTCGCTTTAATAATGAAATAACGTATACGCAAAAGTGTAGTTTCGAGATATTTGAGTTTAAAGATGGATGTGGGCATGCATTTGCATGGACGTTAATCAAAAATATATTAATTTTTACCTCCAATCATAAAATAATTCGAAAATGTCAAAACGCCACTTCAAAGATACCCTTATGGGGAATGCAGCGCACCCATTATATAATAATAACGTATAAATAGCATACGTTATTTCATTATTAAAGCGACGATTTGAAACTTCTGATATATCTAAATATCTAACAAATTAGATATTTTAGTCTTCATCAAGCACTACAAAAACCCTTCCAAGTATACAAAAGTTTTTGACATATGGGGAGGTTTAAGCCCATATTTTATAAATACTTCGAGGTTGTTTATCGAAATTTATGAGATTTAATGAAATCTTCGGGTTTGCATAAGTTTTATTCGGGTTTATGTTGTGTAATAGTTGGTAGCAGGGATTAGTGATTTTACGTATTACGTATTTACGTATTTTTACATTTACGTATTTTTACATTTTAAAATGACTAGAACAAATATATTCCTGTCAAGTAGTTCCACTAAAGTAATATAACGGAGTAGCACCTAAATAAATATCTGAAAATAACAAGAACAGAATAAAACGCAACAAAAAATTGAGTAATTTACTCCTAGGTGCGAAGTTTTGAAGATCCTGTTATTATGTTTTTTGCTATTTAATATAAAAAAATTTATTCCTGAAAATTGAAGAATAATATTGGTGTTGGATTATTTTGTTTAAAATAACCAGCGATACAGTTCAGTTGAAAATAAATGGTGTATAAATAGTGGCTCTATTGTACCCATGGCCCTGCCAGTAAAAGTAAAGAATATTCGATGGATAAGTTAAGTGTACATCATGCTCTGCAATGCAAAAGCAATTATTCTAGCTAGTACGACGCTTGCTTATTATCCGATATGTTTTATCGGCCTTGCCCTTTCAATAATTTGATTTGGATATACAAAATATAAATACAACACTTCCTGATTTTAGCTCATTTAATTGTAAAATCCATAAAATTGCATATACCCTTTCTTAAAATATAAATCATTTCCCATTTTCATTTTTAATTCTAAACACTATAACATAGTACTTCGATTTTACATCTTTTTAATTAAAATTGCATTTTAAGCTACAAACAAAAACTATCATTTAAATTCGGTAATATAAAACGTTTTTCCGTTTTTTCGGATTTTAATTTTATTGATTTTGGTTTTAGTTTTTATTTGATTTGTTATTTTAAATTTCAAAAGTTGTAAAAGAAAAACGAAAAATCGCTTAAAAATACAGAAACAAAATACGATGGTTATAAGCGGAACAATACAAAAAATAATCTAAATTCTAGGAAACAAAGGAAACGCCAATTTCATCAGATATCGTTATTTTTATTTCAATTTTACGACAAATTAAATTATTGTATCTTCAAATAAAAACAATAAAAATGAATATATTTTTTTTCTTGATCTGAAAAATACTTAAATCATGGATTCTTGGATCAATACACAAGAGGAGCTTACTTTTAAAATTATTGAATAAAATTTATAACCTCTTTTCTGCAATAGTTTTATATTTTATTAGATTTGTTTGTTTCATTTTAGTGTGGATTTTCATTTTTGCTTTGTACAACAACAAATTGAAACAAATAAAATGAACGACATAAAACCAAATTCAACGATGAAAAAATGAAAACAATTTTACAATAATTTTGTTTGGCCGATTAGAATTTATTTCCGTAATATAGCTCCAATTAAAACCAACCAATTATATTCGTTTATTCAACTTTATATCCTTCCTTTAAAAACAATTATGTTTTCTTTTTATCTATTTATTAATTTTTTAAGAAAAACAAGTTTTTTATTCTCACGTTAGTTTGGGTATTGTAGTTAAACGAAAATTAGGGTTGGAAGAATAAAAAAATCGTACACATAGTGTTTTTTTATCAAGATTGATTGATATCCTCTGTTGATAAGTTAATTATCTTTTGTCACGAGGTTTTAATGTTTGTATGGTTCACAAAATTCGTCGATAGTTTTTATTTTAGTAGGGGAAGCAAATCTTTTTCAATTTGCTTTGCGACTGGTGCCGAGAGGATTGTACGGCTAGTTTTTACTCTTTTTTAAATACGTAATAGAGTGTTGTATTACACGCATAAAATGATATGAATATTATATACGAGTATGAATTCATACGATTATTCTGTGCGAGCTTTACAGAATACTTTTATACGATTAAACATTAATTAGAAATTCATTAATAAATGAATTAGAAATAAACTAAAAGAAATCTAAACAGTTTTTTTCTACTGACCTGCTTAAAAAGTTTTCTTTTGATGTTATAGTGCAATGCATCAAAAACTTCACTTTCCCCCTCGGTGATAAAAAAATGTATATAAATACCTTTCGTCCCTAGTGCTATTTTCTAATTTCTAAGCAAGTAATATACTTAATAATTTATCTACTAAACCTCCCTCCCTCGGGAGGGAGGTTTAACTTTATTTGTATGTTTTTTCAAAACCCTCGATATACAAGCCTTCTTCATTTTTTAGCACAGAAAAAATCGTGAACTTGTAGCGCCATTTTAAATTAAATCTCCATATAAAAAAAAATCAAAAAATCGCCAATACCGCCATCTAGAAAAATAAAACTCCATATAAAAAAAATTCAAAAAATTTAATCAAAACACTAATCCAATTTTTTATGGCAATGGGCACTAATCATATTTCATATGGCAATGTTCATTGTTTTTTTAAGATGGCGTGAATGAATAGGGCTTGAAGAATATCGGAGGTTTTGGTTTTTTCCATAATAATAGTATGTAAGTATTATTATATTGTTTTTTAACCTATAGAATAATGAACTTAACCTATTGTCTAATCAAAATTTTCCTATAAAAAACAAATTGTTTTGATTGTATTGAAATTATTTTTCAAATTATAATCACAATGGCTTTGGTACGGTTTGTTCAAAAAACAAACCTCGCTCAAATTTTAAACTTTTACTTAAGCTAATAAACTAATACATTAAACACTTATTGGTTAAACTACTATTAATTTATTAACACACGGTCGAAGAAAAAAATTACAGAAACAAATAGTATTTACATTAAATAATACATTTTTCGTAAATAGCGTTGAATCATCGTAGTAATTTACAAGAGTTTATTTAACACTGATGTGGAATATGGCACAAATTTTAAAATTGAAATTAACAAATTATGTTTCACTGGCGGAGTTTGTACCATTTGTATCGTTTATAAAAACGCAAGGAAAATAAAGCGATTATTGCTATTGAGTCATCATTTATTTGCAGTAGCAGCATTTATGTGTAATAAATATTTATGTAATATTTTGATTTGTAAGAGTGTATAAGTTTTATAGTGTAAATTGTATGTAAATGTAGCTATAGATGAAAATAAATAATAATAGATAATAATTATTAAAAAGGAATGTAACGACCGGCCCTATTACAAATTGTAATTTTCATCAAAGGGAACATTGCACTAAAGATTCGATAATTATTTGTTTTATTCCTATTAATATTCATTATCATGGTGTGAGTCGAATACCAAGAAGAATTTAAAAATTGCGATAGAACAGTGTGAGCGCAACAAGTCAATCAACAAATGTTTTAATATTTTTTTAGTACACTTTTCTGTGATAGAGAAAAATATGCATGTACATGCAAATTGTGAGTGATTTACCTATTGTCTTACGTAAGCTGTAAAATATGTTTTGAATTTGATACAATCGTATGATTCATCCCATCTATTATTGTATTTGTACTTTTCATTTCAATGATGGCAAAAATAAAAACTATTAGTTAACAAGAAATTGGCGATTTTATTTTAATTTATTAGTGAAATTTATCATACGGTGGTTCAAAAACTGATTAAAAAGTATAGTATAGTATTGATTAAAACATAGTCTTCTACTCACTGAAAATCATGTTTTGACCCTCGCGACCATTACGAACTTCGGCTACACCTAGGCTGGTAAACTCTTATCTCGTTTCAAAATATGTTATTTTTGTTATTATTGAAGAATATACTGTTTTAATCATAGCAGGCGGTGAATCATTGGTATTGGTAAATGAATTTCTTAAAAATGTTTTTGTTTACACCGTTCATGGTATTTTTGTTGGTTGTTATTTCATAATAAAGTACTGTTTATACATTTCTAGAAACCTCGCACAAATTATTTAAAATAATTTGAAAAAGGTCCATGCAAAATGATGCTTTGCCTTTTCAATTGAAAAATATCAAGACTTCGGTCTGGGTAAAGGATTTTGATATAGTTTTCGGCAAAAAACTTTCACGAGGACATGGTTTTTAGTTTTGGGCAGCGATGTATATCAAACATAACTCTTTGTTAAAGTACAAGTATTTTTTATATCTGTTTAGAAACTTATTAAAAAACTAACACGAAATATCAATACGTTGCCGAAAAATTATAATCAAAATTCCAAAAATATTGTCAAATTAAATAAAATCAAACTTTTTCAAAATTCCAAAAATATTCCAAAAACTAGAATGAAATCAAATATTTAAACTTTTTCTAAATTCCGATAATATTCCAAAAATTCTTAGAAATTCAAACTTTTCCGAAATTCTAAAAATATTGCAAAAATTATTACAAAATCAAAAATTAAAACTTTTTTCAAAATTTTAATAAAATCAAAACTTTAAAACTTTTCAAAATTCTAAAAATACTCCAAAAATTCTTACAAAATCAAAAATTGAAACCTTTTTCAAAATTCCAAAAATATTCCAAGAACTAGAATGAAATCAAATATTGAAACTTTTTATAAATTCCAATAATAATCCAAAAATTCTTAAAAATTCAAACTTTTTCCAAAATTCTAAAAATATTGCAAAAATTATTACAAAATCAAATTGAAAATTTTTTCAAAATTCCAAAAATTATAATAAAATCAAAAATTAAAAATTTTTCAAAATTCTAAAAATATGCCAAAAATTCTTACGAAATCAAAAATAAAAAATTTTTCCGAAATTCTAAAACTAATGCAAAAATTATTACAAAATCAAAAATACAAACTTTTCCAAAATTCCAAAAATATTTCAAAAACTATAACAAATTCAAAAATTTCCATGTTCAATTTCTTTTTCAATCACGTCATAATCACAATCACGTCATAAAAACAGCTACATTTTTTTCCAAAAAATTAGCTAAAAATAAATGAAATTATTTTTTGACACACTTGACAACATTTTTTTGACAAACTTATAATGCCATAATTCTCAATAATAATAATAAAATCTCATTTCAAACAAACAATTAATTTTATTTTTTTTCCAAAAAATTAGGTAAAAAAATAAATAAAAATCTTTCTTTTGACACACTTGACAACATTTTTTTAACAAACTTATAATGCAATAATCTAGTTTTTGATCTCACATACCAATCCCGACCATCAAGATTTCTCCAAATTTAATGTTCCTACTCGTAATCACTTAAAATGAACGTTTTTTAAGCCAAAAATATGAAAATTTGCTATTTTTGACACACATAATGATTTTTTCGACACACTTCCGGTACAGTTATCGAACACAGCGTCCTTTCGGACCTGTCTCTTGAGTATCCCTCCAGCGGTTTTCCCGGCAGCGTAGGTAATGACGGCGGACGGACGGACGGACGGCCGGCAGACAGACATACATTTTTTTTTTGGCTTTTTTAGAATCAGGAGGTCCTAAAACGTCGAGAAATGTCAAAAAAAGTGGGGGTAAGAAATTCACTTTGAGCTCATGAATGTAATACTTAGGTCTTTCAGACCGAAGTAATTTATATTTGTTGTGTGCAAGTTTTATATTTTGTATAAAATTTTTATTATAACCGTAGTCATAACAATTTTGGAGTTTTTATTATTTCATTGCGCAGTAGTGCGTAATAAATATATTGCGTTATTGCTATGTGATTTTTTCATAATAAAATATAAATAAACAATAATGAAACGTCCTTCATTTAATTACTAAAAACTGTATCATTTAAGTAGACAATTTCTTGTACGGTTTTAGAAAAAATGTTCTATTCTTTGGCAAATTTTAATTATTTATTTCAATCTAGTTAACGAATAAATTTATAAAATTTGTAATTATTAAAAATTTGTTATTTTTTTTGTTAATAAGGTTCTAGAGCCGAAAGTATGGCATCTATCGGGATGGTTGAGTTTAACATTCCCCTTGTTTGGGTGTCAGTGCATTTCGGTATAATGGGTAGCTTGAAGACCAACGACCTCGCTCGGAATAGTACTTTGTGTATCTAGTTGCACAAAGTTGATTTTTTCCGCACGCGTCGTAATTTCGTACGCGTCGTAACAAAATTATTCTGCAACCAAACTTTTTACAATCAACATTCATATTAAAATATAAGTAAACATTTCTATTATCAACTTAGCATTGAGACAATTTTCTATGAAACAGTGCGGAAAAATAAAATAATGCGGAAAAATAAAACAGTGCGGAAAAAACCCACTTTTTGATATTGTTGACAATATCGAAATACGTTAAATTGTGATTCGGAATTGCAAAAAGATATTTTTTACAATTCGGAATCACAATTCAACGTATTTTGATATTGTCAAAAAAAGTGAGATTTTTCCGCACTGTTTTATTTTTCCGCACTGTTTTTTTGATTTGTTTTCCGCACTGTTTTAACTTTTTGCTTTGTTTTGTAGAAGTGAAAAATAAGAACGTATGGAAAATTTTTTTCAATGCTAAGTTGATAATAGAAATGTTTACTTATGTTATATTTTAATATGAATGTAGATTGTAAAAAATTTGGTTGCAGAATAATTTTGTTTAATTGTGATTCGGAATTGCAAAAAACGTTGTGTGCAAATTACGACGAAATTACGACGCGTGCGGAAAAAATCAACTTTATGCCCCTCGATACACAAAGTACTATTCTGCCTCGGGTCACAAAGCATGATATATTTGGAAGTTTGGGCTTCATCCAAACTGTCACTCCAAAAGGAAACACATATGCGCTTTAATTTATAAGAGGGCACTACATGTGTGATTGCCATCCAAATCTAGCCTGTATTGGAGTTGGACCGCTCCAGGTCAGATCAACTGATATCAATAAATCGCAAAGATATCAGCATGCTTGTGGGAGACATTACTGAACTTTGTCCTATCGGGAGCTAGTCTAGCAGATTGGAGCACATGCCTTAGCAGCTGCAATAACAAGGAAGAGGAGGCAACGGATCTCACATACTCTGCTGGTGTTCTGGTCTGGCTATGTTCAGACTCATATTTCATGGCTGTACGCACCTTTCATGATATACAACGATAAAATCCGGAAACAGAATCTAGATCAAAACTTAGGTTTCTATTGGAGAGAGTTCCTAGCCTATTCTTGAATCCAAACCAGTCCAAATCAACGATTGGTTATAAGTTGATAAAAATTGCGTTTCTTAGTTATGACATATTCAATGATAAAATTCGCAAACATCTCAAAATTATTCCTAGCAAAATAATTTTACCAATCAACATTAATACATGGAGTAAATTCTAATACGTTATGTAATAAGCATAAATATGTAACCAAGTGTAAGAAGATTTCTTTGTTTTTGGTTTGTATTTACTAAATTTGAAGCCCCTGCATTTTATAAGATTTAGTGGTTAGGAAACTCGACTCTTACTCGGTGGAAGAGCTTTTTGATTCAGTGATACCTAAAGAGTTAATGCGTTTCCAGAATTCAGTTTGAGGCAAATTAGTATCTAGTATGTACTCTGTTTAAATATGCCTTTTTCTTGTTACGAATTAAGTATGTGACTCTGTCTCTCAAATGTTTATAAGATGTAACTTGTAAGAGATTCCTCGGTTCTCAATAATTTCCACCGTCACTAAGAAGAATCACGCAGCATAATCTCATCGACAATATCATCACTAAACCACCCTGTTCGGGTGCCTTTGGTTCATATAATACGAATGAAAACACATTTTTTAAAGGCACTCAAAATGAGAGAGTTTGTAAAATCCATTTGACTATCAATATTAGTCATTGTAAAAATATTATCTCATGGTAGCGAAGTAGTGTAAGGCCTTCATTGCTTGTACACTAGCCAATTCACGTCTGCAGTACAATAGCCAATTAATGTTAACCATTAAAGGGCCATTGATTGGCAATTTAATGTAAAGTGTACTGGCTATTTTCTATAAACTATAGATCGACCGATTCATGGTTCCTGTAATGGCCCAATTTCAATTGCCAAGTACTGTTTACCTTCCATTGGCCAATGCATGTCCGTTCAAAGGCAACTATATACTGGCTCTTTTCTGTTGACCATAGGACGGCCGATGAATGGTTCTAGTACTGGCCCAATAACAATAGCCAAGTACTGTTAACCATTAATGTGCCAGTGCTTGGCTGTATTTCAAAGTCCGGCAAACCCGGGTAGGTGCCCTGATTTTCTGTGTCTCTAATTTTAATGCTAACACCTTCCTCTTCCATGTTTACGGTGTTAGGACTAATTACCAGATTCTCCTTATTCACTTTCATGGGTGCTTAGTCTCTGTTCTTATCTAATTGTTTCTCTCTTTGTTCAAACCAAAGTGATTCTACCAGACAAAAATACTCCTCAAGGTTACCGGATATATAGGTGGATCCATTTGAGACTAAACTATTTTAATGCGACCCAAAGCCACGTTGATCGACTTGTTCCTGTGGATAATAATTCGGGTGAACCACCTACACCTAACTCATGTTGTTGCACCTAACTACGTGCAAAAACACGTATTAAGAAACATTCGCAAGTATATACGTACACAGTTCAAAAAATTACTGCAATTTTTAATACAAGATTTGCTGGTCTTTACATAACATAACCCATATAGCAAAGCTTGTATTCATAAAATTGGTTATTATTAAATTGCAAAGCAAATGTTGGATTAATTTGAATGCAAAACTACAAATTTTAGTACAACTCTAACATAATAATTTATTTTTTGTAGAAATGGTAGAAGTTTGAAAACAACTTGCTATACGCTAGAAGTTTAAATCAATTTGCTAATGCAAAGAGCATTCAATTTAACTTTAAAGCAAGCTTTGCATTGTTTTATAATAGAGACTTCCGTAGAACCAACGTGTGTAGCAATTTACATTACATAATATATATTCAGCTTTTTTAACTGTGTAGATCAGGGTTCGCAACTGAATTTTATTAGCGTGCCGAAAATTTTTTTTTTCTATCACTATTTTCGCGTGCCAATCCAATTATGAAATAGTACATTTTGCTACAAGAGATGAAAATGTTGCTTTTTCGTGAGTGACTCTTTTGTTCATGAGACGCGTTAGCGTCGAGGGAGACAATTTCACGAACGTAAAATGTGTAAATTAAAAATTCGTTCTTGCAAAGTTTCTAGTTTTAGGAGTTTGTCGTATTTTCCCAACTGTAGCACAACGCAAACAAATTGCAAGTCTGGCATCGGAGTTAATATCTGTGCTCTCATCAACTGCCAATGCAAACACTTCAAACTCATGAAGATCAGATTTTAACTGTTTAGAAATATTTTCACGTAGTGAAGTGGGTGGGTGGTTTTTAAGGGGAATAGTGGGTGGTTTTTAAGGGTTGAGATATGTGATTGTGATCTTTGTTTCGATCTGTTAAGATTTAATTTGTAGCTTAATAAGTTTTGACAATAAGGGGTAGTTTGTGCCCCTAAAAATAAAAGCGCGTAGGGTAGATTTTGAAATTGAGGGTATGTTGAGCTTAATTTCAAATTTTCAGGCAAATCGATTCAGGCATTGCAGGCAAATCGATGCTGATTCAAAGAATTCGGAGGTTCCCTACTATTTTTACCGTCTTTTACTAGACTAACAGTAATATTTAGCTTATTAAAATATCTCTGAAAAAATCCTTTCTTTATTATGATTCCTAAATCGTAAATTTAAGGACAATCTTGGATACAATTTCAGAATGTTTGCCGTGCCAGACAAATCTTCAAACGTGCCAAGTCTGGCACGCGTGCCACGTATTTGCAATCACTGGTGTAGATCCAGCGATAACTAGCATTGTGAGGTATTGTATTAGTTGAGACTTGGTTGAGAGTTGAGACTTAAGAACTGATTTGTGTGAAAAAAGGAATTAAGAGAAATCGAATTATTCGACAATTCAAAAAAAAAAAAATTTTGTTCCTACATATTTGCATGAAATTTTTTCTTACCTATGTACACAAGTTAAAGTCACCAAGAGTCTTCGCAAGTGAGGTCACAACTGCCAAAAAACCGTTTTATAGTGTCTAGTATTATAACTATCTGCAAAGAAATGTCATCTTTTGCGTGAATCCATAGATTGTTCTGGTGAAACACGATAACACCGCGATTTGCTAACTATTGTACCTCTGTAATAATTTTATTCAGTTTTTAAGTTGTTGAAGTTTGCCATGAAAAAAAATTTTCTTCTTCTTTGAAATGAGCTAAAAGTTCACAACACCAGTTTGCTTGATATAATTAAGCTTTCAATGGTTTGTGTTAGTTCATAAATTTTGCACCATAATCGGGTTCGAATCACTGGTAATGATTTCTCATAATAACAATGTTACCTTCTCAGCTAGTGAATAGAAAGTTTTATTATTATACACCTCCAAATATGTAGTTGCATAGTATTTAAGTTAATTTCTATTTTTTTGCATATCCGGTGGGATGAGTTCAATATAAGCAATTGCATTTTGTAAGATATCTAATATTGAGACTATCTGTCATCACTACAGAAATCTTTTATTTTGCAACCGCAAATTAACACAAAATTGTTTCTTTAATCTTTAACCGAATGTGAATTCTTAAAGAAATTAAAACATTTAGTATCTAAAAACTATAGCAATAATATATGATTTATGGATGAGATGTTGTTTTTTTTGACAAACCAAATAAAATGAAACAACTTTTTTTTTTCGTTGAGAACAAAACAAGTGTTAATAAAATAATAACTGGCCAGATGTGTAACTTACTGTTCCAACAAATTTCAAGTGATTTTCAATTTTATTTAAATAGATTTTCATTCTTGAAACGGATAATTTTATTAGCTATTTATTTTATTTGTTTGGTTTATTCTTATTATTTTTCTCAACACAAAGTTTTTTTAATTACAATTTTACAAAAACACTTTTCATGTTGTATCACGGGATTTAAAGGGGACACAGTTTTTATGATCTTATACATTGTTTTTTGTTCTTTTATATTTTTGTTTTGTATGTTTTGACTGAATTGATTTTTATTACTTTTTTTTATAAATACTTTTGCTATTATTTGTTTTCTTAAGTTTGACATCTGTAAGTTTGTAAATTTTGTTGAGAAAGATTAGTGTAGCGGAAACTCTTTTATATATAAAATTAGTATCAATTAAGTGCAGTACTGAAAGGTGTGTGGGTTTTACTTGCGTGTTAAAAATAATACATGAACCAAATAAAATTTAATGGAAGTTTTTAACCGAAACGATTATCGAAAAATAAAATATGTTGACAATAACTTTTTTTGCCGGTATTCTAACAAAATTGGGATTCAGTTCATAAAAAATCAAACAAGACAATTGAGTCTTAGTTTTCAGATATGTCTATAGAAAATTCAATTATTCTAACATATATCACCAATCACCATTATGATATGATTTTGATTGAATTGAATTATTGTAAAGCTTAACGACATAAAACTCGTTTTTATAGTTTATGGGTTTCTATGACAAAATTATGAGAAATATTCGTTTCCATAGTTCTCAGTTCTTTTAATTTAATTTTCATAATATGCTTGACGTTATGACTATGAATAATTTAAGAATTATATATTTATTTTCAATTTATAATAATTCGTTACATATTCGATTTTTAAGATTTTTATACACAATAAAATTTATATTGAGTGTCCAATTAGGTATAAGGGTAGAGACATGAAATGGGTTAAAACGTATTTACACCATGATTATATTGAATAGTAATGTTGGTCATCGACATTTTTTTAGATGTTTGGATATGGAGTAAGAGTTCTAGTGGACTGCAAATGTCCATTGTCCCTAAATTGGTCGTGCACTCAAAATTGCCTGTCGCTAACCTACCGACAGGCCTAATATTGACAAGTAATTTGGACCCTTTAAGTCGGTTACCTTTGTATTAATAGAATTTCCGTATATAAATAAAACACGAATACTCTCACCAATTCATTTGGAATTATATATTTATATCCCGGACAGTTCTTATCACAATGTTGTTGAAACTATTAAATTACAGATACTATAACATTGACCATTTAAAATAATATGTTTATTAAAATATGTGCTTCCTATGTTATTGAATATCCCAATTTGTTAACACAATCTTGAAATCACAAGAGTAGTATTAAGGAATTTCTCAAATTCTCCTAAAATATATTAATATTTTTTAATATATGCGCAATCACTTTTAATTACTTTCTTTTTTTTTATTTAAACAAAAACCAACTAGCTCGGTTCAATTCTCCAAATCAGACTCTTCGCTTCAACAACCAAAATCCAATCACACAGTTAAAGCCATGCCACATGCAAAATATAAACGAACGAATTCGGTTGTTTTAAGTAAAATGTGCCACATGAACAAAAAATTTATCGGCGATATTTACAACAACAACAACACTAAAAATGACAGTTTGCAAAAAAAGTTATATTGAATTATATTGAATTTGAAACGAAAATTTTTATTATGAATGTAATTATATTTCTAAAATTTTATTTTAAAACAAACTCAACGTAAATTATAAACAATCACAAAAACATAAACTTTCAAAATGAAAAATACCACGATGTGAGGTTAAATCCGAACGATAAAAAAAAATCGGTCATAATTCTACGAAAATCGTTGATTATTCTCCAAAAAATCAGTGGAGATTCATGAACAATTTTTTTATTTCTATCGGCGGTAGAAATCGTGCAAAATGATTTTTGGAAAAATCATCAATTAAAATTAATTTAATAATAAGCTTTGTTTATTTTAATCGATAGGTATTCTAATTTACCATACACTTGGCATAATATATAAATAAAGCAAGCTTTTATTTAATCAAAAATTAGAAAATCGTTGCTAGCAATCCGGCAAAAATTTTTGTCATGTGGCAACGACTTTAGAAAAACAAAACTGCTTAATGCTCAAAATACATGTGCAGAAATTCTGCACTCAGTGCTGCGTGCATATCTGTATCAAAAATAGATGTGCAGAATTTTTATATATTTGACGTGCAGAATTTTCGTAACAATGTCAGTTTGTGTTCTTACGAAAAAAAATGAAATATGTAAGAAAAGAAAATAATTAAATCGTTTCCAGTAAAAACGTTTGTGTTAAAATTTAAGTTCAAATTACATATACCACTTTTTTCCAATAATCCTTTCCCAAAAATTTATTTATTAACAATATTAGTTTTAGTTATTTTATAATTTGGATTATTTAGATTATTTGAATATCTTTATAAACAAATAATCATTACAAAAATAATTTCATTTTCAAAAAAATGTCATCCATTTTTATTTGAGTTATAAAAGAAATAATTCATTTCCAAACAAAATGTTAAAATCATCCATTTTTATCTGAGTTTTCAAGTAGTTTTTGTTTTTTTTATTGTGGTAGCACTGCCGCTGTGCAGCGAAATTAGAATTAGAGATATCTTGCAGAATTTTTCTGCATGCAGAATTTACATGTAATTGCTGTCATATAACAACTCATGTTCTAATCTCGCTGGATGCAGAATTCTGCTCATGTATTTTGAGCATTAAAAAAAGCTGTCAGCAGATTTGGTTTGCCCATCAAATTTCTAGTTTCGTATTTCTTTAATTCTTGTTATTTTCACATAGTTATCCGAAAATAGAGGGCAAATAAATAGAATATAATACTGTCTTCCCGAAAGTTTCAGTTGTAATGCCAAATAGTAGAAGTAAGTGTGATTTTGGGCACAAGTGGGTTGAGAAGTGGTTAAAAATGTATATAAACATTTTCAAACAAAGCTTTAGTATATTACTATATGCACAAAAGACGAAAAATTTAAGCACGGTTGACACAGAATATCTGAATCATTACAGGAATGGACGAAAGGAGGAAGTCTAGCTAACTGCATTCGTTCTAAGAATTCATAAAAAAATGGGCTCGACCCGAGACCCGAGATAAAGACTCTCTGGCTCCACCGACTGAGCTAGCCGTGCTAAACGGAAAAACGCACTAAAGCTAAGGACCTAATCAAGGTGGGCAATTTCCTATAAAACAAAAGTGTAAACAAAATTTGCGGGACAGTACTGACATCAAAGAAGCAAAGACGAACTTAAGCAAACTTAAAAAAAAAAAATTTGCGTCCGTCAATAGAACGTGATCAAATTTGGTGAAAAATTGAAGTGCATATATCAGAGCTTTGTTTCGAGAATATTTAATAGATTTCGAAAAAAAATTCCATCCAGGACCATAAGACCAGATCAATGGCGAACGCCTCTAGCCAACTTAGTACATTTAATTTATTTTGGTTTCGTCAATTCCGTCAAATTCAAAGGAGCTACAAGTACAAAATCATTTGATCTGATTTTGAGCTTGTCACGATGCACCATTAACGACCGATTTCAATTGAACGGATCATTTCAGTAATAATGACCATTGGATCAGTTAGTAATAGAAGCATCGATCGTCGGTCACTAATCTATGATATATTTATGAATTTTTTTTTATGTCTAATGAACTTCTTCTATATTTGTTTCCAATAACTTAAAATCTATCAATCAAAAAGGATTTTCATTACAACATACTGAAAAGAGCAACCAACTTACACAGTTAATAATTTTAAAAAAGATACCTTTTTATTCTGAATGGAATGGAAAAATCAAAAAACCTTTAAAAATAAATCAAACAAAAGAAGAAACAAAACGAAAAATAAATGGTTTGCCTTTTAACATTGCTTTAATCATGACAAAATTAAAATGAACGACCGATCCAAAAACAACAAAAATTAATGCTAACAATAAATCAGTTCAAAAACGTGACCCAAAAACTACAAAAATTAATTCTAACAGTAAATCGTTCAAAAGAACGATAAAAAAAGGAACGTCAAAAATTATTGCTGATTGCTTTTTGTTTGGAACGAATGACCGATCCAAAATGAACGACCGATACAAAAAAACTAACGATCTAACAATAAAATTGATTCGTTCTAGAAAAAATGATGGCTTATAAAATAAAGAACGAAGTGTTTGTTTATTATTTTTCAGATTATGATTGTTCAAAAGAAAAAAAAAGTCTGACAAGTGCGAATAAAATTCGCTCGTCAAGGGTTTCGTGAATGTAAAAGAACACAATATCAAAAATTATTGACAAAAAGTTGTGTTGTAATGTCCTTATATTTTCAGACCATAGACACATAACAAAATAAATGTTAAATTGTAAATGTCAATAGTAAATTACAATCAAATCTACATTGATCAAAAATGGCAAAAAAAATGTTAATTCAGGTTAAATATTATCCATAGATGTTTTTGGTAACTTAAAAAAGATTGAATTACACCAGCTTGTAAATGGATTAAATTTGATTATTTTTTCGGTCAATCGAGTGTTGAAATTTAGGGGGGTGGAAAGGCTACATTTTTTTTTTTTTTTTAATAAGAAGTGTTGTGTAGTAGGAATTACAAAATGTGTCACAACAACACATAGATACCTTTTAAGACGTAGGTCCTACAACAACATGCGTCTTGAGGTATAGGTGGACGCTTTTTTTTAAATCTTTGTGGATTGAAGGCACTAGAGACTATTGATTTGGGCAAAGCATTCCATGTGTACGATGTACGCACAAAGAAATCCCTTTGCATTCTATTACTATGACAGTGAGTAATCTCGACAGTCCGACCGCCCGCACAAACCGATTGACGAGTTATATTTTTTTTATTATATTTTATTTTCAATAACAAAATAACATATATTTTATTTTCAATATTTTTTTTTCAATAACACAAAAACTCTGCATTGCAAAATTCTAAAAAAAATTGTAACATTTCTTAAATTAAGTGCTCTTTCATATGACACCCCACTCATTTGGGTCAAAAATGGTTTTTTTTCCCTCCCCACACCCATCCCATAAACACACAGAAATATAATTATTTGAGTCTTCGATATGATTTTCATTCAAAATTTACCAATATTCCTGTCTCTGTGAATATTTTCAAATTTTTCAGTCAGTCATCGTCGAAAGGTAGGCGGCGGCACGATCTGAATTTTGCCCTTTCTTATCCATAACTCAAAAACTGTGCTGTAGTTTTCATACAAAACTTACCAAATTTCCTAACTCTGTGAAATTTTCCAAATTTTTCTGTCATTTAGTGTCGGAACGTATGGAGGGGAGGACGGTCTGAATTTTGCACTTTTTCGACAGTAACTCAAAAACTGGGCACCGCAAAATTCTAAAAAAAATTGCAACGAATTTTAAATTAGATGTTCTTTCAAATGACACCCCATTCGCTTGGGTAAAAAAAAGTTTTTTTTACCCCTTCTACCCCGGTCCACTAAACACACAGAAATATAATTATTGGAGACCTCGCTATAGTTTTCGTACAAAATGTACCAAATTACCTAACTCTGTGAATTTTTACAAATTTTTCTGTCAACCAGTGTCGAAACGTATGGGGGGGGAACGGTCTGAATTTTGCACTTTTTTCACAATAACTCAAAAACTGGGCACCATAAAATTCTAAAAAAAACTGCAACGAATTTCAAATTAGATGCTCTATCAAATGACACCCCACTCGCTTGGGTAAAAAAAAGTTTTCTTTTACCCCCTCTACCCCGGTCCTCTAAACACACAGAAATATAATTATTTGAGACTTCGCTATAGTTTTCGTACAAAATTTACCAAACTTCCTAACTCTGTGAAATTTTCCAAATTTTTCTGTCAATCAGTGTCGAAACGTATGGGGGGGAACGGTCTGAACTTTGCACTTTTTCGACAATAACTCAAAAACTGGCCACCGCAAAATTCTAAAAAAAATTGCAACGAATTCTAAATTAGGTGCTCTATCAAATGACACCCCACTCGCTTGGGTAAAAAAAAGTTTTCTTTTACCCCCTCTACCCCGGTCCTCTAAACACACAGAAATATAATTATTTGAGACTTCGCTATAGTTTTCGTACAAAATTTACCAAACTTCCTAACTCTGTGAAATTTTCCAAATTTTTCTGTCAATCAGTGTCGAAACGTAGGGGGGGGGGGACGGTCTAAATTCGCACTTTTTTTACTATAACTCAAAAACTGGGCATCGCAAAATTCTAAAAAAAATTGCTTTATTTTTTAAATTAAGTGCTCTTTCAAATGACACCCCACTTGACCCCATTTTAAATAGTGTTTTTACCCCTCCTCATTTCCACCCCCTTAATAAATCTAAGTATTTAAATATGACACTTTTTTATATTGTTTATTAAAAACGTACTAATTTTTCTATCATTTCAAGTACATTTGAAAATTTTCGATCAGATAGGTTCGGAGCTAATCGAGGTAAGAAAACGCGAAAAAAACGTCATTATTCAAAATTATACAAAAAATGGTGAGGTGTAAAATTCCAAAATAAATTTTTATGGAATACTGAAATGAAGCCCTTTCATATGATACCCTACTTGAATCTATAGAAAAATGTATTTTCTCAAAGGTCTCACATCGCTGCCCTGTAAACCAAACAAAAACCACTTTAGTTTTATTTGTATCCGTCATTTCATGTGGACAGATTAGTTTTATATGCATGCCAAATTTCAAGTCCATAGCATTTATAGTTAACGAGCTAATCGATATAATGTGAAAAACACGTTTTACTCTCACCAATAGTGTTCCGTATAAAATACGGAACCGTAAAAACAGCTGCTAACATATGCAATTGTTTGTAGATTACTTTAATTATTGTTCACTTAGTTTTTGTACATGTCTGAAGTAAACTTAAACATGAAATTCCTTATTACAGTGAAATATTTTATTTTAAATGTTTTTTTCTCAAATCTATTTGAGCATGCGGTTTTATGACCCGTTCAATCGGACACTTGAAAAGCCATCTTTTGTTAATCGTTCAGAGCAAATGAATGGTCCGTAACATAGGTCAAAATAACATTAATTTGGCTAATGTCGTATATCTGATGCAGCATTTGAACATTTAAAAAAGTATGCCTACAAGTTTCAATATTATAAGGTAATAATATTTTTATTAACATTGGGTATAAAATATGTTTCTAATAATATACGTGTTTATATGCCAATAATGATGAATCAATCTCCAGTTCCAAATAGTTTGTTTTTTAACTGAAGAAAATGTCGCGGAGGAGGAAATATATGATTTACTTTGTCCTGAAGTATGTTCACAGTGCCAGGTACAAATTATTTAGATACACCTCCTATTATAAAATTAAATGAAAATTAAGAAAGTGGGGCAATTTTAAAAAATTTAATTTAATTAATTTATATAATTTAATTAATTTATATAATTTAATAATTAAATAATTTTGATATAATATTTTTTAATTAAATTATTGTTTTCGAATTCTATCGCCTTTTAGAGAAAACTTATGACTCTGTTGCCTAAGCCAGATGCAAACAATTTACGTTCGTGAAGTTACTCGACGGTAACTTGTTTCGTAAACAAATGTTCAATCTTGATAAAACAATATTTTAATCTCTTGTAGCAAAATATACTATTTTACTATTTTATTCTAACGAAAAATTTGAATAAAAATTACCAACAATAATTTTGTAAAATTTTAGCCACAGAGGGTTTATTGAAACTTCTAAACTAAAACCTATTGATATAGAAAAATAAATTTGTCTGGTTTTTAAGGTAAAAAGCTTATTTACAAATGACCCGTGTTTCGTTAAAATAACCTCAAAATCTGTGAAACAGTTGGTTTACACTTTTCAGAAACAAACTGTTATGCAACCAAAATACTAGTTCTGTTTTATTTTAAAATATCAGAAAGTTTTAAATTATAGCCACTTGTGTAAGAAACATCACTTAAATATATGTTGGTCATTGTGGTTCATTAAAATGATCGCGCATTGGCCAAACAATTCGTAATTTATGAAATTTGGAAGATTTTTCAAATTAACCAAATTAATCAACCAAGAACACGAAATTTTAAATAAAACACGAAAAATATTTGTAATCGAAGCGAAATCATCGCATAATTGTTATATGTAGTATATTGTGTTTTTGGGGTAAAATTTATATGCAAATGAGTCAGGAAAGTAATGAATAAAAAATTATACAGATTTCGATATTAAAAATGTGGTGGGTTTACTAATCCAAACAAAAATGTGTTTTCAGTTACAACGAACATTTTATTTCTACAATAAATTATTGTAAGACAAATTTAATGACTTTCCTTGAGTGATAAAATATGTACAATTTGTATAATACAATAATACATAATTTTTCTTATAAATTTATAAAATAATGTAAATTTTCCATAGATGTTTTCTCTATAAGCTATCAAATCGCTGAAGCATTTTCCTAATTTTTCTATGTTGTATTTTTTTAAAATAATTTTTTTTACACTTCAACTATTTTATTTTCCGATAAATCATTAAATTATTACTAAAGATGATGAAAATCTTATGAATTTATTAATACATATTAGTTTTCCTTCATTTTTTTATATCTGAAGCAAAATCACATAAAAAAATCTTTAAAGTTTTATCATAAAATTTGCATTAACGCATAAAATAAAATAAAACAAAAAAAAACGAAGAATGATAGAAGGATAATTTTGTAAAAATATTATTTTAATGATTGAAGTTTGTCAAAATTTTCTAGCAAAAATCATAGTTTTTCTTTTAAATTGAAAACAAAAAAAAAATTGAGAAATTTTTAATCGTAAAATAGAAAATTTTATTATGATTTCTGTTCTCTAAAATGAAATAAATAAATATATAAAAAAAAATTCATGCCTTATGCACTTTATTATTCATTTCACAATTTATGTTTTTATATTCTCTGTCTGATAAATGAAAATTTATCTTCTTAAGAACTTTCGTTTTATGGTTAAAGTAAGACTTACAAAGTTTTTGGTTATATATTTTGACGAAGCTGTGGCACTTTTTTCTTTTTAAAATTAATGTTCATTTTCTTGAGAAAGGAAACTAAACATAACGGGTGATTCGATTTGAAAATGTACATTCATCTATATCGTTCGATAGTGCTGAGTGAAATTAAAATATAACGAAATCTAATCAATTTTCTCTTGCACAATCTAGCAGGTCTTTAATTTTATAGTACGTAATGCCCTTCCTGGTGCCATGTTATGTCCTTCTGTATAAATGACAATAAAGTCTCTAGGTATTATAACAGTATGTATCAACAAATTACAAGCTTATAGTTAAAAATATTCTAGAGTTTAAAACGCTCCGTATATCACTCCTTTACTCCGTTCTTTCAGAGCGAGTAACATAAAACAAATAACACTCCTAAATACAGGAGTGAAAGTAATAAATTGTATTGAAATATATATTTTCTTTCAAATACTCGCACATTTAATTTTTGCTTCATAATTGATGCTTTCCAACGTATAAGGTAAATATTTTTTGTGAAAGTTTTAGTCAAATTTGCATATATTTTTGTAAAACTATATAAAAAAATGACGAAAAAGTACTAATTTTCTTCTTTTGCAAATGGACGAAAGAAAAAAAAATAAAGAAAATAATAACTCTAAAGGAAAGAAAGCGAAAAAACTAAAAAGTTCGCTCTTCGAGGAAGAACAATATTGAAAATAGTTTATATTTTCAATATTGTTCTTCCTTGAAGATTTTAATTTATTAATACTATTTTGAGGAGTGGAATGAGTGCTCAAATAAAATAAAATTGTAAACTCTGGAATATTCACATAATACATTACCAGGATCCTTCACAAATGCAGTTTTGATTGAGTTCATTTCGTTTAACTTTCAAAATGTTTTCTCGGGTACCGATTAAAAAAAATAACTAAAAGATGCAGAAAGAATAAAAAGTTATTAAGAGAAACTGTAGGTCGAATCCTGGACTTGGGGATTTTTGGGGTTCAAAGCAGCTGATAGCCCAGACCAAACCCCATTCGGTCTGTTTTTATTGGTTTTCCGTAGTTGCTCGTGTAAGAAATTTCTTTATATACGCAGCCGGGAAAATAGTTTTTCAGTACCCGACTAGCTAGCATTATGTTAGAACTCAGATCAGGGCTGGATCCGGGTTTCCCTACCACTAACGCTGGCCAGATCAATGTAACGCTTGATACAATTTGACTGATCTGGACGACCAAAGCTAAATCCGACCTCTTTGATTAGGATTCATACTTGGCATACTTAAGTATTAAAGATTAAACAAAAAATTTCAGAAAATTTTTAAAATGTTAAATTTGATATATTTCTTTTCTTTCTATTTCTATTTTCTTTCCGTAATATTTCTGGAATTTAAAATTCTGGTTATTTTTTAAATCAAACTGCAAGAGAACGACTCACTCGAAATCAACGGTTTTAGGTCTGTATGGGAAGATGATTGACTACCCTATCGGCCTAACTAACACACTGTAAAAAATTTACTTACGCTGTTAACAATATTATTAAATAAAATTTTTAAAGATGGTACTGATACTGTAGTGTTACCACAACACATGCCAAAAAATTTAGTTGTAAAACTTTAATATTTTTTTCCAATATGCAAATTTTTACATTTAAAATAATAGAATTTGCAATTTGATTTCAAAGTTACCCTGAATTTGAATTTCCACCCTGTTCTCAAACTAGACACTTTGAGAATTATCCGAAAAACAGTTAATTTCTGAAGCTTTTAAAAGACTATTCAGGCTAAAGAAAATAGTTGTTATATTAATTGACAGTTGTTGTGAATTAGTAAGGTCGTTGAAAACTAAATAATACTTGCCGTTGACTAACGATTTGGAGATTAAATTAGAAAATGATTGAAGAATCATGTTTACATGATTTAGAAACAAGGGAATATGGAATTGAAATTTATTACATTGGTGACAGTGGTGGGATTGTTTTTTTATTGATCAAAATTAAGGTAATGTGGCATAAGCAGGAATTAAAACAAAGGGCATTCTCAATTGGATGCGAAGGTATAATTCTAGTATGAATTCAAGAAACTATGGAAATTATGTAGAATTGATGATGAAAATAATTTGATGTAATTAACACGAGTTAGTTTACACATCTAAAAAATTACAGTTCGACCTATAAAACCTTACCATCAATTAACAGAAGTAAAAGTAAAAAAGAAAATATGAATCAACAAATCGTTAGCATCAAATAGCAAATGGTTACTAATAGGCATAAATTTAATTGGTTACTGTTCTTCGAGAAATAGGAAGAAATTCGAAACGAAAAAGAAGATTTTAAGCAAGAAGTTTATGCAAATTAAAACATTGGTTCAGATGACCTGGTTCATCTTCCGTACTCTAATATTCGCTAACAAATGGCAGCTGGGCTTCGAAAGCACGAAAATTAAACACGATACCATCAGAAATATTGATTTTGCTATAACTATGATACGATAATCAATGAAAAAAATAATTGCATGGCTAGAAAGAAAGACGGTCACAGGGTGATAGCTATAGAAGGTCAAAATAAATCCGCCAGAGCGACACAAGATCCAGCTGCAACAAAGGAAATACTTAATATATAAATTGGAAATACTCACAATCAACATGGAGTAGTTTAAGGAGATATTGTGAATGTAGTAATGCTGGGTATGGACTTCCCATAGTTGAATGAATTCCTGATAAACGCTGAAACTTTCCAAACAGGCCCTTTCGTTTAATGATGAAGCATTTGTAGAATAATATTAGATTACAGGAAGAAGCCGTCACTCAACTTAAAAAAAAATCATTTGCAAAAAAAATTGGAAGAAGTTTATCGGAGCATATATACAACGCATTAAACAACGCACAGGTTTTAAGTTCAACGCAAGTGCACTTGAAACCTCTTAAACTGACAACCAAGTTTGTAATTTGAATTTTCGAGAACTCATTAAAAGGGAAGATTGAATTTGAAGGATTTAAAATTGTTTCTGCAGGAATATAGTTTACCGCCCAACTTGTTACAATTTGTTATAAGAGAGACGGGTTAAAATGAAAAAAAATTGCGATTACCTAATTTGTGAAAATCGTTAATAAATCTAACTAAAAAACGCAAGCTTTATGTTCTTTGATTATTTGCTAAGAAGTTATAAAGTATCATAATTAGTCGATTTGATATTTTAGGAGTTTCTTATCAACTGGAAAAAATTGATGTGAAATGAAATCATATTGGTCGCTGCTAAATAAAAAAACATGGAAAATCAGTCGCGAATACAGATAAATTTTCCCATCCTAAAATACGTAATTCGAAAATATTATTATTTACGACATATATACTGAAAAGTGACAACATATACCGTGTAAAAGTTTAAACGTATTTTGCATATTGCTCAGCAAAAATTCGAATAAAAATATCAACAAAAACTTGCAAAATAGTGTAACGATCGCCTCTATTTTGATTCCTGCTCTAGTTAAGGATCAAAAACAACTACATAAAAACAACTTATTATCCTATTTCAGTTTTTACTCTATATCAAAATCAAAAAAACAAATGCAATAACATCCAAAGAAACTTCAATCAAAGAAACAAAATAAATTTGCATTCGTCAAAACCTAAGAACGCATGTGGTTGTGGAACCTAGGTTTTGAAACGTTTTTGTGAGTTGTTATGACATGTATTGTAATTCCTACTACACAACATATTTTATTGAAAAAAAATTTAACATTTTTTATAAATATTTTGATGTGTAACATTTAGTTCTTCCCGTGCAATAAACATTTTTCTTCTTTTAAATGGTAAAAATCTACCATTTGAAATAATAAAAAAATATTTTGTAGTGTATTTTAGAACAAAGTTGAATATTTTTGTGCATGTGTTTTGAAAAAATATTTAATTTGAACGCAAACAATTTAATTATCAAATAACATAACAATTTCTTTTATAAGATATGGAGTGGATCCGCGGTCGTTGTTTTTCGCTCAATTACGTTCATGTCACAACATTTTTCGTTAAAATGATATTAAATTTAAATTAAAATGTAAATATTATGTTTTATGAATTATCGTGTTTCTATCCATTATTTTTTACAGTGATTTTAATAATGATGCCTCGTGTTAGCATATAAAATCGCTTTGCAACGGCATTATCAAATCAATTTTAATTCAACCAATAATTATAATAAATATGCGTTTACACATGTTATGTATAATTTTTTTTTAATTGTTATTACCATTTAAAACACCGCAAACTGTCTGCCACAGTAAAACATTATTCATTTTTGTAATAATTTGTAAATTTGTATTACTAAAAACATTATAGTTACTAACTAAATATTATTCTATAGATCTAAATTATATAATTATCATAATATTAACAAAAGTTATAATATATTATAACTATTATGATCTAATATGATGACATTGAAATTCAAGTCTCTTATCTAATTTATTATTGAAAAAAGTTGTTTATTTTTATTATATTGTAAGATTGCAATTATATGGAGTAATTGTTTATTTTTAAGTTAGCGACTTATGTTAGTTGAAATAACTACAAGGCTAGACATGAAAGTAAAGAGAAAGAATATAACATATAAGTGTAATGATTCTTTTTCTTTAATTACATACAATACAATATATAAACATTTATAATTAACCTGCCCATTAAATACTTAAACGAGTAAGAGTTAAATTGCAATCCAAACGTTTGCTAGTGTTTATATATTGAAACTTTGATAGTAAATTTATTATTTATTAAATAAATTGTGTAGATACTAGTTATGTTTATATTATTTTTATCAATAATTAATAACAATTCCTTATTTGTTGTATTACGTGATAGACAAACAAGCATTAGCCAGAAAATAGATTTTGCTTGCTCGTGCATCTTTTTTTTATGTAATAAAAATGTTTTTACAAATAAATTAATATTGTAAATAAAAAAAAATATAATAGAATTATCTGTTATAACAAAGGTCGTTTAAAAATTGATAAACTGCATTTGAAAAGAATTTCAAAAATTTATTTAATTTTCTTATAGTATATCTAACATCACAGTAAAGCAATTGTTATTTTTTATTTTCTACATCTTCAAATCGATTATTGACATCTTTGATGGTTTCTTATTTCCAATTAACAAACAGGTATAGATATAATAAAATGAAAACAAAATACAATGATGAATGTATTCATTTATTATATAATAAATAGTTTTTATTAATAATACCATAAAAGACAAAATAATATTTGCAAAAATAAAATATGGAGTATAATTTGGACGGTGATTCCAATTCGCTTAATTAATTTCGTTATTACACAGGACTCAGGAGTACTAATACTAATTACATAAATGAATTTAGCTTGATGAATAAAGGTTTTATTTTAGATATATAGTTCATTTAAAACATGATTATTGCTAATTGTCTTAAATGATGTGTTGTAATACTTTATTTCTGTATATGTCACACGATTTTCTATAAGGTGACCTGTTTCCATTTCCATTAAAAGAACTGTTTCCCACCACATAATTTCAAATATCTAAACAAGTTTCCTGATGAAACAACAAAAATTTTTATAACTTTATTGTTGTGGTTTTCAAATAATATTTAGCGTACGAATAATAAAACTTCCTTGAATATAAAAAAAAGGAATGACGTAATCTAAATATTTCATCGATCATTTAAGCGTTACGCTTTCTGACTGACAAGGCCTTGACGTAACATGATTATTGGGTATATTGAACTTCATCTTATTTATTGAGAAAATTACGTCATTGATATTTTGCACATAATTATTTACCAAAATGATTGATGTTGAAAACGGAGGTCAAATCTATTCCAAATGCTGGGTTAATTATTGTTGATTTTCCGTTTTTTAAAATCACACTTTTTGTGAACAAGAAAACATTTTGCCGTTTGAGGACGATAGGTTTAAACTTAGCTATATAGAATGTCGATAATTAATTATCCTGATATCATTTGTCTAATAACATCAGATACCCCTGGGTATCCCGAGCTTTCGTTGTCACATTGTTACTCTAGAATCTAGATCGTTTCTCTAAAAATACGTTATATTTTGAACGATAACTGTGTTAGTTGTAAAACCTATAAATAAGGTTCCCAAATAAGTGTACAATAATCAGAGATAATTCTGAATCCGGTGTTGCAATTTAACTTTCAATCTTCAACACACCTATAACTTCAACTGTATAGTAAATACAAACAAACAAATAATAAAGTATTGTAGAACTTGATGACATATTTATGCTGCTTTCATAATTTTATGGCGTTTAATTCATGATTTGATGCTGCTATTTACAAAATTATGCTAGTCATAATTTTGGAATTACATAAATTAGATATTAAATATTGTTCGCTATAAGGTTAAATTCAAAAAAGATAGACAAGATATAAATTCATAAATTAATCAAAAATAAATTCAATTCATAAATTCAACTTCAATAAATTCAGTGGAAACCTAAAGAACAGACTGGATATTTTTATAAGAATCGCGGATATTTCTAAATAATATTTACTGCTTTATACTAAGAATAAACAGCTCCAAATAAGTTAGTTAAAAATAAAGTTCAAAGTAATAATCAATAGGAGTGTAAACTGAGATCATTGAAAGCTTAAGCTTGAGCTTGAAAGCAAAATAAAAACGAATAGTTATATAATCCTGTTCTCCAAAGTAAAATTGAACGATTGATCCTGTATAACTTTTGACACCCTCATTTCTGCAAATTTTTTTTTCATAATTATGAAATATTATGAAATACTACGTTTTAATTACTTTGTTTAATATTTACTTTAAAAATCTAAAAAATAATCAAAGGGGGACCAAGGTAAAATTGAAAGTTTGATCCTTTATAACTTTTTATCCTTTCATTTCCGCAAATTTTTTTTCATAATAAGGATGCCTAAAGGATGCCTGAAGGACCTAATCTTTCTATTTATCTCCAAAAAATCAACTTTTTACTAACGGGGATAAAATAGTATTGTAACCAAAGTTGTAAGCGTTATACAAACAAATATTTTGTTGAATTGTAAATAAATTTTAATTAAATTTATACTTTTTTACGTAAGTAAAAATTATTGTAAGAGTTTTTTGGATCATCTCTAAAGAATCTTTGAAATTAAGTACTGCAGCGTTACTCAAACATTCGATAGCCTTCGTTTTACATCCAATTTCGATAGCCTTCGTTTATTTGGTACTATGAAATTCGAAGACGAATAAATGCTATCGAATATTTTATTTCACATATAAAAGTCTAGATAGCGCAACAATATTTTCCTAAATTGTTTTTTCTATTTTGCGCCTAAAGTAAAGTCATTTCGATACCCAAATGCGTATCGAAATTGCCTTCATTCCGATGCGCAAAGTTTTGTCTTTCAAGGTTGGTCACATTGGTCATACAAACGTCAGTGAATATTAAAACGAATAACTATGTAAATATAATTAATAAGAATATCTAAATTAGTGTTAAATATTTTAATAAATTAAAATAATTAGCAATAATAACAAAATTTCAAATTCAATATTTTTTAATAAAATACACATTTTTTAAAATTTCAAGACAAACAATGCAAAATAGAAAAAATAGTATAAAAAACTCGTTTCATAAGACGTTTTATCGCACTTATCCTTTAGAAAACTCCCCGCTGTGCGGGTTGTTTTCTAAACAGATTGCGTGCGATAAAATCGTTGATTATGAAACTAGTTTCTTAATATACTATTATAACGATGGCTATATTGTTTTTGAAATTTTTGTATCGTTTTTGTATTCGCCTACATTTTCTGGTCGTTTTTAAATTCGAAAGAAATTTAATTTGTTTTCTCTCTAACTATTGAGTATAATAGTGAATAAATGTTCATATATTATTAGTAAAAGAAACATTTTATGAATTTGCACAAATTTTTTTTTCGTTAGGTCTGTTATTTTGAAAAAAACAAAAACAAAAACATACAACACAACAATTTGCATTTTAGTGGAATTTTTAGAAAATAAAAACAATTTTTTTTCAAATTTTTCAACAGCATTGTCATAATATCCTAATAAAAAATTAGCATTCGACTTATTTAATACAAATTTTAGTGGATTTTCTATTTTTTACTGTTGACAACACTTGCTAAAATTGTAGTAAAAATTTTCTTGTGTTATCGAATGTTAGAGTATGAAATTTTAGTTTGGTCGAAAAGAACTATCGTTTTTTAAACGAAGGCGAATTAATCGAATGTGAGAGTAAGACAGCTGAGTCTTAAAGACGGAATGTCATTGTTCTAAAATTTTAATTACTATTACTTTAAAATTAATACCGTGTTGTCTTAGTTGCCCAAGGATGATTGGGTATTTTTTTAGATAGTTTTTGGTCAAGCATAAAGATGCTTTGTGACGGTTTGGATTAAGAGAAAGGAAATTGGAAACAAATAAAAGAAAAAGACTCACTCCCACGTGCCTTCAAAATTTGATAATAGTCACCTCTAGAATTTGATAATAGATTCTGAGGTTGATTGGTGAAATCCAAAAAAGTTGATGTTACATCGAGGAATAACAACAATGAGAAATGTTTATTCTTCCTTAACATAAGATTCATAAATGGGTAGTTCTACAAACATAGGAATTTTGGACGGCTCTGCTTATTTCGTATATTAATATGCAAAAAAAATTTTTTTTTCACATGAAATTTGTAAACCTTAACTATGTCTAGCTGGTCACCCAAAATAAACCCGTTTCGAAATATATGTCTTAGAAAAAAAATTATTCAAAACGTCAAATTATCAGTCCCCTGGCGTGTCCCACCTTTAAATTCAAAGCTGGTAAACTAAATAATCAATTATTCTAAGTGTGTAGAGACAAATTTACTCTGTAGTAATAATTTTGAATAATGATGCTTTAATAATGTGTAAATAATCATAACATTACTCTATATTTAATATTAGATATATCCTATTAAAGTTTGTCCCACCAATTTGTTATTATTCTCCTTCCCAATCAAAACACATTGAAAATATTGGAAATTTATACTTCTATCAAGTTATCGCTCGTCACAGGAATTAATTAAAGTTCAATAAATATATTATTGCAAGTGTTTTACTTAGTCCGAGGTTTTATCATTCAAAACAGTCATCATTAGTAGCAAGATCGTGTGTTGTCCAGTCAAATTATCAGTCCTCTGGCAAGTATTTTCGTAAAAAGTATTTTAATTACAGGTAATTTTATAATTTTATACGTCGTGAATATGTATTGCCTTGGTATAGAATCCGTTTATTTTTTTTTTTAGACGTAATTTTGTCATTTTAAAGCGAAATACTGACAAATTATCAGTCCTCTGTTTCAGGTCCCCTGGAAGATTTAGAAGCGGGCAAACTTAGATAAATGTTTATTTCGTATTTTGAGATAATATTAAGATAATTTTGAGTTAATTTAGGATTAAGAAGGATATTTTTTAATTTTGACTCTTGTATTTTTTTTTTTTTTTGAATGGCCACATTCAGAAAAGTTGAAAGAACGTCATCAACTTTAACTAAAACTAGTTGCCAGAACTTATACGCAAAAAACATATCGTGCCGTAATTAGCTCCATTTTCTTCCTACCCAAATGCAGAAATATCCAGTAACAATGACAACATCCAGTAAATTTTTTTTATAGATTATAATAAATTAGATTATAAAAAAATAATTTATAACATAACTGAACACATATTTGAGTGATATATTTCGAGTTGTTTATTAACATAACTCGCGTTATTACGCGAGTTATTAATAACGCTATCGCCATATTTATTTTCTTGAATTCCAATTTTTATTTAAATAAATTAATTTATATTGTTGAGTTTTCTTTGTTTTCTTAAAGTTTGAGTTTACTCTTTTAGGTAGGTAGATTTCATATAAAAATCTACCTATTGCAATATGCAGCTCGAGGTGGTTTTCGGTTTGGAATTGTGTACAATCAAGTAAATATTTTATTTTCAAATTATTTTCTTGAAGACATGTTAGCAGATATGTATAAAGAGCAATATGGTGAATTTCCGATGATAACGTTGTTTGCACAATATCTAAAGGTGAATCTGACGAGATCAGCGTACTCAGCGGCTTATGAGCAATAAACCGATAAGAGCTCGAAAGAGTTCTCAACGTGCTTGATAATACAATAAATTATCTCAAACTTTTTGTTAAACGAAGAATTTCTCTTCAACTGGAGAGGAAATTTACGAGGAAACAATAACTATGGATACCAAAATGCTCGAAAATATTGTATCAAAACAGCACCCATCGTACCCAAACATTTAGTTGTTACTATATTAGTTTAGCATTATTTAGTTGCAGTATTAATCCCTCACTAATAATCTCGCATGCTTGGCAAGATGTATATGAATGGCGGCAACATTTATTCCAGAGTTTTTCCATCCAATCTGCAAATTTCATGTTTGGCGTACAACAAACATATTTGACGTTGGAGAAGGGAAATTGTGGATTGTTATGCAGTTGATTTGATTGTTTTTGGGGATCTTGTGATCGAAAAAATTTAACATGGCTAGCTCAAATTTACATTTATATATCCTTAGGGCCACTTATATATTCTTGACTTCTGACTTCTATCATAAACCGATGTAACACTGAAAAAAATAATAAAGTTGATATAATTATGAGCTACTTCCGTTGACTTAATTTGCAATTGTGTTGGCTTGTTGGACAATTTATTAATATAACAAATGTTTTCGTAATATTTATAAATTGTTCATTGAGATAACGTTTCTATTTTAGAAATAGCTGTTTATTGTTATAACGAGAAATTTCATTGGTTTTTGCGATCTCGGCTGCAGTTTTCGGAAAATACGATATAGGAACGGTAATTGTAAAAGTTCCAAAGGGACTGTTCCTGAGGTTTGATTGGACAACCAGACAACGAGACAGGGCCCTCCGAAAGACCTACATATTTGAAAGATTTGTTTCAAAAAGTTACTAGTGTATGTTTACATTTTTAGTTTGCTTAAAATATTTATAAGAACACAAAAGATTTATTAACTTTATGCATCATCTTGTCGTATTACAATTCTATAAAAACAACAAGGTTAACTAAGTGTATCTAAAAACTACTTCAATTAAGATTAGTATATAAACTAAGTTCTATTTTTGCAAAATTGTATAAATTACTCAACTGTAACAAATTTAAATCTTCCTAACACAATAATTGTTTTTAAGACGATAACGAAATATTTTCACAATTATTAGGTCACAGGAAATATATATACTAGATATATTAAGGGCAAATAATATAATTTTCTATATCAAAGTTTTTGATGAAAATAATTTGATTGATATAATTCATAAATTCAATAAATCAAATGCAACACATCAAATGCGTTGTACTCGGTATAACATTTTTAAATTTTGATTAAAATTTGAAAGATTTAAATTTTGAAACGACAAGCGAAACTTGTTTCTTTAGATAACATACATAATTTTGAATCCGTTTTATCGTTTTTATTACAAACAATTTTTTTGTTGTAACAGATCTTGGCATATTACTTTCATGTTGATATCGATCGCTCTTCTGTCGAAAAACATAGATTCAAAAATATAACAAAAGCAAGTTGTAAATTAAATACAGATAAATGCAATTTTACTCCAAAAATCGTTTTTTCATACAGCCCGTTTTAACCCCGTGCGATTTGTGAACGTCGTATACAAATGTAAACATAATTTTTTTATTTTCTTAAAAAATTGTAGCCAAAACGTTTACGAGCTTACTAAATATCGAATCCCTAGGCTTTAAAATTACTGACAAACTAAATAATCGAACCGACAATAAAGTCTTATAATAATAATTTTAAAGAGTTTATCATTTTATTGTTTCATAGTACGGGGCCCCAAAGGAGTACACAAAAGTCAACACGAATAATAATGGACATACCAATCAGGCGCGCACACAGATAATATTTAATCAAAAACATACAAGATCTTTAAAAAGACCTAAGTTCAGCCCAACGTTCATACTGCACAAAAATCGTTTTGTGTAATTTTTGATCATCCCTTAACTAGACACACTGAAAGTGGTTATATATCTTAGGAGTGTTGTCGCCGACGGATGAACTTTATTTATTATTATATTAATACTTATTCAGAGTCAACGGGGCACTCTCAAGCATTTGCTCATGCATAAATGCTTAAATATTCTTAAATATTCCGTTTTGTAACAAAACAAAAATATCCATTAAATATATTCTAGCACCCAAACTCCAACAACGAATCTACTAGGAATAGCATGTGATATATAGTGGATATTTCAGTTTTTTAGATTTATGGTCATTTTTATTCAGTAATCTTTTTATTTTGACTAATTTTGATAACATGGATATTCAAAGATCCCTTCCAAAACATTTACTTTGGTCCAAAATATTGACACACCTGCGCCTTTTAGCATCCATGAATTTGAAATATTATTTCTCCACCCGAATATTAGTGTTATTTATCGGTTAATTTGGAGGTCGCTTAAACATATTCTTTGACTTACAAAAATTTTGCCAATAAGTAAATAATCCTTTAGGAAGCGATTAATCGCACTCATTAAGCGAGCTATGTGCGACAAATCATTTTTTTATTATTTTAGCTCCGTTCGTCGTATTTGATATTGGCATTAAACTGAAAAGCGTCCGATGATAACAGTCAATTCATGCCAAGTTTATTGATAGTTCATCATTGTCGAGTAAGTGCCTATAAAATGTGCTCTGACGATAAATTTTATCCTAATTGATCTAAAACCATTACAAGAGCGTTTGGCGAACATGTTTTCGAATGAAACGAGTTAATATATAAAAAAAGTTAACACATACTATTTTAGTGTTGTTGGACTCCTAAGTAAATTGATGTAGTTTTAGCTACCAAATTTTAATTGCAACTATCCACAAAAGGACTTTTGATATTTGTACATACTATGTAAGGTTTCTTGTGTATTGGAATTAGGCGATGCAGCTTTTAGTTAAAGAAAAAATGATGACGAATTGTACAATGAGGCTTATTGCAATGAAATAACGACGAACGCGTGTTCTTTTATGATAATTCCATAAATAATTTTATCCGATTGGGTAGTGAAAATGTGAAATTTTTATTATAAAGCTGTATCGGTCAGAGAGACTAACGCGTTTGACATCTCAGAAGTATCACTTACGAAAAATTATGCAGCCTACTTCAAAGATGAAGATCTTGAACTTCAGTTTTGTTTTGGTGATCATAACACTGCATTTTAAGATAAAGTTTTCACAGTGAATGCACCGAAGCGTAGTAGCGTAGCAATCGAGCGTAGGAGGGTTTATACGCATGTATAACTTTTACGTTCTAACTTTTTTTACCACCCTGTGTACTCCAATCCCTGCTATAACGTGAAACGTTAACGTTAACGTGAAATATCGAATACAACTAGCAGTAGCAGTGAGTGAAATATCATTAGGGGTACTGGGGGATAAGCTCTAGGCAGTCTACGGTAGCACCCTCAATCTTAAGAATGGGCAATTCCCTGTTGATGGTGCACTGATCCATGCTCGAAGAAACGCGGCTTCATAAAACTCTATGTGTGTGCTTTAATCATTGAGGCAGACATCGCGTCACACGATCAAGGGATATGCGACTGCCGGATTAATAGCACCACCATTTTCTGTAGTTTTTTTAAACAAATTTTAACACAACACTTTTTACTAAAAAAAAATACCACTAACTATTAATCAATAATGTTGTACTTTAGAGGCCAAATTCTTAATAAAATACAACGGAAGGTGTGAATAATCTACAGGTGGTCAATTTTTTGTGTTAAAAAATGTTTTGATCAAATCCGAAGTTGCATACGACATTTTCTCAGCGGCATAATTTTCTAGTTATTTTAGAAATTACTTCGGTCTGAAAGACCTAAGTATGACATTCATGAGCTCAAAGTGAAATTCTTACCCCCTTTTTTGGCATTTCGTGACGTTAGTAAGTCCTACCTACTTATTCTAAAAAAGCAAAAAAAAATGTATGTCTGTCTACGTATGCCGGCCGTCATAACCGACGAAATCTAGAAAACGGCTGAACGGATTTGAAATTTTTTTTTCTAAAAATAGGTTTACTCAATGGGAAGAGCCGAAAGGACGATGTGTTCGATAACTGTACCGGAAGTGTGTCAAAAAAATCGTCAAGTGTGTCAAAACAAGGAAATTTGCATATTTTTTGCTTAAAAAACATTCATTTTAAGTGATTACGAGTAGGAACATTGAATTTGGAGAAATCTTGATGGTTGGGATTGGTATGTGAGACCAAAATCTAGATTATTGCATTATAAGTTTGTCAAAAAAATGTTGTCAAGTGTGTCAAAAGAAAGATTTTTATTTATTTTTTTACCCAATTTTTTGGAAAAAAATAACATTAATAATTTGTATGACATGAAAATATATTATTATTATACAGAATTATGGCATTATAAGTTTGTCAAGCGTGTTAAAAAATGACTTCATTGATTTTTTTAGCCAATTTTTTGGGAAAAAAAATGTAACTGTTTTTATGACGTAAATGTAATTGAAAATGAAATTGGACATGGAAATTTTTTAATTTGTTATAGTTTTTGAAATATTTTTGGAATTTTGTAAAAAGTTTGTATTTTTGATTTTGTAATAACTTTTGCAATATTTTTAGAATTTTGGAACAAGTTTTAATTTTTGATTTTGTAAGAATTTTTGGAATTCTTGAAAAATTTTAAATTTTTGATTTTACTACAATTTTTGGAATTTTGAAAAAAATTTCAATTTTTGATTATGTAATAATTTTTGGAATATTTTTAGAATTTTGAAAAAAGTTTGATTTTATTATAATTTTTACAATATTTTTGGAATTTTGAAAGAAATATGAATTTGTAATTTTGAAATATTTTCTCGAAACGCTAAATGGAGAGGTTTTTGAGTAGTTTGCTGATTGTATAATCTTTTTACTAAATTATGTTAATTTATGATCTGTTATAATTTTCCGACAACGTATTGAAATGAAAATATATTATTGTGTTAGTTTTGTAATACATATATAAACAGAGATGAAAAATACATGGACTTTAACAAAAAGTTATGTTTGATACATGTTCATCGCTGCCCAAAACTAAAAACCATGTCCTCATAAAAGTTTTTTGCCGAAAACTATATCAAAATCCTTAACCCGAACCGAAGTCTTGATATCTCAGAACTGTAAGATTTCAGCCCTACATTTTTTTTAATAATTTTGTAATTCCTATATACATAATTCAAAATTATTAGATCAAGTCTTCTTTGAAACTCAAAAATTTGATTTTAATTTTTGTTTTTTAAAATCGATATTTAAAAAACAAAAACTAAAATCAAATTTTTGAGTTTCAAAGAAGACTTGATTTAATAATTTTAAATTAGGAATTACAAAGTTATTAAAAAAATTTCTAAAATAACTAGAAAAGTACGCCGCTGAGAAAATGTCGTATGCAGCTTCGTTATAAATATCGATTGCGGTTAATTTGATCAAAATACTTTAAACATAAGAAATTGAACTGCTAGATTGTTCACTGTCATGGAATTCCGACAGTTTGGTGTTTTAGTTTCACAGTACGTATATTTCGAATAGGGTTTGCAATACCGGTTTACCAGTTAATCGGTAAATCGCCCAAAAATACATTATCAAAAAATCGGAAAATTTCTAAGTTTTTAGCGGTTTCGGTTAAAATTAAACAGACTTATATTTATGCTTATTATGCTAATAAGTTAATAATTATGATATTTTGAAGAAAATTAATTAGTTTTAAATAAAATAGCATAAACTGGACCTAACCAAACATATTTTAAGACATGAAAAAATCCAAGCAAGAAACCACTCAAATGATACGGTGAAATATTCCTATTTAATCTTCTAACAGTTTACCGCAAGTAAAAAATCGCAGATACATGATGTTTGTCCGTTTTATGCAAATACTGCTTTTGGAATCTGGTTCTTGCCATCCGATAAATGTTTAACGCTGTTGACCAACATGTTCAAATGTTCAAACTTAATAGAACATTGATTCAATTACGACTGGTGATGCTGCCGTTAGGAGAAAAGTAGAAGATTTGATTAATGCTTATCGTAAATTGTGTTTATTTCATTCAGCTAACGGTTGTAAATATTATATATAAGAAGCATCAGCAATATTCATGTAGGGGAAATAGATCTTTTGAAGAAACAGACCTTTGGAAGACGAAGAAAATTTTGCAGTATTATTTGCGGAACCATCTTATGTTGTTCATGCTTAGTAGACGAAATAAGTTCCGTAATAGCAAAAATTAGAAAAGTTGTAATGTTTCGCAAATTATACCAATAAAGAAAGACAACCTACAAAAACATGGTAAAAATGTGAAAAGAACAAGTTTTCTTGATTCTAGATTGAAGATCAAACAGCCTTTTTGCAATATTAGAAAGATTTTGTAAAGTTGAACGTGAAATCAGGATAAGTTTAATCGCCATACAGTCTGATGTAAACTTTTCAGACAGTGAAATCGTTTAACATATAGTCATAAGCTCTTGCCGCATTATAGTTGCTGTAAAGACAGTGTCGATAAGACGTAAATCTATATGTTTCTGATATAACAATAAAATTTATGTTAGATGAACTTAGTTCACAAAAAACATTCATATATAAATATTTTAAGGAGTTAGAAATATACGTATCAAATAAAGGACATAGATTTTTGCACTATCTCGATGATTTAAATGCCATTAAAGTATGCAATGTATGCTATAAAATATTTAATAAAGCAAAATAGCCCTTGATAAAAAAAACTGTTGAATTAATTAAACATTTTGCTTTCAATGATGGATCTGAAACCGAAAGCTCAGATTCAGAAGTATGCACTTCCAGTGACCAAGTGCGTCCATGTTAGCGATGTCAGAATCAACAATAAAAGAACAGTCGCAAAGTACAAATGAACAAAAAATGAGTAAACATTTTTTGGAAAGCAGTACTGAAAAATGACCTAAGGGATCCACAAATATTGTTAAAAGTTATATTGACTTTTTCCAAGAACAAAACATTCGTGGCAAATATTTAGAGAAAGCTTTTAATAAATTATTTAACATACGAGCAACAAGTGTCTAGTTCGAGCGTGCGTTTGCAGCAGCTGGTATGATTTGCACTAAACTAAGGTCGATAACATACTTATATGATAACAATTTAGAGACAACGTGTTTCTTACGCCAATACATATTTTAATAACCAAAACCTTAAAAAATTTTAAGATTTAAATTATTTTTAAATTTTCTTCTTCAAATGTGTTATTTATTATTACACGCCAATATAAGTTTGTATTTGTTTGTAGTTGTTTTTTTTGTAAAAGTTTTTTACCGTATTACCGGTAAATAAAAATGTCGGTAAATTTGCAAACCCTAGTATGGAATGCCGACATATTGGTTGTTTGCACAAATCGACTGTTGAGTGAGACTGGCATGATGCATTCGATTTCCTCTAACACAAATCTATTTCCGATTTCATTTCAGTTTGATAAATGTCAAACAATCACAATTTATAGTACGCTTTTGAGAATAGTAAAAAGGATAAAGTTTGTAGTACAGGCCAACTTGACCACAATACTCCTATGCTGCTATGTTAATACTTCATATGCGGTAAATAAAATTTTGTGAAAAAATAGGACAAATTTTCGTATGTAGAGACTTCATTTTTTCAAAGAAAAACTAAATAATATACTCACGACAAACACTAATCATACAAAATATTACAAACTAAAAAGTTTACAGTTTTACTCAGCATGTACATTTATGCAGATTTACATGAAAAAAAAAGCAAAATTAAATCTGTAGAACAAATTGAAATGTATTCTTCTTATTAAATAATTTTTTAAAAACAAAATAATACAAAACTTGCACAATTATAATTATTTAAATTATTTTCCTTTTCTCGTTTTAGATTATATTGTTTGTGTTGTATTATGTACTGAGTGTATGCAAGCTGATTATTATGATAATAACGATGATGATGATGAAAAGATGATAATAATGGAAATGATGATGATGATTATAATATAATAGGTTTCTTTCAAATTGCAATAAAAATTTAATAAAATAAAAAACAAACAGGAAAAAAAGGCTATGCAAAACACACGTGAGTGAATTGGTTGTGGAACTAAAAATTACAAATATTTTAACAAAATGTGTGTAAATGTTTACACAATTTCTTGTTCAAAATATTTATAAAATAAAATACAATACTAATTATTTCTTTTTGCAAATTACAAAATAAAATATCTGTATCTAAACTTGTTCTTAATTTTTTTTCGCTTATTATTCTCAAAACACAAAAATTATCGCAAGAAATTATAAATCCTAAAACAAAAAATTATCATAAAATTATTGTACAACAATTAATTTTTATTTAACTTGTACTCAATCAATTTAAAAAAAACAGATTGTATAAATTTCTATAAATATGTATATCAAAATTATTTATTACAATACTACTTGTTGCTGTGAATATTTGTAACTGATAAAAATATGTTTGTATATAAAATAATTAGTCAGAATAATTTAATTTAACATATTTTTAAGTGCTACGATTCAAATGCTATAATTAATAAGATAATTAAATTAAAATGTTAATAAACCCTTTTTATGTTGATAATTTAATTAACGTTGATTGTTAAACAAATAATCTTGGAGTGATACAAAATGATAATAATTTTGATTACCCACTTGTCGGTAGTTGAGGACGATAATAATGAAATAAACGATTTATAACAGTACAATTATGGGTAGTCAGTAACTGCATGTGAGAAACAACTGTATATAAATAAAAGGAAGCTAGTTCTATACAGATAGTCAGGTAAAATAGGTGCAAAGATAATTGAAAGTGGTTATGATGGGTTAGGGCTAGCTAGCTTAAAACCTAGACCTTTATGATGGCAACCCATAGTCCGTTTGACCTTTTCAATCGCGAACCTCTCCTGGGATGGCATATGAAAGACAAACATTTTTTAATTAACCACTATTTCATTAATTTTCATCTTTGATCTATTAAGTATTAACCTATTGCTCATTCCTCAAAATTTAAGTCCCCGAAAGTGCCAAAACTAGCATTTTGTAATCATAACTTAAAATAAACGTCAAAAGCTTAACGCTCGGGAGAGAAACATACCCTAACCTCAACTATTGTAGTGGTTATTAAATGTGATAAAAACTATTAAAATTCTGTTCTCAAAAATAGTATGACAAGTTTAGAAAAAGAAAGTTAAATAAAATACAGAAAATTTAAAAAATTGGTGACTAAAAAATAAAAAAAATTTGGAAAAATTATTTTTCCAGTTTATATTTTTTTTTTTTTTTTAATAAAATGTGTTGTGTAATGGGGTTTAGAATATGTGTCACAACAACACATAAATACCTTTTAAGACCTAGGTCTAGACCTGGGTCCCACAACAACTGGCGTTCTAAGGTGTAGATTAACGCTTTTTTAAACATCTGTGGGTAGAAGCCACCTGAGACTAAGTGTTCCGGCAAACTATTCCATTTGTACGCAGTTCGGACAAAGAAGTCTCTCTGCGATCTGCCAGTATGACAGCGCGGGATCTTTACCGTTTCACTGGTTGCGGCAGCCGATTGCCGAGTGGAACGGGGGTAAGAATAAGTTTGTAGCTGATTTCATCTGAGCACTGCTGATGACGATATTTGTAAAAAACAACGAGGTCAGCAACAGTGCGACGATGTTGTAGGGAATCAAGTTTTGATGTCAAAGTTCGATCACCCACAATTCGTATAGCTCGCTTTTGAACAGAGTCCAAGAAGGCCAAGATGGAAACAGAGGCAGCACCCCAAACTTGACAGCAGTACTCCATACAGGGACGAATATAGGACTTATAAACATAGAGCAATTGGTATGGAGTAAAAATTTTTTTGCATCTATTTAGGAGGCCGAGTTTTTTAGACGCGCTTTTTGCCATCGCCATTACATGATCGTTCCAGAGTAGGTCATTTGAAACTGTGACACCCAATAAACGAATGCTTTACATTCACCTATTGGTTCATCACACATACTAAATAAAATATCTTTGGGGAACTCGGTCTTTAATCTGGAAACAATCAACAGCTGTGTTTTGGTGGAGTTGAAATTGACAAGGTTTTGGGCCGACCCCAGTCGGCGACTTTATTCAGGTCTTTGTTCAAGTTTATGGCAGCGTCTCTCCGAGCAGGATTAATTCGTTCATGCATTTTACCTTTTGAAGGAAGGGGCTCGAACGACTTGTGCAGAGTACTATCATCTGCAAAACTATTTATTGGATTACTGGTGATTTTCAACAATTCGTTGATATAAATCAAAAATAGGGTTGGGGACAATACTGAGCCTTGGGGTACACCAGCGTTAATTAGTTTAGACTCAGAAGAAAATCCGTCTAAGGTTACCGAAATGTATCGGTTGGACAGAAAATTTTGAATCAGCTTCACAACATTGGGATGAAAACCGTACGCAACGAGCTTGTTGATTAAGTTGGTATGCCAGACAAATATGAAACAAATTTTTAATTTTTGTTTTCGGAGTGCGGTTAAATCACTATATATCAATTTATTTTATGTTTTACATAAAACTACTATAAGTGGCTACTACTGTAAGTGGTACTATCAGGTCCACTCCTTTACCTTGGCTCCTTGTATTAAGCAATATCGCTCCACCTGCACCCAGACGCTCGCATGCGCTCATGCGTGAACATAAAATGGTAACCAACAACATCACGTTACACTTGCCCGAATATTACGGTGACCACACTCGTTGTCGATTGAAGTCAAGAAACCCTCTTCACAAAACTGCCAGCAACCTGCTGGCAACTAATTTTAATATCTTGGATGCCTGGGACGCCTCCTGGAATCAATGCAACACACATGGTTTTTCTATTTCTAACCCGGCGTCTACTCAACCCGGTTTCGATCTACCACGTCATATTTGGACTACACTAAACTGAGTAAACCGAACGAATCATGGACGTCATATCTGAACTATACTAAACCGAACGAATCATGGACGTTGTGCTGATTCTATTTACAAGTGGGGCATTTCAGAGTCCTTTCAATGTGAATGTGGAGCTCCACAACAAACCGAAAAACACATTGCAACTGTGTGTCCAATTCGACGTTACAATGGAGACATCTCAGATATCCATTTGGCAACTCCCGATGTAGTAGCATGGATAGACTCACTCGATGTAAACACCTAATGTTCAAATATTTTACTTTTTACTTTTTAACGAAAAATAAAATATTGGCCTATGTCATAGTTTGTCAGTCATAGGATTTATTGTTTAGTTATCCATTCTTTAACAAAAAAATATAAAAAAACAAAAAAAGACAGATTTATGTCCATCAACACCTTTGAACGTATGTTGTTGTGGGACCTTGGTCTTAAAAGGCTTTTATGTGTTGTTGTGACATATATTGTAATTCCTACTACACAACACATTTTATTAAAAAAAAAATAAAATAATTTGTAAATATAAACATTGAAAACCAAATCAAAATGGAGAAAACATAAATTTGTTTGAACAGATTTGCTGTCATTATTTTTCTTTCCTCTCTTCATATACAGTTTTGTATTAACGTTTTCTAAATATCTACATATATTCTATATATATTAGGGTGGCCCTTAAAAACCGATTAATTTTATTTTTTTACGGTACCCCCCCCCCCCCCCCCCCACAGCCTAAATCGGTTTTAATGTTCCTAAAAATAAGTTGTGTAAATTTGAGAACATTCCGTAAATGCTAACCCGAACCCCCGGGCCTCTAAAGTTGAGTTAGAGTCATTTAAAAAAAAATAAGCGAAAAGTCCTACTACAACTTTTCTGTTGGTGTATCCACAACTGGGGATTGATAATACTTCATTAGAAAATGATTTCGTAATTTTTTTAGATGTTTTAGTCAACCCCTTTACCATCGGTTGAAACTTAAAACCACCCCCAAAACTTTCAGCGCTCACATCGATACAACTTCCATCAAGCGATAAAAATTATTTGAAAGTGCATATTTTAAACTAAATTAAAAAAAAAACGTGTGATACGAAAAAATGATTTTAAACTTTAAAACCTCAAAATAAGGGAGAAACTATCCTCAAAAAATTTTTTAATATTTTTATCGTATTCTACGGAAAAAATGCTAACGAACTAATATTTTTTGTTCGAGACGGAGACGTTTGTCGTTCGGAGACGTTTGTCGTTCAAGGAAAAATTTCAAATACGTGACCGTCACCGACGGCAAAGGGGTTGGCCAAAAAATCTAAAAAAATTATGAAATCGTTTTCTATTGGAGTATTATCAATCCTCAACACTTCCACAGTTGTGGATACACCAACAGAAAAGTTGTAGTGGGACTTTTTGCTTTTTTTTTGAAAAATGACTCTAACTCAACTTTAGAGGCCCGGGGGCACGGGTTAACATTTACGGAATGGTCTCAAATTTTTGCACAACTTATGTTTAGGAACATTATAACCGATTTAGAGGGTACAGTAAAAAAAATAAAAATAATCGGTTTTTAAGGGCCACCCTAATATTTTAGGGTGGCCTAATTTATATACACATTTATATACACTCTAAGTTTACAATAGATGAGAAGGACAACAAACTTCAACAAAAATTTCTGAATTTTTAAAGTGCTTAAGATGTAATTAAATAAATTAATTTATGATTAACTGTTGTTTTAGCTTTTTCTTAGTTGCAATTCTTGAATATGTTAATTCTTGATGTGTTTACAAAACTTAAAACTTAAACTTTTTTACTAGAAGTTGTTTGTCGTACAAAAGCGATTAAACAGAATTAGCTTATACAATAAATTCCGTCAAGTATTGCATTATGGTAAAGATAGAAAAAATTAATTTATTTCAGAAACAACCACCCATTATCCAATATTATCTAAAAACTAGCTAATTGTTGATAGTGTCTACTAACCTATAGAAAACAGATAAAAACTCATAGAAAAGAATTTAACCGAAACTGATAACCAAGAACTATGCAGAAACTGTTAAATCCAAACAAAAATCTGAAATGCTAAACTTGATCAAGTTCTGACAACAGGACTTGTAGTTATTGAAGTTTCAAATTAACAAGTGTCTGAGCGGCTTCCAACAATCAGTGCTATGTGGTACTAATCAGTCCTCTTCGTATAATTTTACAAATTTCGACAAAGTTCAGTTTTCATCACGGCATTAAAAATGCAACGCAAAAAAAATGGAATGTTTACATATTTTTCAACCACTACTAACAAAAAGCAACAACTTAAAAAATAGTATATTGTACTACGAGCACAGAATGTTATTAATATTCTACAAAGATTGAAATCGGAAACAGGAGTGTAGCGAGCAAATATTATCATTCTGCAGGCGTTTCACACTTTTGTATGATTAAATTAAAAATAATTTTTTAAATCATAGCGAGCGAAACTCGTTGAATTTTATGACTGAATTTGAATTTTCGTTATACCAAAGCCCTCCTTTTGATTGTAATTTCGGGTTTCATAGTAAATCATACTGTTCATAAATTTTTAGAATAACCTTAAAATTCATGTTGAAGCAATTGAAAAAGTTTTATACGACTGATAATTTATATTTGTTATGGGCAACAAGTTTTGTATTTTCTAAAAATTAATGAGCTGCTATGAAAATATTTTATTGTTTATTACTGTATTACGCACTAGTGCGTAAAAGACATAATGTGTTTCTGCTCCATAAGGGATTAAATTACTCAAAGTTATATATCATAGATTACTTCCCATATACTCACAATAATCTTAAAATTATTTCTGGTCTAAACAATCATAAAAATTTATTTTGCAGTGGTGTTTACAGCATCAAATATTAAATTAAAAATATTTTGATAGGTAGTTAGTCTAGATATCAAATAAGTTGGAAGCGCTTAAAATAAAAAGTTTTTACAGCACATATTTAAATAACATCTAATAATTTGTTAATTAGCTGTAAATTTTGTGTAACTGTTATCTGTAAAATCCAACATCTCCGTTATTTTGATAGATAAATCATTTGTTTAAACCAAGATTATATGAAAACAAAATAGTTAATAACAAAAAGTCAATTAAGTTAAAATTTTAACTTGAAACAAAAAAAATCAAAAAATTATACATATTTAAATTTTAAAAATTTTAATTGATTTAAAAAAAAAAATAATAAAATTAAAGGAAAAATGGTGCTTAATTTGGTGCGATGTTTTTTTATAAAATTTTTATTGTTGTAACGTCCATGCAAAATTGGTCCGTCGTTATTAAATAATTAATTTACAAAAATAAATTTATATTATAGAAAAAGAAATTAAATTTTTTTTTCACAATTTCTTTAATCATATGAATATATTGTACGTGATTCCATCCCACCATTATTTGTACTAATAAAAGAAATTGGTATAAATTTTATAATATTTTTGATAAATTTTACATTTAAATTAAAAAAAAATGAAATAATTTTAATATTGGATTTGGATTGTTGTTGATTATTTATTTTATTTCCGTCCAAAATTGGTAGAAATTATTATTTGTTTTCAAAATATTAGTTGAGCTACTAGAAACTAGCATAAAATCCTAAAAATGAGAGATCGAACAATAAATTGATGCTAAAATATTCCAAGAATAAATTAAAAACTAAATTTGTTTAAAACAAAAAAAATTTCCCTGAAATAGATTCAATCATCAGATTAGTATTTGATTAAATATTTTCTTTAGTCTTTTCTATGTCATTTTTAATATGAAGCTTGACTCGAGAATACTCAGAATCAAATACTAAAAGTGTTTGTCCTAAGCAAATATATTTTTATTTCATTTTTTCGTATTCAATTTAATTAAATTTCAAATTGGAATTGACCTTGGGTGTCTCTGATGAGTGTGAGTTCAATCCCGACATAAAACACACAAAAAATTTTCTAATGAAATTTTTCTAAGGGCCGATTGTATGAATGCGGATAGAAGATAATTCCTCGGATTAATCGTCGTTTGTATTGTATGAATTAGGTTAGGATAGATTAAAAAATCTATCCAAGGATTGTTGATCTATCCTTTGATCTATCTTCTATTTTTCTTCTATAAAACAAAGGATAAAACAATTTGTTTTTTTTTCTTGACATGCGCATAGCAGAAAAGTTTTGTTTTGAATTTGTGGTTATTTTTTAATTTAAATTTCAGCGCTTCAAAAATTTGTTTTTTGGTATAAATTAATAGTAAAATAAATAATATTTTTAATATAATTTTAATATATTTAATTTCAATTTTGAAATAATGTTTTTTAATTTATAATTAAATTTATTTAATAGAAAAGTAAAAGAAAAAGTATTGCCACTTATAAAAAAATGCTATAAACTGCAATAAAAACAAAAATAAAAATTAATCTATCCGTGTTCTTACAATCGACGAAAAAAAGAATCATCGGATGAAGATAGAATTTTATTTTAGAATTTTTTTGACATTTTTAATATGGCGGCAAATAAGTATAATAAGTTTCAAATAAGTCGTCGTTTGGAAAGCAGCCTTACTAAATGATGTCACGCAATTATTGTGATTTTTTGTAACGCCTTTGTCATTCCTTTGGTTTTTTTTTATAAGTGGCAATACTTTTTCTTTTACTTTTCTATTAAATAAATTTAATTATAAATTAAAAAACATTATTTCAAAATTGAAATTGAATATATTAAAATTATATTAAAAATATTATTTATTTTACTATTAATTTATATCAAAAAACAAATTTTTGAAACGCAGAAATTTAAATTCAAAAATAACCACAACTTCAAAACAAAATTTTCCTGCTATGCGCATGTCAAGAAAAAAAAATTGTTTTATCCTTTGTTTTATAGAAGAAAAATAGAGGATAGATCTAAGGATAGATCAACAATCCTCGGATAGATTTTTTATTTTATCCTGATTCCTACAATACAAACGACGATTTATCCGAGGATTTATCTTCTATCCGCATTCATACAATCGGCCCCTAATGAAATTAAATTACAAAATATTTCTTAAAATGCAAATTACGAATTTTTCTTTTAATCTGTATATAAAAATTTAAATTAAACACAATTGCCAATAAGAAATGCTTCATTTTTGTGATCAAATTAAGATAATAAATCCTCGATATTTGAAAAAAAAAAATCAAAAGTAAAAAATAAATTGAATATTTATATAACTAAACTTAAATATGTTTTTCACTTTACAAAAATGTCCCTAGAAATATGATTTAAAAATATAAATTTTTTTTAAATTAAATTCATTGCGATTTGTGATAAAAGCCTCTCACGAATTTATTAATTGTAAGGAAAATATGTTGTCACTTAAAAAAAAACAAAAGTCAATAGAAATTTTAACATTAAACAGCAAAAAAAACTTTGTCGGTTATGATAATATATGAAATTATGAAAATAAAATTATTATTTTAATTTTTTTTAATTTTTAAAGATAAATATTAAGGTTTTGTAAAATTATAAAAGCATAAAAAATATTGAAAAAATAATATGAAAATAATTCAAAATAGGATTAATTAATGATAATAAAAATATATAATTATAAAATTTTAATTATAATTATTTTTAAAGTAAATATTATATGAATAAATATTAATTAAAATTCAAGAACAATTTTATATGTTTCATTATTTTAATTTGGGTTTTACAAAGAATTAAGAGACTAAGGAAATGAAACTACTGTATTGTTACGTTTTTCCAACCTTACTTCAAATTGGCCTTACTCTCAATTCGATAAACGTAATTCCCAATCTCTTCTGAGTTCGACCACTGATTAGTAAGCACAAACACCAGGTTTTATTAAGTATTCAACTCCTTAATTGTTCCACAACAACAGGAAACAATACAGCAAACAATATTCCTAACTAGAATATTCTTTGAACAGCTTCAGAAACTCCAACGGTTTATTGTAGAAATTTCCAGTACACCACGTTCAAAATAATACACAAAATATTTCTACTCAATAACACTTATAACTTTATTACACTTATAACTCTACACAAAAACTAATTCAAAGATCACTTTTATAATTTTAGCTTCACTATCGTAGGTTTAAAATAAAACTAATTAAAAACTACAAGAGGTAATTTTCTTATATACATTCTGCCTAATCTCTAGAAATTTCGCGGTCACTTTTAAGAAACCTTGAGAAAATATTAGAATATTCGATTATTTTACGCTACGTTGATTTGATTCATAAAATCATTTGTTTTGTGTAGACCTTAATTCTAAGAACATGTACAACAACAACAACACTATTCATTTCATTCACTTTCTGTTGTGTTTTGTTGATTTTATTTTCCTGGAAGTGACCGTAATCGTCTAGATCTTTCTGTAATCGTTTAGATTTTTCTGTATTCGTAACATTACCCTCCACTTAAGCCTGTTCGTCCCGAACAGGATCTAGATCTCTCCTCCAATTGTTGAATCCAAACATTTTTTTTTCTTTTTCTATTTCCCAGGCTGTTTAGAACTACTTCCGGTCCCTTTCTAAGTCCTTGGCCATTACGTTGTTTTATGTCAGCGCACCGTGATGAGTATGGATTCTCATTATCTCTTAAGTGCTCCTTATCTCTTCCCTTTGAGTGTTTCACACTGCCATGTCCCTGAACCATTCTCATTTTCAGCTGCGATTCGTTTCCATTTGAAGCTATTTGAACCACTTAATTTACATTGCTCACTTCGTACTGGACCTGAACTTGTTTCCTTTTTAACTTTCGGCGTTTGTTTAAACGTTTGCATTGGTTGACGTTTCTCTCCCTCATCTGTTTGGATGATGGTTCTGGATTTTCCTCTGCACTGCATAGTTTCTCATCGCTGCCAATATCTGTTGACTCTGCCTTATTCACAAGTAGTGGCATCTCAACATTATTAATCTTTAGGATTCCACATCCAAAATCGAAGACTAATCCCTTCGCCTTCATGAAGTCCATCCCCAAAATGACTTCATCCATAATATCTGCCACTAGCACCTCTTGTTGATAGCAGTTATTTCCCAATTTTATTTCAGCGATTCTTTTACCTTCTATTTCAGCGCATTCTCCAGTTACTGTTTGGAGTTTCAATCCATCTGGTGGTTCCAAAACACCGTCAATTAAACCTTTGCGAACGAATGTTCGAGCTGAACCTGTATCCAGTGTCATGAAGCGACCTTTGCCTTCAAGTTGTCCGTTGATACCCAAGCTTTCACCATTTACCGCAATTCTTGAAATTGGAATGTAGGCTGCATTCTCCTCACTTTTTGGTTTTACAGTTGCACCTTCAACAGGCTTCCGTTGAATAGGAGACGAAGATCTATCACGCTTCCTGTTCCAGTAGACCTGTGAGATATGGCCCGATTTCCTACATATCCAGCACAGGAGTTTTCTACTGCTGTTCCTGAACCCTACGTTCTCCATTTCTTCGGCTCCTCTGTTCTTCACAGAAGACGACAATCTGTCTGCTTCCCTGTTTTTCTTGCATTCCCGTGCCATGTGACCCTCTTCATCACATACCCAGCATCTGATGTCGCTTCTATCTCTGTGTGCCAAAACTGCCCCTTTTATGTTCCCCTCTACATTACTTTTTCTGCATCCACTTGATGGCACACACATCCTCTGTACCATCTCATATTGCATTGCGTATGCGACAGTTTCATGGAAAGTCGCCTTAGGTGTAGTCATTACTTTGATCTTGGTTTCTGGATCTCGGATACCATCAATGAAGGCCTCGATCTTCATTTTCTGCATAAAATATGGTGGAGTGTTCGAGTGTGCCAAATGTACAAGCCGTTCTACTGCCGAAGAATAGTCCTGAAGGCTTTCTCCATTCCGTTGCAAGCGACCCTTTAACTCGATCCGGTATAGCTCCTTTTTGTGGTCGCTGCCATATTTTCGTTCCAACGCATTCATCACTTTAGCGTAACTTTTGCGATCGTTTTCTGGTACTGCCTGTAATGCTTCCGCTGCTTCCCCTTTAAGTGCAACTATCAATGCAGCAAGACGATTTTCGGCGTTCCAAACATTTTGGTCTGCTGCTGTCTCAAACTCGAACTTAAAGATGCCAAAAGATATGGTTCCGTCATACGATGGTGGTTTCAATTTAATATTAGCTATTTGCTGCACCACCTGGGTAACTTTAGTCAAGTAACTTTAGTCGTCTCAACATCCTGCAACCGTTTTTCGAAATCATCAACTTTGGAAAGTACCTTTTTGTTTTCGTCAAGCACTTTTTGTTCTAATTCTTGAATATCGTTTTGAATCTTCTCGACTTTTCCATCGAATGCCGTTGACATTTGTAGAAAGTAGAACTCCCGAGAGTTGGTCCTGGGGAACCAAAACCTGTTTTTATAATTGCCATGAAAGGCTACGACCTTATATAGTAGACTAGGTTAATATTTGACCTAGTTTTAGTTTCCTGTATTGGAATTAGAATGTAGGTTATTGGTTTATTGTGGTTTGTTGTTGTTGTGCGTGTCCCAAGCCGGTTGCTAAAGGCCTTGGAAGGTCGTCAGGTAAACTAGGTTAGTATTTGACCTAGTTCTGGTTATCTGTATTGGTAATTTCTCGATTTAAAGTGTAGGTTAGTGGTTTATTGTTGTTTGTTGTTATTGTGGGTTTATTGTTGTTGCTAAAGGCCTAGGAAGCATGTCAGATAGACTAGGTTAGTTCAAATGTGAGTTCAAATTTAAAATTAAAACAATAAAATAATGGTACAAATGACAGATAAAACAATTTGTCACGTGTTTTTATTCATTTTTCTTTTTACATTTTTGTTTTAAAACTAAAATAAAACTATTACATGATTTTATGTACATTAATTTTTATTGGGTTAACCAACCCTTATTAATTTATTAAAAACTTTTTCTCTATGAGGTTTTTTTAGAACTGCAGAGATAATAGGTTCAATATTTTTTATTCGTCTATGAAATCTATCTCGATCACGTGCATATTCTTCATATTTTCCCTGTCGAGTTACTCTATATGCATAATCCCACACATACATAACGTAAAGATCTAATTTATTGTTAAAGGTAACTTTTTTTGTTTTTAACATTATAGTACTTTTTCCTTCCGAAGATGCATATAAATGTTAAGACAGTTTTTTACAGCACATTAAAATGATTATTTGAAAGATGTATCGGACACATTGATTTAAAATTTTCAATCTTTAATAACGACGGTATGGCAAGATTTTCTATTTTAAAACTCTCAATATACTTTTCAAGGAAAAATTTTTTTTGTTCGCCTTTTACATAAATTTTTTCAGCTTGTTCTAAATAGTATTTAATAATTGATTTTATATCCACATAGTCAATGCATCCGCCATTCCAATTAAGTCCATTTATTTTATTGCCGCAATATCGGTTGCTATATTGTGCTGCTTGACCTAGTTCTTCTTCGTGGTAAGGTGGTTTGAAATGATAAACGATAGGAATCAAACTTCCTTTTTCAAGTAGAGCGAGTTCTTTGACAAAATATTGTTTATCGTTTCCTCTTAGAAATTGGAGATCAACTATGAAAACACGTTTGGCCATTGTGAGACTATATAAGAGACTGTCTGTCCAATTTTCCAAGATTAATTTTATACTCGACCTCTGTTTTGTATACATATAGATTTGTATAGTTAGATAGATACTCTTCGGCAAACCATGTTTTTTCATCCGTTTACTATGATGGTTGCCGGGCCGTCTTGTTGTGGGAAATCGACTTTTATTTTTAATTTAATAAAACAAAAAAACAAATATATTCAACCTCCAATTGAGAAGATTATTTGGTGTAACCCCGATAAAGAAGCCGTCCCGAAAAATATCAAAGGACTTGAACATTATAATACTATTCCAGATTTTTGTGATAATCAAGATCCACTGTTAATTATAGTAGATGATATGATGTTAAATTCTCACGACAAGATTGTGTGCGAATTATTTACTAGAGGTTCGCACCATAGAAATTTATCTGTAATATTTGTAACTCAAAACGTTTTTCACCAGGGAAAATTTTCAAGAGATATTTCATTAAATTGTAAATATTTAGTGCTTTTCAAAAACCCTAGAGATAAATCCCAAATACTGCCTTTAGCTCGTCAAATATACCCAAAACAGGTCAACGAATTTGAGAAAGTATATAATGAAGTAACTACCTTACCATATGGTTACATTTTAATAGACCTTACTCAAGCTATTAATGATATATTTAGATTAAGAAGTGACATATTTGGAAAAAATTTTTGTTTTTGTACAAAAGAGCAATTGGAGCAATTTGGTGAGGAATATGAAACGATTACAAACCAACCGTCATATATTGCACCTGTTAAAAAATTCTAAGAGAAAATTTCAAAAAGTTATAATAAAACAATGTGAGCCGAATGTAATTAAAACGATCTGTGAAATTGCGTTAAATATTTTAAAAGGTAACTGTCATTTAAATAAAAGAGCAACCAATCAACTAAAAAAGTATAAAAAGGACTTGAGATCACTCATTTGCCGTAAGAAGTCGCTCACTAGTAAAAGAAAAATTATAATTCAACGTGGTGGATTTTTACCTGCTCTTCTCGGTGCAGTTTTATCGGGGGTGATTGGTCATTTTATAAAATGAATAATACAACATTTAACAAAATGATAATATTAAAACCTGAAATATATGAAAAACTAAAGCAAAATTCAGACGTTGAACTCAACCAGTTGGATAAAAAGATGAAAAACATTTTATTAAACAAAAATTTGTCCGATATTCAGAAGTGGTATTTGTATCGTCAGAACCTATTTAAAATTAGAAACAAAAAAAGATTGTTATCTAAAATTGAAGAGAAAAAAATTAAAATCATGGAACCTAAAAGTACCCAAACACGTTTCCGTACAAAACCCATATTTAGAGCGACAGACACTCAAACAGATGTTGTCGGTAAAAGAAATTTTGAAATGCAGTTTCCTGAAGAAGAAATATATGAGAATGAAGATGATGAAGTATTTGATAAACGCGTCCAGGAAAATATTTTTAAAGAAACAACACAGTCTGACAGTGAACTTGATGAAGACGTTCAAGACAAAATTTTCGCAAAAGCACTATCTGCCACATCAATTGGTGAGCGTTTAAGAAAACGAAAATTAACTCCAAATCAAAATTATCAAACATTTGAAACCGAGTCTGGAGACGTTATAACGGTTCCTCTTGACAGTCCACCAGAAAAGAAAGAAAAGCATATAAATAGCGAGAAATTTACAACACCTACAAAACGAATTTTACGACCAGCTAAAGCGGGTGACAGTCAAACAAAAATTAATTTTCCAAAACGTAAGAAAACATGGGCGATATACACCTAAAAGATGAATTTTATGTTACTTTACTCAGTGATAACTCAATGAATTACTATCCTGATAATAAACCATATTCCATCGTAATGGAAAAGAAGTAATTGTTCTGAAATATCGTGATTGGTGTGAATTTTACCATCTATACAAAAAGCTGCTGTGCAGTCGAACAATAAAAAATACCAAATTATGTTTTCAAGCAGGAATTCAAGCTATTCGTAGTCAAACTCTTAGTGTCAACAGAGAAGAGGCCGATATATTTAACAACCTTGTTGATTTTCTTCAAGCTGTAATGATTCACTATAAAAATTCCGAACAAAATGTAAGAGCGTATGTTGAAAAATACATAAAAACCTGTGAAGAAAAACAAGTGGAAAAGTTGCATGAAGAAATTAACATCCCAAAGCAACGGATCAATGTGCAGTGTAATTTTTCTAGATTATTTTTCGAGATACCTGTAATATTAAACAATAAACTACGCAAAATTGTACGAAAATAAAAACAATTGCCTTTTATTTATTTTATTTTTATTTTTATTTTTATCTATCTATAACGTTACTAAAAAACCATTCGAAATATCCTTCTTGCTCGACTTCGATATTTTGTTCTTCGTTAACCTGCAGATCATCTGTTTGAGAGTCAAACCAGTTTTGCCCGTCCTGCCATTCCTCTTCTTCCTCCTCTTCAAGTAATTGCGATGGTGATGGTGGTGGTGGTATAAATTCTTGAAAAGACGAGGTCACCTCGTCAACATCAACATCATAATCATTCGTGGTTGAACTAATTTGGTTTTCTTGTATAATTTTATTTAAAAAATAATTTTCATTACTTTCGTTGGTAAACGGAAACGAAGTCGAATCAGCTTCCATATTAAAAGTTGATTTCTGTAGGGAGACTGAGGATTTCTACAAAAATTTAGCTATTATGTACAACTTTTCAGAATCAGCTGCCTCTATATATAGAAAGAGAAACTAAATATTGTGTGTATTGTGTATAGGATGTCACGAGCACAAATTGTTTCAGAGCTACACAGGCCACTTAGAAAAAATTTTCGTAGGAGAAAGTTCATTCAAAAGGGTTTGAATGATACCTGGCAAATTGATTTAGTCGAAATGATTCCTTATGCCAAATTTAATAAAGGTTTCAAATATTTATTGACGGTGATTGATACTTTTTCCAAATACGCTTATGCTGAACCTGTCAAACGTAAAACTGCTGAAGATGTTTTACAAGCACTTGAAAATATTATCAAGCAAGCAAAGGATTCCCCAAAAAATATTCATTCAGACCAAGGCAAAGAGTTTTTCAACAGACAGTTTAAACAATATATGTTGAAAAATAAAATTAATCATTATCATACATTCTCAGAGCTTAAGGCATCTATCGTGGAACGTTTTAATCGAACTTTGAAAAGCATGATGTGGAAAAATTTCAGTTTACAGGGGAATTACAAATGGATCTCAATTTTACAATCATTGTTAAAAAACTATAATTCAACACCGCATAGAACAATCAAATTACCCCCAGAAAATGTTTCAAAGAAAAATGAAAAATCAATACTTAGAACTCTATACATGCATCCAAAAATTTTTCAAAAAGCTAAATTTAAGATAGGAGATAATGTAAGAGTCAGTAAAAATAAAGGAAACTTTGAAAAAGGCTATCAACCAAACTGGTCAACAGAAATTTTTAAAGTGGTTAAAGTTAAAAATACATATCCGATTACGTATAACTTAGCCGATTATACCAGCACTCCAATTTCCGGTGGATTTTATGAAACAGAACTAACACCTGTAAAATTTTCTGATACCTATCTTGTCGAGCAGGTTTTAAAAAGAAAAGGGAATAAAGTTTACGTCAAATGGTTAGGATTTGATAAATCGCACAATTCCTGGGTAGATAAAAACAATATAATTTAGAACTTCTGAAAACATTTTGCTAAATTAAGTATTAATAAATTTGTATAAAATAATTCCTCGTTTTTTACTGGAAATAAATAAGTTTTTCGTTTACTTGAAATTATTAAAGAAAAACTCACTAAAACTTTTGTTTTACGTCGGGAAAAATATGAAAAAAACCCGACCTTTATTTTATGTTTACATAAGCTACAAAATTGCTTAAAACTAAAAAACTGAATATTTGTTACTCCGACTAAAATTGACTTCTGTTTTACCTTTATGTTGTGTAATAATCGTAGTTTACACAAATTTAGACCTTTTGTATCCAAACGGTACGGAACTATGGTCTTTCAGAAATCGACGTTTTTCTGATTTCGGTTGGTATCTTTTTGTTTCAGTTACTGTATGAACCTCATGATCTTTAGTTCTTTTAATATTTTGTGAAACCACAGCGATATTTTCCCAATCTTGCGGATGAAGAACAGCATGTTTAATCGTTTCAAAATTTATTAGTTTGGATGTTGTATGGTTTAAATTTATGCCTTTAACTTTACAAACAAGCTTTTCTGAGTTATCTTTAGTCGAAAAAACTTTAAACGCGTAATTTTTTGGTCCACCACTAACAAATTCAGATATATAGCTGCCGAGGCCGTAACATTCTAGTTCATCGGTCATATCACCAATACGTTCTCCTAGAGGTGGGTCATATTCTCCTTCTTGACTTATATAAATGATTGAGTCCGTATCGTAATACAAAACTCTGTGACCGATCTTTTCTAGATAGCTGTAAAGATGAAGTCGAGCCTGTGCTGTTGTGTAAGCAGCTATACACACATTGATTGTTGATAGAGAATTTACCGCTTCTTCTTTATACTGCCAGCTCACAATTATAACTTCCTCGTTAATAGGTAGTATTTGACAAACTTCTATTGAAGGATTTGTTAGTAAGTCATTCAAAACAAACGGTTGGTTAACAATAGTTGTTTGTTGTTGGTTTTCTCGCTGACCAAATTTTCCCCAAAAAGAATTTAAAATTAATTTTGCAAAAGACCTTAATCCAGGATTATTATTGATATTTTTAAATTCCAATTGAACTTCTTCTGAACTTAAAAAGGAATCAATATACTTTTGTTTTTCCAATTCTGTTTGATATTTAGACGGAAAACCTGAAGATTCCTGTTTAATTTTTATAAACTTATTCATCATTTCCGTGAAGAGTCCTTGTTCTTTCCTTTCCTTGTTATATTGCGTAATCTCGTATTCCCAGATTTCGTAAATGTGTAAAATTTTGTAGTTTTTTTTGAGAGCCTGTAAGACTTCGTCAATCACCCATGTTCCAGTTAATGCCCTTTCATCGTTAGAATGTAAACAAAATGCACTTTGATTTTTTTGATCTCCGCAGCTTTGGCAGAGTGAGAACATCAATTTGTTATTTTGTTTTTGCGGTAAAACTGGATGAAATAGGTTTTCTGGTGGTAATATTTTACATTTAATCAACCCATTCGTTTTTTGTAAATCAATTCCAGAACACACAGAATTTCCAACATGTACTTTAGGGTGTTTAACAGGAAATTTGCCATATTTACAGACCCCCGGGTACATCGAGCAGACGTCTATGTATTTAATTTTCTCCCCGTTTTTACACTTATAATGAGTGTAGACATTGCCTGTTCTTCCACCATAGAATGCATCCCGAGGGTTTAGTGGTGCAGTAAAAATTATTGGGTGGTTTTTTAAGTAAAACATATTTTTGTTTGTTTTCATTTGTTCGCGAAATGCGCATTCCCACATTTCGATTACTTTATATCCAAGGGATTTTAAGTACTCATTTTTGGCCAGCGTTCTTTCATACCTTTGATTTAAAGTATCGTTAGAATCATTATACAAGGATACATCTCTTTTATGGATTAGGCACTTCGGATGACCATGGTAAAAACAACCTAGAAGGTTAATAAAAATTAATAATGTGTTATAGCGAGTTTTTAATTTTAATTTTGTTTTATTACCTTGAAACTCAAAAACTTCCTTAGTGCTGTCACAAAATGCATCAACTTTGACACCGCCAATCACTTTTTCTCTCCCGCTAGCAGCATATTGAAATTTAATTTTTCGGGTGTCCTGCTCCCATACAAGCCACTGTAGAGCAATTTCGGATTGATTGTCGACTAGTCTGTAACCATGTCGTGGAATTATACCTATCGTGTTCAAACACAGAAAGTTTCGTCTGAACACGAGGTTACAGGCTGAGGCTATTGTTGCTGCTTCTAAAAACGGTTCAATGTTGCATTCTTGTAAAAATATTCTTCTGAAGCTTAAACAAGCTTCAGTCAAAATCTTTACATCGTTGCTACAGTATTCAACTATTTCTTTTCGCATGTTGAATTCGCAATTTTTATTTTCGGTGTACCATTGATGAAACTCATTTCTCTCATCTTCTTTCATTGAATCGGGGGAGAAATATTTCATAGGCGGTAAAGAACCTATATAATTTTCATTTTCCAGTTTATTAAATAAATGCGGAAAAAACCCCTTTTTTAATTTTGTAGATAAGTTAAAGGCTTTTGGCAATTTTGCTAGGGCCATCGGGAAAAAATTAAGTGAATCGATAAATTTGACATTGTTGATCATCATCAAAATAATTTTCGTTCCTCTCATTATTAGTTTGGGTTCCACATTCGTTTTATTTAAAACATAGTTTAAAATAAACTGATGATCAAACGCTTGTCCGTTATGAGCAACGACAATTATTTCTCGGAATTCTGCGCTTAATTTCAAAATGTGATTCATTATTTTTTCGATTATATAATTTTCTTCAAAAATTATTTGTCTAAATTTACACTTTTGACAAAAAACTAGAGATTCATCGTCAATACAGATGTCACATCTTTGCTGTAAAACACACAAATTAGGGATATGCTGTCTTAGTTGTGTATCAATATTTTTTTCCTGTCTTGTCTCTAAATCGTAGAATACATAAATGCAGTTTTCAAAATTTTTCTGTTTTTTATCTTGCTGAATGAAGCAAAGATGATCCGAAGGTACATGTTGATGACAAATTTTACAAAAATATTCATTACAAAAATGCTGTCTTTCTGTTTTGTAAACGTGCAAACAATTTAAACATTTTTTTATTATATCACAAATACTTTTTGAGTTAGATGATGAGGCTCGGTGAAAATCAAAACATTTTTCCCCTCTAAATGTTCTATTACAGATATTACATTTAACATTTATACTATTCTTTGGACATGGTGTTGAATTACAGCAACATGGGCAAGTTTTTAAACATTTGTGTTCATGTTTGTGCCAAAATGGAACGTGGCAACTTCCGCAATAATATTCTGTACAAAAAGCAGCAGTGAGTGATCCAATCACATTAAAATGATTTTCATGGTATAACAAATTTAGGTTTTTTACATCTTTTGTGGTATTTCCCTCAAATATCACAATTCGACCCCTAGTGTTATATTGATAGACAACAATTTTGTAATTTGTCAAATAATTTTGAAATTTTTTTAATTCATGTATTCCACACCCCTGATGTGGAATAATTACACCTGCTTTTTGGATTAACTCTTTAGCTTTAATCGCTTGAATTTTTCCGACATCTTTTAAAATATGTCTATAATTGACCTCTTTATCAATTTTTGCAATGCAGACAACTAGGGCACGGGGTAAACATAAGTTATCTTTATTTTTTATTGTTATTATACCACGGCGTTGTTTGCATTCTTCAGTAAAATTGTAAAATTGTTTTTTCCTACCTTTACCATAAGGTAAATTGATATATGTTGCGGTCAAACAAAATTTGTCTGTACTTAACCCTGTAAAGTAAAAGTGAAAAAGTAAAAAAATGTTCAGCATTTTCATTTAAAAGTACTCACCCTCGGAATTGCTTTGAAAAACCTTTGAAATCACATCCCAAATATGCTGAAACGTCAGTCCACCTGCTGTTTGAAAGTTTATCCATGCAGGGCCACGATGCTCGAAGCTTTCACCACAAAATGTCATTCCAATTTTGTCGCTTGGGCTAACTTCTTTTGTAATATATTTGACAATATCGTGGAGTGCCCCTTTAATCCAAGTAATTGGATCAATATAGCTTGGTACAGGTTTTATCGAAAATTTAATTTCGCGTCTGCGCAAGTTAAACTTCTGCATATTTTTCCCCGTTTCGGAATCGATTAAAAATCGCTCTTCTTCCACTTCTTCCCCAGAAGTTATAAACCTTTTCATTAGAAGTTTTTTTGCCATGTTTTAATGTTGAATCACAAAACTAATACAATATAAATTTTCTAACAGGGTAGGCTTTTATACTTAGTTTGACATCGTTGTTTTTGTAAAACTTCAATACTCTAAATCAGAGGTAAAGCAAATTTCCATCAAGGTAATTTTAAACTTTCAAATAAATTATCATGAAAAAACAAAATTAAGAATAATTTTCAATTTGTTTTGATAGATAAAGAAAAATAAAGAAATAATTCATATTAAATGTTTCAATGTTTCTTTTGTTTATTTTTTCCTTTTTACGTATTGATTAATTTATAAGATAAATTTTATCATTTGAAAAATTAAGTAAACAGTAAATGGAGAAACAACAAACTCAACAATTATCTTAATTAATTTATATGAATTTTCAAAATGAATTTTCAATATGTTTTGAAGAATAAGAATAAGAAAATAATATATATAAAGCAATAAATTTCAAGTTTTCTTTTGTTTATTTTTTCTGTCGCGTTTTAGATAAAGAATAATAAAATAATATATATAAAGCAATAAATTTCAAGTTTTCTTTTTTATTTTTTCTGTCGCGTTTTAGATAAAGAAAAATAAAGAAATAGTTCTTATTAAATGTTTCAATGTTTCTTGTGAATAATTTTCTTTTGTTTATTTTTCCTTTTTTGCGTCTTGATTAATTTATAAGATAAATTTTATCATTTGAAAAATTAAGTGAACAATAAATGGAGAAACTAGCAGCAATTATCTTTTAATTTATCTGAATTTTCTAAATGAATTTTCAATATGTTTTGAAGATAAATAAAAGAAGAATAAAGTAATAATATATATAAAGCCATAAATTTCAAGTGTTCTTTGATTTATTTTTTCTGTCGCGTTTTAGATAAAGAATAATAAAGAAATAATTCGTATTAAATGTTTCAAACTCTTGTTCCCCCACTAACTTTTAAGCATCGTAAATTGGTATAAATATCAAGCAGTTGTAATCAACAATTGTAGTCTAACATAGTAATTTGCTAAACATGGAAAGTTCAACAGACAATTTTTTAAACGAATACCTGGTAACTTCCGATTGTCAAGCGGCTCCACCTCTCAAAAGAAAGCGCTTACACCATCAAATACAACAACAACAACAGCAGCAACAACAGCAACAAATACTACAACAACAACAACATCAACTGGCTAGAAAACAAATTTTTCTGGCAAAATGTTCAAGCGCAGCAAAGGAGAAATCAAAACCATTTATGAAGATAGCAGAATTGCAGGAAAACCACGCATATAAATTATGCACAATTCGAAAAATCGACACTAAATTTGGGAAAAAGTGGATTTTCGAAACCGAAGATGTATTATTATTCGCACCAAATAAATTCAATGAATTATTTAACGAGGAAGATTATACAGCATTAGTTATGGAGGAAAATTTCTACCTCATAAAAACCCCTCAAAACGGTTTAACACTCTTAGAAGGTGAAAATAAAAACATTAATTAAATTTTATTTAAGTTTTAATTTTAAGACAAAAAATAAAACAAGCAATAAAATTTTAGTTTTAGAGCAAAAAATGTAAAAAGAAAAATGAATAAAAACACGTGACAAATTGTTTTATCTGTCATTTGTACCATTATTTTATTGTTTTAATTTTAAATTTGAACTCACATTTGAACTAACCTAGTCTATCTGACATGCTTCCTAGGCCTTTAGCAACAACAATAAACCCACAATAACAACAAACAACAATAAACCACTAACCTACACTTTAAATCGAGAAATTACCAATACAGATAACCAGAACTAGGTCAAATACTAACCTAGTTTACCTGACGACCTTCCAAGGCCTTTAGCAACCGGCTTGGGACACGCACAACAACAACAAACCACAATAAACCAATAACCTACATTCTAATTCCAATACAGGAAACTAAAACTAGGTCAAATATTAACCTAGTCTACTATATAAGGTCGTAGCCTTTCATGGCAATTATAAAAACAGGTTTTGGTTCCCCAGGACCAACTCTCGGGAGTTCTACTGTAGAAGTTTATCATCCATAATTTGTTTGACTTCATCGCGACTCATAGCAATGTTTGTGTTTATTGCTTCTAACTGTTGATTGATGTTACTGATTTCTTCTTTATTTGCAGCCAATTGTTGATTGATGCTGCAACTAATTTCTTCCTTGGTTGTAGCCAAACTTTGATTCATTTCCTCTTTATTGACAACCATATTAGCATTCATCTGATTCATGCTCAAATTCATTTGTTGCATCATAGCCATTAATTGCGTAAAATCGCAGTTTCCAGATGGTAATGTTGTTGTTGTTTCTACAACAAAACTTTTCTCCTCACCAGCTGCCACTAGATCATTATTTGTACTAATCACTCCAAACTGGTAACTTTCCACGTCCCTTCCATTGGGTTCCATACCTTGTCGAAGCCGTAGCATTAATTCAGTTTTGTTTCCACTTGTTGACAATCCACGTTGTTCTAGTTCTTTCTTTAACTCAAGAACCTTCAAATCACTTAATAAAACCATTATTAACAGCTAACTAATCCGCCGATGTCACCAATGTTACGTTTTTCCAACCTTACTTCGAATTGGCCTTACTCTCAATTCGATAAACGTAATTCCCAATCTCTTCTGAGTTCGACCACTGATTAATAAGCACAAACACCAGGTTTTATTAAGTATTCAACTGCTTAATTGTTCCACAACAACAGGAAACAATACAGCAAACAATATTCCTAACTAGAATATTCTTTGAACAGCTTCAGAAACTCCAACGGTTTATTGTAGAAATTTCCAGTACACCACGTTCAAAATAATACACAAAATATTTCTACTCAATAACACTTATAACCTTATTACACTTATAACTTTACACAAAAACTAATTCAAAGATCACTTTTATAATTTTAGCTTCACTATCGCAGGTTTAAAATAAAACTAATTAAAAACTACAAGAGGTAATTTCCTTATATACATTCTGCCTAATCTCTAGAAATTTCGCGGTCACTTTTTAGAAACCTTGAGAAAATATTAGAATATTCGATTATTTTACGTTACGTTGATTTGATTCATAAAATCATTTGTTTTGTGTAGACCTTAATTCTAAGAACATGTACAACAACAACAACACTATTCATTTCATTCACTTTCTGTTGTGTTTTGTTGATTTTATTTTCCTGGAAGTGACCGTAATCGTCTAGATCTTTCTGTAATCGTTTAGATTTTTCTGTATTCGTAACAGTATATATACACAAAAATATTTGAAGTAATTTTTCGCTCTTCTTCTCTCGTATTTGTCCATTTTAAGTTGTCAAAAAAAAAACATTGTTTGGTTTGGTTATAATTTGGTTTTAATAAAATTGTTTTTATTATTTATTGTGGTGATATTTTGACGAATTTATAATAAATATAAAAAATACCAGTGATTACAATTTAAAAACTAGGTAACCAATGCAAAATGCAATTGATAAAAAGGAGCGAAGCAAGCAATTTTCCCATTGAAATATTTGTAAACCATCTATGGCTAGATGTCGTCTTACATGCAAAATTTCATTTTGATATCTTTCATAGTTTGGGAGGAGTATGCGGACAATCGAATATCCGAATCGGGGAAAAATAAACAGCATAAAATAAACAGCATATAAGAATATGGTTTTTGTTAATTTGTTTAAGTATTGTGAAAAGATGACAATTAATTGTTTATTTCGGTGATTATTCCTCGATGGTAAGACCGATTACTGATTTTGTTTTTCAGGGAGCTAGATTATTATGACCTTGACCAAATCAGGAAATTTATTGCGCGCGCACAGCTCCGAATAGAAGTTATGTCAATTTTCTCAATTTTCCCATTGAAAGTCTATGCACTGAAAAAAACATGTCCTATTTCCAATCGAAATGCAATTGTCTCAACCTCACCGTGCGGTCACATATGGCGAATCAAAATACGAAATTGCTTCAACAACTCTACAATTATGAATCGATGAAGTTGAGACAATCACACGAAATATTTATGTGAAAATAAAATATAGTTCAATTAATCTCATATTGCTTACATGGGCAAGATTACTTTAACTTAGGTGCCAGTGGATTTTTTTTATGTCCGTGAAGTTGGCCCCGCCATTTTGGAAAATCGGGAAAGCAAAACTTGTGCTGAATTGTGCTAAAGTTGTGCTATGTTGTGCTGCTTTTCGTTGCTCATTGGCCCCAAGGGAAAAAATTTGGCACAGATTTTAAGTTTTTGGGGTGGAAGTTAGCCCCGCCATTTTGGAAAAACGAAAAAACAAAGCTTGTGCTGAATTGTGCTAGATTTGTGCTGCTTTGTGCTGTTTTCCATATCTCGTTCACCCCAACAATAACGTTTTTTTCATAAAAATTAGGTTTTTGGGGGTGGAAGTTAGCCCCGCCATTTTGGAAAAATGAAAAAAAAAAACTTGTGCTGAATTGTGCTAAGGTTGTGCTATGTTGTGCTACTTTGCATATCTCGTTCGCCCCAATGGCAAAATTGTAGTAGCCAAATTACGTTTTTGGGGTGGAAGTTGGCCCCGCCATTTTGGAAAATCGAAAAAGCAAAACTTGTGCTGAATTGTGCTTAAGTTGTGCTATGTTGTGCTGCTTTTCGTTTCTCATTGGCCCCAAGGGAAAAAATTTGGCACAGATTTTAAGTTTTTGGGGTGGAAGTTAGCCCCGCCATTTTGGAAAAACGAAAAAACAAAGCTTGTGCTGAATTGTGCTAGGTTTGTGCTGTTTTGTGCTGTTTTCCATATCTCGTTCGCCCCAACAATAAATTTTTTTTCATACAAATTACGTTTTTGGGGGTGGAAGTTAGCCCCGCCATTTTGGAAAAATGAAAAAAAAAACTTGTGCTGAATTGTACTAAAGTTGTGCTATGTTGTGCTGCTTTGCATATCTCGTTCGCCCTAATGGAAAAATTGTAGTAGCCAAATTACGTTTTTGGGGTGGAAGTTGGCCCCGCCATTTTGGAAAAACGAAAAAGCAAAACTTGTGCTGAATTGTGCTAAAGTTGTGCTATGTTGTGCTGCTTTTCGTTTCTCATTGGCCCCAAGGGAAAAATTTTGGCACAGATTTTAAGTTTTTGGGGTGGAAGTTGGCCCCGCCATTTTGGAAAATCGAAAAAGCAAAACTTGTGCTGAATTGTGCTTAAGTTGTGCTATGTTGTGCTGCTTTTCGTTTCTCATTGGCCCCAAGGGAAAAAATTTGGCACAGATTTTAAGTTTTTGGGGTGGAAGTTAGCCCCGCCATTTTGGAAAAACGAACAAACAAAGCTTGTGCTGAATTGTGCTAGATTTGTGCTGTTTTGTGCTGTTTTCCATATCTCGTTCGCCCCAACAATAAATTTTTTTTCATAAAAATTAGGTTTTTGGGGGTGGAAGTTAGCCCCGCCATTTTGGAAAAATGAAAAAAAAAACTTGTGCTGAATTGTGCTAAAATTGTGCTATGTTGTGCTACTTTGCATATCCCGTTCGCCCCAATGGAAAAATTGTAGTAGCCAAATTACGTTTTTGGGGTGGAAGTTGGCCCCGCCATTTTGGAAAATCGAAAAGGCAAAACTTGTGCTGAATTGTACTTAAGTTGTGCTATGTTGTGCTGCTTTTCGTTTCTCATTGGCCCCAAGGGAAAAAATTTGGCACAGATTTTAAGTTTTTGGGGTGGAAGTTAGCCCCGCCATTTTGGAAAAACGAAAAAACAAAGCTTGTGCTGAATTGTGCTAGGTTTGTGCTGTTTTGTGCTGTTTTCCATATCTCGTTCGCCCCAACAATAAATTTTTTTTCATACAAATTAGGTTTTTGGGGCGGAAGTTAGCCCCGCCATTTCGGAAAAATGAAAAAAAAAAACTTGTGCTGAATTGTACTAAAGTTGTGCTATGTTGTGCTGCTTTGCATATCGCGTTCGCCCTAATGGAAAAATTGTAGTAGCCAAATTACGTTTTTGGGGTGGAAGTTGGCCCCGCCATTTTGGAAAAACGAAAAAGCAAAACTTGTGCTGAATTGTGCTAAAGTTGTGCTATGTTGTGCTGCTTTTCGTTTCTCATTGGCCCCAATGGAAAAATTTTGGCACAGATTTTAAGTTTTTGGGGTGGAAGTTGGCCCCGCCATTTTGGAAAATCGAAAAAGCAAAACTTGTGCTGAATTGTGCTTAAGTTGTGCTATGTTGTGCTGCTTTTCGTTGCTCATTGGCCCCAAGGGAAAAAATTTGGCACAGAGTTTAAGTTTTTGGGGTTAAAGCTAGCCCCGCCATTCTGGAAAAACGAACAAACAAAGCTTGTGCTGAATTGTGCTAGATTTATGCTGTTTTGTGCTGTTTTCCATATCTCGTTCGCCCCAACAATAAATTTTTTTTCATACAAATTAGGTTTTTGGGGGTGGAAGTTAGCCCCGCCATTTTGGAAAAATGAAAAAAAAAACTTGTGCTGAATTGTGCTAAAGTTGTGCTATGTTGTGCTGCTTTGCATATCTCGTTCGCCCCAATGGAAAAATTGTAGTAGCCAAATTACGTTTTTGGGGTGGAAGTTGGCCCCGCCATTTTGGAAAAACGAAAAAGCAAAACTTGTACTGAATTGTGCTAAAGTTGTGCTATGTTGTGCTGCTTTTCGTTTCTCATTGGCCCCAATGGAAAAAATTTGGCACAGATTTTAAGTTTTTGGGGTGACAGTTGGCCCCGCCATTTTGGAAAATCGAAAAAGCAAAACTTGTGCTGAATTGTGCTTAAGTTGTGCTATGTTGTGCTGCTTTTCGTTTCTCATTGGCCCCAAGGGAAAAAATTTGGCACAGATTTTAAGTTTTTGGGGTGGAAAGTAGCCTCGCCGTTATGGTAAAACGAACAAATAAAGCTTGTGCTGAATTGTGCTAGATTTGTGCTGTTTTGTGCTGTTTTCCATATCTCTTTCGCCCCAACAATAAATTTTTTTTCATACAAATTAGGTTTTTGGGGGTGGAAGTTAGCCCCGCCATTTTGGAAAAATGAAAAAAAAACTTGTGCTGAATTGTGCTAAAGTTGTGCTATGTTGTGTTGCTTTGCATATCTCGTTCGCCCCAATGGCAAAATTGTAGTAGCCAAATTACGTTTTTGGGGTGGAAGTTGGCCCCGCCGTTTTGGAAAATCGAAAAAGCAAAACTTGTGCTAAAGTTGTGCTGCTTTTTGTTTCTCATTTACCCCAATGGAAAAAATTTGGCACAGATTTTAAGTTTTTGGGGTGGAAGTTAGCCCCACCATTTTGGAAAAACGAAAAATCAGAGCATTGCGTGAGTTGTGCTAAGTTTGTGCTGTTTTCCATATCTCATCGGCCCCAATGGAATTTTGTTTTCATACATGTTAAGTTTTTGGGGGTGGAAGTTAGTCCCGCCATTTGGAAAAACTAAATAACAAAGCTTGTTCTGCATTGTGCTATGTTGTGCTGCTCTTCGTACCTCGTTCGGCCCAATTGAAAAAAAATTGGCAGGCATAATAAGTTTTTGGGGTGGAAGTTGGCACCGTCATTTTGGAAAAACGAGAACACAAAACTTGTGCCGAATTGTGCTAAAGTTGTGCTGTTTTCCATATTTCGTTGACCCCAACGGAAAAATTTATTTCATACAAATTAAGTTTTTGGGGGTGGAAGTCAGCCCCACCATTTTGGAAAGACTTAAAAACAAAACTTGTTCTGCATTGTGCCTAAGTTGTGCTATGTTGTGCTGCTTTTCGTATCTCATTGGTTCCAATGGAAAAATTTGGCAGACGATTTAAGATTTTTGGGTAGAAGTAAGCTCCGCTATTTTGGAAAAATGACAACCCAAAACTTGTTCTGCATTATGTCTAAGTTGGGCTATGTTGGGCTGCTTTTCGTATCTTGTTCGTCCCAATTGTAAAAAATTGGAAGCCATAATAAGTTTTTGGGTGGAAGTTGGCCCCGCCATTTTGGAAAAATGACAACACAAAACTTGTGCTGAATTGTGCTAAAGTTGTGCTATGTTGTGCTGCTTTCGTATCTCATTGGTCCCAATGGAAAATATTTTTTCACAAATGATTTGTGTCCATTCCTGTTAAGGTAAAATATATATATTTTTTTGTGTTAGCATGATAATTAGGAACAATCTTTTCCAACACGTAGGTTGATGAATATTCACTTTTATTGAGAACTGGAAAACTATTGAATTACTTACGTGCTGATTACAACGTTTTGGGTGGTGTACTTCCAAACGGTTGGAGGGTCAGCAGATCAGTAATCAAATCAGCAATAATAAGTACTCAAAGCAGTAATCAAATCAATAATTAATTTTAATTACCATCATTTTGATCATAATAAGTGGTTCCTTATACATACAAATCCGTTATATATTGTTGTTGTATGAACTACTAGAAAACAACGGGATATTCTTGGAATTGTTGACAAAAATTCAGAACTTCAATTTTTTTTTAAAATGCAACTAATTAATATCTATCTTTACGCTGAATTAAAGCCAAAGTGCTAAGTTTAAATACAAAACGTAAGGCGATGAAGGCTGTGTAAATGGGAGTTAACAAAGCAAATTTGAATTTGTTTATAATTTACATAAGTTAAATCATATTTTATTTTTAGCTATCAGAATTCTGACTACAAAAGCGCTTTTCAGGGGAAAAAACTGTAAGTTTTATTTTATTACATACCTGTTTGTTTTTTTTTGTAACATATATATACAAAGCTTTTCATTACTATACTTAATGAAAGATATCGAAGTCTAATTGTTAGTAATTAGTACTTGATTTATAAAATTTATACTACAAATTTTTTTTTTTACTGCGCGAATTTAAATAATATTTACCATAATAAAATAATTTAACAAATTGCTTATACATACATTTTATATATTTTTTTTAAAGGGTGTTTAACGCCATAGGTATATAAATATAAATTTTTTTTATTATAAATTATTTTAGAGATAAATATATAAACATATTATATGAAATACTTATAACTTTTATCTTAAGTGGTGTGTTTTGTTTTCTTCTTGTTCCCAGAGCGATCCAAGCTACTGGCAAATAGGAGTTGTGGTGGAAGAAGGTGGATTAATTAAACCAGAGAGATGGGTCCAGCAGGAACTATACTGGGATGAGGTCTTTATAAGTTTGTGAGTGTTAAATTTGTTTTTTTCTCTTGTTTTGGAAGAACAACATAAGGCGTATGGTTTTATCTTTTGATTGATTTGATTCTTTTTAGCAGTGAGTCCAGGTTGTTACGAGGTAATGGTAAACAACACCCCGATCCTCTGTCAGCTAGCTGGGGATCATATCCACTGCTAACCATTAAAATTCTTGTAACGAAAAACTGGAAATTCCGTGATGGGATGCAACCAAGTCAATATTGAAGAAAAACGTTGATTTGTCAGTGCATCCTATAATACCTACCTGTCATACTATGTTGTGCTGGCTTGCATATCTCGTTCGACCTAATGGAAAAAAATTGGCAGACATATTAAGTTTTTAGGGTGGAAATCAACCCCTCCATTTTAGAAAAACGATAAATTGTGCTGTTTTTCAAATTTAATTGGCCCCAATGGAATTTTTTTTCACAAAAATTAAGTTTTTGGAGTAGAAGTTAGCCTCGCTATGTTGGAAAAACTTAAAAACGAAACTCGTGCTGGATTGTACTAAAGTTGTGCTGCTCCCTTAATCTTGTTGGTCCTCACTAAAACATCGTAGTCGATATTTTTAAATACCATGTTGCAACTCAAAGAACACTATGGTTTGATAAACTATGACATGTTTCCATCTTTAATGTCGAAATAAAAATTTAGTTAGTTTAGCTAGTTAATTTTAATTTAACTCGGAAAACCCAAGTTCAACTTCAAGTTAGGTCAAATGGTTTTTAATTGACAAAAAACATCAACACAATGATTTTTCAGTAAATCGATATTTAACCAATAGTGTTGATATATTCAAATAAATTTGGTCGAATCACAAATATAAAATCAATTGACTTATTAGAATCCCAGTTTAAACCCAAACCCAAACAATTGAATGATTATGAGACAAGTGAGAAAAATTTGTTGGTAGGCAATACAGGGTTACTGTCAAAAAGAAAGAAAAATAATAGAATAAGTGCATAATTTGCTAAAAAAATTTATTAAACATAAATTATTATACATATAAATAATAATAAAAATTATAGTAAAAAAAAACATAATAAAAATATAAATATATTTTAACAAATTGAGTTGTTGTTTCTTTTACACCCTGTTTAAACCCTTTACACATGTTTCGAGTAAACACAAATTATTATTTGGAATAAATATTAGAGTATATGTCGCAAACACTTTTTTGTTATAATTGTTTGTCACAAAAGTTTTCTATCACTGATGACAAACATATCTTGTGTATAGAAAACAAAAATTTTTGTTCGTTCTAAACGTCTCCAAAATAAAAAACATATGTAGCAAATAGTAACAATATTTTTCTTGAACAATAATACTATTTGCAACAAACAATACTCATAAACACTTTTCTCGTTTCCTGCAAAAAGTGTTTGAGGCAAACATATTGTTCTTTGAGTGATACGTTTTCAAATTTATTGATTTATTGGTTATTAATTATATATACTAATAAATGTGCATACATTTTTTGCTCCAATCCGGCCTTTTTTATTTTCGGATTTTTACTACCCCCATCAAAAATCAGCCACTGTTCGTAGTATTTGATGTACGCCATATAATGACCAATTTGGTTAATATTATTATTAAATGATCCCATATATCCAACAATGCCTGCAAGAATATATTCATTGTTGGAAAACTCGACCAGTTGGGGTATATCTTTAAGTTTTGTTAATATGTCATCTCCCGTATCTGTGTCAACGACGATGGTTGGTCCGTATTCTTGTGTCGTTATCATTCTTGCATTGCAGCATTTTTTGGCTGTTATAAAATTATCATTAATTGCCTGGAGCAAATTTGTAAAACCCATGGCTTTTATGGTTACATGGTTTATGTCCAACACAGCGGATGTCTTTATTTCCTCTCTTTTGCAGTTAAAACATTTGGAAATTGTTTTGCATGAAGGAAATTCGGACAGAATTTTCTTCATGAAATTAGCAACGTTTGTAACTCCATTTACCGTAATTATATCACCTTGCTCTGAATTGTTGACTAGTTCATTCAGTATGTGCGCCCTTTGTTGAAAAAATTTACTATTTAGACCATTTTCAATTAATATTTTTGCGCAACGATGTAGTGGACTAATCTTATTTTCAAATATTAACGCATTGTATTTATTATTTTTTATCAAGGCCGAAGCAAGAATTTGGCATGTACTATCAAAAGCACATGTATGTCTTACAATGTACGTTTTTTTTCCGTCCCTAATATTTTTACAATAGTTCGCACTTATTATGATTGGAAGCTTGGAAATGTTTGGCAAAGTTGGATCATACTCTGGACATGGATCCCCGTGTCTTCGAGGTCTTTTGGTAGCATTTTTGTTTCTCCAATTTGATTCAAACTGCAGTTCTTCAGCTTCGTCAAATGTTTTTAAAACATCCGATATTTTTTTTGGTTTTAATTTAACTACGTTTTCGGTTTTTTCATGATCTACATCATCTTCATTTTTAATAATAATAATATTTTTTGGACTACTATCACTATACGTTTTGATAGAATCCCCATAATGTGTAGTATTTTTTTCTATAGGTGTATTAATAGAATCCTGGGTGTTTGCCAAGGCACATTTCAACTTTCCTGAGAATGATGCAATATGGTGAGCTATAAAATGATCCGCGCGCATTGGTTTTGTATAATTTTTTAGCACGCGGTTCTTTAAATCATTGAATTCAGACTCCACTGGTGCAGAAGTTGGTCTTTCAGATCCATAACCAAATACTGGAGGCATGACGTCAGAGAACAAGGGAAAATATGGCAGAACAAGTTTCAATTTTTTCGCCAGTTCAACACATAGATAACCGTTAACATTACTACTTTCATCTTCCTCGTCAGCAGCCTGCTTACATCCATTGTATAGACTTTTAGCCCAATCAACAATGCCGAAATCACGCCACTCTTCTTCCATGTCATCGTTGGTCACTTCACAATCTGCTTCATTTGTATTGGACTGAAAAGCATTTTCTTCGACTAAAATGCCTTGAATGGATTTTGCCAAAAACTTTCGCGCTTCTTCTGTAGCGTTTCCCGGAGTTACATTACTGCTCAAAGAAATAGTAAATATAGCTTTAGCATGCTTTTCTATTCCTTTGAGTGTTTTTTGATTACGTAAATTAGCAATGCTCTTCATATAAAACTCCTTTACTCTTGCATGCTTTTGGCTCCAAAATTTCCATTTTGCTACCATGTTCATGAAATGGCATATATCTAATCGTATTAGGCAAACAGGAATGTCAGCATGTTTTTTATTTAGTAAATCAAAACAACATGACAGGTATTCAGCTAACGTACTTTTTTTTGCAAATGCTATAACTACTGCTCCTATTAATGCCCGATCAAAATCAGTTACAACTTCCTTGGGACAAGGAAAATTGGATTTGTGCATAGATCCAATCCTCAAAAACTCTTTGAGCCAGTAAGAAATAGCATTTGTATTTTGAACTGCTGAGATCATCTGGAAAACAGGACCGCTATTTGACTCAATTCTAGCTATTGCTTGATATAGATAAATATGCGGACTTGATTGCGTTTTATTATAGTTTACATTTTTTATTAACGAACCAGTTGCGTCAATGCACAATATATCATGGCATTTTTGATATACAGCAATTTGTTCATCAGTCCAATAATGAACATAAAAAGGGTCTAAACCAATAGATTTGATAGCGCCGTGATATTTAAGATCATATTTCATTGCTGTCAAACTTTCATCCAACTTTTTTTTTTGTATTCCAAGTGAACTTTGTTCACCTTCCTGCTTAGCTTTTCTCAGAGTTGAAAGTGTAAATAAATGGGGAGGTTCTTTGTCGTTAAGTTTTGTACACTCATCCATTTTTTTGCGACGCCAAAGGACAGGCAGGAGTTTACCATCTACTAACTCATGCTTGACCTCATTTCTTTTAGACCCTTTTAACTGACGTTTTTTTTATGTCTAAATGAACTATCGTATTCATAAACGTAACACTCCATTATTATAGGTTCACTTTCACTTTCTGGCTTATTAGCAACTACACCATAGAACTTACAACCACACTCGTTGCAAGAACCATTAATTGTGATTGCTAATCCAGATTGAGATGTTTTAGATCTTTTAAATTGAAAAGGGCAATGAATTTTTGTGCATTTAAATATTTCTTCGAACAAATAATTGGTCCATGTTCGTCGTTTAAGCGTACCTTCTTTGCGAACACGATTTTTCAAGCTATATTCTACCTCTTCGGTCTCTATATTGCCCCAAATAGGTCTAATATTGATTGTAAACTTTTCAATCTCATTATCAGAGTCATCTGAACTCGTGTAGTAAACGATTGGTGGTTCATAATTAATGTTGTACAGTTGTAAAATCTCTGAATGAATATTATATCTATTGCCTTTAAGAATTGTATAAATGTACTTCGGTTTTAATCGTAGTGTATGACCCATAGCGTTTGATATATCTTTGTAAACACTAGATCTTGGGACAGCTACTGAGCCATCGTCGTTGATGACACTTCTAAATATCTTTTGCTGCAACATTTTTTTAAGCTCCTGGATGCTCTGTTCAGTTGTTTTTAATTGATCAGTCATTATATAAATCGGATAATTAAATATTGATCAATTAAGTACAATATCTGTAAACTGAAAATAAATATTTTAATTATAAATATTTGTGTGTACTTTATGTATCTTTAACTATGTTGAGAAACATTTTTTAATTGATGCTCCTCAACCATTCTCTTTCCGTTCAACTACGTGGTTTGTAAAACGGCAAGGTCCTTTCATTTATGGACTTTATGTTACATATTTGAGAACATATTAGGTAACATTTCCTTTGTTTCTCAATAGTGTCAAAATAGTATAGATTCATTTTTACCATGTCCTAATTTCTACTTACTTGCGCTTAGGAAAAGAGTATAAGAAGAAACAAAACGCATCGATATCCTTAAGGACAGTTCATAATTTGTTCAGTACTTACTTAGTTTGTTAGATTTTATATAAAAATTTACCTATTGAGCAATTTCACGTCACCGCAACATCGATGTTACCGACCCCCTCTGATTTCGATGAAATTTCACACACAGATAGCCAATGACAAAATAAAAATACCATTTCTTTCGAAAAATGAAATTTCGCTCTGGGGATGACACAGGGTGGTGACAAAGTTTTACAGGTTGGCGAAACATTAGTATCTTTGGTTACCGATTACCAACCATTATTGATTGACTAAACCGATTTAAGTCATTTAAAGTTTGTAGTAATTTTTAAAACTGTATTAAACTTAAATAATATTTTCAAAGATGATGCTGTTCAGGGTACCCTACCTTTTACCACATTTTTTTCCAGCAAAAAAATGTTTAATTAATTCTTAACCTAGAACGAAAGTTTCCCAATGGCATGAATTCTCGTTTTGAAAATAAAATTCTTACAAAATTTTAATTTCCGTTTTTTCAAATTTTTTTTTAAACAATGTAATTTTAGTTAAATAGACTATTTTATAGAAATTTAATTAGAATTTTATAGAAATTTAATTATTTTAAGAAATTTAATTATTTTATGGCTACAAGTTAAGTATTTGAGGATGTGGATTAGGGTGGCCCTTAAAAAAAATTTTATTTTTTTGTACGTCACACTCCCATTTCGTGTCAATGTCCATAAAAATATGATTTGCAAAATTTGAAATCAATCGATCAATTATAAGGCGTAAAATCACTTAAAGTTGAGAGGCTTTGTTCTGAACCTTAAACAAAATTTTTTTAATTTTTTGTACGACACCCTCCCATTTTATGTCAATACCCATAAAAATATTATTGGGAAAATTTGAAATCAATTGTTTAATTCTAAGGGGGCCACTTAAAGTTAAGAGGTTTTGTTCTGAACCTAAAAAAAAATTTCAAATGTTTGTACGACAACCACCCTTTTCGTGTTAATACCCATAAAAATATTATTTGCAAAATTTGAAATCAATCATTCAATTCTAAGGCATCAGCCACTTAAAGTGCCCCCAAAACTTCAAGTGCCCGGGAGCACGCTTAAAATTGAACGATTGATTTCAAATCTTGCAATTAATATTTTTATTAGTATTGACACGAAATGGGAGGGTGTCGTACAAAAAATTTAAATTTTTTTTTCAGGCTCTGAACAAAACCTCTCAACTTTAAGTGGCCGGAGGCACCCCTTAGAATTGAACAATTGATTCCAAATTTAGCACATAATATTTTAATGGGTATTGACACGAACAGGGAGGGTGTCGTACAAACATTTTAAATTTTTTTTAGGCTCAGAACAAAACCTCTTAACTTTAAGTGGCCGAGAACACGCCTTAGAATTGATCGATTGATTTCAAATTTTACAAATAATATTTTTATGGGTATTGGGTATTAGTACACGAAAAAGGGGGGTGCCGCAAACTGTACAATGAAAAAAAAAATTCTAGAGTAACCTAAGGGCCACCTTAGTGGACGTTTTTTACATAATTGACTTTTTCTCCCATTTCTACCTGTCCGAAATTAATTATAAATGCACGAACTAATTGAGTACCGTAATTTAATTACCTATCATTAATAGATAGCATCTGTCATAAAATGAGAGCACAGTAAAGCGTATTAATAGTTAAAATAATTTTTAAAGAAAAACAGGTATGAACGGGAGAAAAAATCAATTATGCAAAAAGCATCCACACCCTCAAATACTTGTATCCTTAAAATAATTAAATTTCTATTGAACAAGAATGCAGGATATTTTAGTGAAACAGACTGCATTGTTTAATAAAAAAAACTTGAAGAAACGGAAATTAAAATTTTGTAAGAATTTTATTTGTGCTACAAGTTTTGAAATGTAGATTTTTTCAGCACTGTGTTGAAAAAAATTCATTTCAGAACAAGTTGCACACAACGTTTTCTGCACTTGAGTACCACAATAGACAAAAAATTAAAAAAAATTACAAAAAGTCACTACAAAAAAACTACGCGAAGTATTGATCGATCAACAATGCCTTGACAATATGTAAGTTGGATTATATGCAAGAAAAAAACGTCATTTGTTCTTGATTGTTCCCACACTACAAACGTGTTTTAATTTCGAGTGTATTTTATTGAGAAACTGCAAAAAATGAGCTCAGGGGAGGATTTCGATTTGGAAGGAGCAGCAGAAAGAGCTTTGCAAGGTTTGTTGCCGTTAATATCCAAAGAAAAATACGAAAAAACGTATCGAGCGTTCAAACAATGGTGCAGTGAAAAAATAATTAAAGTGATTGACGAAAATAAGTTGCTTGCTTATTTCGATACAGAGATGAAAGAATTCCAATCGTCAACTACATGGAGCATTTACTCAATGTTAAAATCCACGTTGAACGTGAAGGACAACGTCGATATCTCAAAATTCAACAATTTGCGAGCTCTTTTGAAGCGTAAAAATGACAATTATTTTGCGAAAAAATCAAGAATCTTCACCATTGAAGAAATCTACAAATTCCTGAAGGACGCTCCCGACGCTGTTTATTTGGCTACGAAGGTAAAATTTGCTGATAATTTTTTTTGTTTCATTTTCCTAACCTCACAATTCTAAGGTGGCCCTTATTGCTGGTGTCTATGGTACTTGTCGACGAAGCGAATTGTTGAATTTGAACGTAAAAGATGTCGAATACATGGACAATGGCATTAAAATTGCCGTACCGAAAACGAAAACCAAAATCATTCGACAATTTGTCATCAACGAAGGAAGTGATCGGGACGTAAATTTGGTTGACATTTTCAAGATATATTCAGGACTACGTCCTCATGGCGTTATCACAGACATTTTCTTTTTGGGTTTTCGTAAAGGCAAATCCATCAAACAGCCGATCGGCTTTAACACGATTGGAGGCTATCCGAAGACAATTGCAATTTTCTTGAACTTTTCGTCACCGGGTAAGTACACTACTGGTCATAGATTCCGTCGATCGTCTGCATCATTGTTGGCAGATTTGGGTGCGAATTTAACTACAATTAAGCAACATGGTGGTTGGGAGTCTGATAAGGTTACAGAAAAATACATTCAACCTTCGCTCAACAATAAACTTAAAAGTGCTGACAGCATCATGGGTTCGAGAATTGTTAGAGCTGATAACGTTTCAACGACCTTATCAACCACTGCTCAATCCAGTGAATCAATCATTGAAAATTGCAATGTTTCAGCCGATACAACTGTTACAATAATTTCGAGTTAAACAAGCCGAACAAACTTGAAAGTGGTTGGAGAGCCTTTGCCACAACCACCGATTCCTGGAGGGTATTCATTCAATAGCTTGCACAATTGCTCTTTCTACTTTGGTCAAAAGTAATGTTTTCATTCATTTCTACTTTATTAATAAACATGTTTACCAACACAAACGCACCGTTTCGCCTTTTAAATTAGCAGCAGTGCGGAAATGAAAAAGCAGTGCGGAAATGAAAAATCAGTGCGGAAATAACTTACTTTTCCGCACTCAAACGAGTTTCGATATATGTCGTATTGTGGTACTCGAGTGCAGAAATAATGTTTTAGTTCTAGTCTTAGGAGAACCTTAAAAGTGTAAACAAAATAATAAAAATAAAGGAAAAATTAATTAAATAAATTTAAATTGATTTTTAGGGTTCCGTTGTTTATACGGAACACTAATGGTGAGACTACGATGTGTTTTTGTATTAAAATCGATTATCTTAGCAAATATAAATCCTATGAACCTGAAATTTACCCATGCGTATAATACTAACCTGTCCCCTGAAGATTACGGATACACAAAAATAATAAAGTTGTTTCCATTTGTTTAACAGGACTGTTATGTAAGGCCTTTAAGAAAATAGTTTTCTTACCGAGTCAAATAGGGTTTCATATGAAAGGTCTTGAATTCATTATCTTTTAAAAATGTATATTAGAATTTTTCATTCCACAGTTTTTTGAATAAAATTTAATAAAAGCGGTTTTTTCATGTTTTTTTTCTCTACTTAGTTCCGAATCTATGTGTTAATACTTTAAAAGTCTTTGAAAATATAGCAAAAGTGGTAGCTTTTGAACGAAAAATATAAGGAAGTGTAAATACTCATAATCGTATTTACTAAAGGGGTGGGAATGAGAAGAGAGAAAACACCATTTGCAACCTAGTTATGTGTGATATCAAATGAAAGAGCAATTAATTTGAGAAATATTGTAATTTTTTTAGAATCTTGCTGTGCACAGTTTTTGAATTATTGTCAAAAAAGCGCAACAGTTTACAACCCCCCCCCCTGGATTGCAAGCTTAATTGACAGAAAAATTAGAAAAAATTTAGAGAAAGAATTAAAGAAAGTTTGATAAACTCAGAACGAAAATTATAGCGAAGTGTCACATAATTGTTTTTCTGTATTTTGAGAGGATGAGATTGGGGAAGGGTGAAAAAAAACTTTTTTAACCCTTACAAATGGGGTGTCATATGAAAGAGCACTTAGCCTAAGAAACATTGTAATTTTTTTTAGAATTTAACCTAAGTTTAAGAAACATTGTAATTTTTTTTAGATTTTTTTCCGAGCACGGTTTTTGATTTATTGTCAAAAAAGTGCAACAAAAAGTTGATGCCCTCTCTGCGTTTCGACGTTGATTGACAGAAAAATTTAAAAAATCACACAGAGATAGGAAATTTGATAAACCTTGAACGAAAACTATAGCGAAGTGTCACATAATAGTTGTTCTGTATTTTGTGGAGAGGATATTGGGGAAGGGTTGAAAAAATCATTTTTGATCCCAACGAGTGGGTTGTCATGTGGAAGAGCACTTAATTTAAAAAACATTGAAAATTTTTTTAAAATTTTACCGTGCACAGTTTTCTAATTATTGTCAAAAAAGTACAACCAAAAGTTGGCCACCTCTGCGTTTCGATGTTGATTGACAGAAAAATTTAAAAAATCACACAGAGATAGGAAATTTGATAAACCCTGAACGAAACTTATAGCGAAGTGTCACATAATAATTTTTCTGTATTTTGAGGGGGTGAGATTGGGGAAGGTTGAAGAAAATTATTTTTGATCCTAACGAGTTGGGTGTCATATGCAAGAACACTGAATTACTGCTCCGTTATAGAAAAGAACGTGTTTTACCAAAAAACAGACGTCTCAAGAATACATGTAAAATAGATGAAAAAATTTAAAAAAATGCAGAACAACGTTTTTTGTTCAAAATCCTTAGTCGTGAAATTACCGAAATTTTTGGCATTATTAAAAATCTTGAGAAACAAATTAAAAATTTAAGAATTTTTATTATTGAAAATTTACCATACCACCTGAACTAACTTTCTTAATTTTTGATCGATCAGAAAAACAGTTTAAAGATATATTTGAAGAAATAAAAATGAATCATCGTTGGAAAATTGATAACCTCTTAAGACCAATACCAATAAATTTAGCAAATGAAACAGAAAACATCTTTGTTGAAAGACATCATGAAATTTCAACTGTATCGGCAAATCGTGTTATTGGTTTATTGGTTAGTCAATCTTTCACAAACAGCAATACCAGAAAATGTTGAAAATGTTCTGAAACTCTGTGAAAAATTTGCTCCTCCTGTCAATCCTAAAAGAATGCCATTTGATAAGATAGTGTGTGGAGTTGAAAGTGTTCTTCTTAATTGGGAAGGTCAATTTGATGATTTGACTAAGTCAAATTTAAGCAATCGTTTTGTCAATATATTGAGCAACTTTAAACATAAGCATAACCACAAACAACTACTTTCAAATGAGAAATTAAAGTTGCTTCGTGATTTCAAAGATACGAAGAATTTTCTGACAATTAATGACGATATACATATATTAAAAGCATATTCAGTTTCCTGGGAAACTGAAGAACGAATATCGAAACATCAAGGAAAATGTTTGGTGTTATTACGGTATACCTTTATGAGTTGTGAGTTGAGTGAGTTGCTAGTTCTATTGGAACACCGCTTTACAATTTGTCGTCATTTTTATCTAGTATTTTAAATAAAATTGTGGGAAGAACTAATACACTTATCAAAAATGCAGAAGATTTAAAAGAAAAATTAAGTGAATATCAACTGGCCGATGACAATATTTTGATTTCTTTAGACGTCGTTTCTTTGTTTACAAATTTGGATAGTAATCTTGTTGTTCATATTGTGAAACAATATTGGATGGAAATCAAAAAACTTAACAAGCTAAAATTAACAAAGATACAATTTATAGAAGCATTAGAATTAGTTTTAAACAATTGTGAATTTACATATAATCAACAAGCTTATAAACAAATTTTTGGTAGTCCAATGGGGTAGCCCATTTTGCGCTAATCTAATAGAGGAATATGTTGTGTTAACTGTTAACTGTTTTAACTGTGTTAAAAGATATGACTTTAAAACCATCATTTTTCTTTAGATATGTGGACGACATTCTAACCGCTTGTCCCAAAAACAAAATACAAGATTTTCTAAATAAGTTTAATGATTTTAACAGGAATATACAGTTCACGATTGAAACAGAAAATGTTTGCTGCCTACCGTTTTTAGATCTTATCATACATCGTCAAAGTAATGGCAAACTAATTACTGATTGGTTCCATAAAAAAACATAGTCAGGTAGATACTTCAACTTTGATTCATGGCTACCCTTATCTTATAAGAGAAACACTGTTACCTTAATGATGACCCTATTTTAATAATTAAAACTAATAATTGCAAAATTCAGGTGGGCAATATTAAAATTGTACACCCAATAAATTTAAAAAATTTAGAATTTACTGTAGAATCAATGAATAAATTTATAATAAATAAAATAGATAATAAAAACGATAAATTTGATTTATAGAATATTGTTAAACAAAAGTGCAAACAGCTATGCAACAATTATTTATAACCAAACCCATAAGTCGCAATAGACAAAAACGTTGGGATGCTCTAGGATCAGCATGAAAATGGCTGGCAGGTAGTCCAGACTCCAGATGCAGTAGACCTGCGAATGCTCGAAAGTAAAATTAACAAACTTCCAGACGAAAACAACCAGCAAGTTCAAATAAATAAGCAGATTGACGAGAGGATTCGGATGATTACGGATACAATCAGATTTGGGGTGTTTTAAACACTTTTGTTTTAAACACTGTTTAAAACAAATTGATTTTTAAACAAAAAAACAATGTTTTAAACAAAAATTGTTTTTTTTAAATATTACAATGTTGCTTATTATTTATCGAATATAACTGTTGAACACTTTCGTGTTTTACCATTTTTAATGCATTTGACCACCTTAAAGCACCTTTTGGCACCTTAGACGTCATTAAAATTTAAAAAATTTTAAAAGCTTTCATATGTTTTTTTGTTAATAAAATGCGTTCTAAGGTGTTGATGAACGCAAATCTTTATGTCTTTTGTTTTTTATATATTTTTTAAAGGTGCATAACTAAACAATAAATTCTATCACATCTAAAATATGACATAAACCATTATTGCATGATAGGATACAGAAAATAAATATAAAATAAGAGATAAAAAGAAAATGTCTTTAGAAATGTGGAGCAATAATAGCCAAAGCCAATAATCCACCTAGTGACATATTCCATGATCAGTTGACACACTGTCTTCCTCAATTATTAAAGCCCACATATAGAGTTATATGAAAGCTCGATTCTTCGAGTAAGCAATAACGCGCCATCACCAACGAATACTTCATAGATAAAATTTACTGTTGACTAGGTAGTTGGAGCAAGTGCAATTTGTTTAATTGCTAAATGAAAAGGAGTAAATATGTGCTATTCCTATGAATCAAAAGGAACATCCCAATTTTGAAAAAGAAATTGAAGATTTTGTGCGAGACCAGATTTGTAAAATTAGGTTACGTTATCAAATTTTAAAACCAATCGCAAATGCTTAGGACAAATGAACTCAGCCTTAACGAATAAGATCAAATTTGAAAGCAGTTACGACATGATTTAGATTTTATTTTTGGCCATCAATTGTGATGCAAAAATCAATTAAACACGCATATTCAGCATCTTTGACACCGTTACATTACGTTATATTTTAAATTTAAATAAAGTTATAGTGCTTTCAAACTCGAAGTCTTGTTGTTTTCAATAGATTTTTTGTTGAAGGTATATTATTACATTACACCTTACCAACAAATATTCTTATAAGAATGATATCAATATCGTAATCTGTAGTTTACAATCGCCAGAAACTCAATTTCTTTATTTAATGAAATCGTTTACCTATTTTCCATAATCTTTCCAAGTTGAGCTATTAAGGTGCATCAGGACTTGGAAATACGAACATCGCAGAGTTCTTATCATAATATTCAAATTCAATTAAGATAACAATGCCATTAGATTGAGGGGTAAACTATTCTTAGGCATCTTGGAACAACTATTTGAGCAGCTACTGAGAATATTCAAGAAATCTTGAGGATCTTAAACATGATCCTTAAGAATCGCTACAAAATCTTGAGAATCTTTTCGAATGTATTGAGAATTTTCAAAGAATCTTTAGAATATTTGGATGCACAGACTATCTTCAGATAATCTAGAGAATCATGGGAATCTTGAAAATCTTTAGAGAACCTTAGTTAATCTGAAAATATTTAGGACACTTATTTTCTTTGGAGTTTTTTGACTCCAATAACATGTTTTCATTTAAAACAAAAAACGAATCTTCGTAGTTATAAAACATATTTAAAACAAAAAAAAAACACAAAAAAAAAACAAAAAACACAAAAAAAACAAAAAACATTGTTTTAATCAATAAAAAACGCGTTTTAAACAAAAAAAAACAGTTTTTTTGTTTAAAAAAAAACAGTGCTTTTAACCAACGCTGGATACAATAAACAAAGCCGTAACAACTACCAACACAGCTAATAAACTTATTATTAGTGAAATAGAGATGATAACAGCCATTGTCAACATCGCAACCGTTAACTAAATAATGGAAGACATTCAAGATGCCATCATAAGGACGAAAATCGGTTTGGCAAACAACAAAGTTGTGACAATAAAAGAATTGACGATAATTAAAAACCTAATGACAAGTCAAGGCATTAATATAACCTTACCTGAAGAAGCTTTACAATATGTTGTATCAAAAATAGCCATCAACGAAGAAACTCTTCTTTTATTCTCGAAGTACCGAAACTGGAAGATGAAACTTCATTATCAGCAATGATTACACCACTAACAGTTAAAAATACAATAATAAAAGGATATCCACAACACGTTATAAAAACGAAACAAAAATTGTTTACCACCACAAATCCAAATCAGGATTTGGGATCAGAAGTTTTCAGAAATAAAAGAATTTGAGGATAAATGTATTAAGCCACTCATAATGGGAACGAAAAGCATTTGCAACGAAACTTCAAACTCAGATACAAGAATATATTTCATCACAGAAGACAAACTGTTAATTGATAAAAGAAGAAGTTCTTTCATCCGACTGTGGACCAAATAACCGGACACTAGCCCGCAATTTTCTGATAACATTTTGGAACTGCACCTTAACAATCAAAGATAAGAAGTTCCAATCGTTTGAAATCAGAAGTGAGGCAGAAGAGATACAAGGTGCACTACATAACCTGGAACTAACACGAAAGTTCATCAAAGCAGTTGATATTGATTTAATTGAACAACAAAACACACAGAAACATAAAACAATTCTGGAACATGGTAACTATCAGGCGGTGTTACTTTATCAAACAATAGACTAATTGCACTATATGTCTACATTAATGTTCGTCAACATTTAGTTAAAAGTAAAACAGCCAACAACCTAAAGATAGAAGTTGCAGATAGAGATCAAGATACAAAATTCTCAAACCTACTTGTAAAATTGGGTATTAAATGGCAAGATTACTTTATCTTAGGCCCCGGCCATTTTTTTTTCTTTTTTAGGGCACTTTTATAAGCATATTACAAAAAAAATTTTTGAAAATCAGTCCCGGGGACCAAGATATAGGCATTTGAAAAAAAATATCGTATAAAAGTACACTTTTTTTACCGAATGTAGCAATCCAAATGACGTTTAATGTTATTTTTGATATATAATTTTAAGGAATCAACATGAATAATTTAAAAAAAAATAATTATAACCTTAGGGGCCCACGTTATGACCATTTGAGGCAAGATTACTTTAACTTAGGCGCGAGTGGATTTTGTTTTTATTATTTTTATCGTAAATTAAGAAAATTTTGTAAAAGGGACAGTTTTGATCGTTTATCTTATAAGCACATAGGAAATGAAGCAAAAATAAGTAAAAAATAAAAAAAATTTGTCAAAACCAGTGCAATTTTGTATGGATTTTGCTTTTTTCAAAGGCCTGTACCTTGGACCCCGGGGCTCCGATACAACTCGTTTTGGTTTTATTCGCTTCAGTGAGTGATTCTCTATCAAATAAAAAAACAATTCTTGGGGCCTAAGAAAAAGTAATA
>OY856187.1:368745863-368853040 GCA_963693315.1 Diogma glabrata | reverse complement strand
AAAAAGATTAAAAAAGGAATAATTCAAAAAAAGGAGTTCATATAAACTCATCGGAGTCAGAAAGTGGCGTTAAATTCCACAAGAGAGTCAGCCGGTCAATTGAAATTATGCAGACCACGAAACTCTTCTTCGAGTTTTCCTTTGTTTAATAAACTACTGTCCTAACCAAGTGTCGCTAATCTCGAAGATTTTGCTACTCATAAAAATGGGTGGTTTAGGGCAATTATTAGGGCAACCAATAATATGCACCAGCATTTTTTACAACACTTAATTCAAAAATGATTAAGCTTGAAATCTGTTTTAGGTAAAACTACGACTTTTAAGGCCTGCTTGTTATAGCATATTTTTGCTAATTTTACTCTAACAATCATAATTGCATATTTCACCAAAAGTTCATATTTTTGCATATTTTCACATAATTTTAACTTTCTTCTAGTTTTAATGGCGACAAGATGAACAAAAATATGCACTTCGAAAAATTGGGTCTTTTTTACTATAACGGCAGTAATATGTAGCCTTCTGTATTTTAAAAATGGAACACTACTGCATTCAGATAGGTGTGTTAAGAGAGGTTGAGTTTTTAAGAAGATTGTTTTCCTTTCTTAATTTTTGAATACTTGAGTGTTGGAATATTATCGAAAATGCTTGCTCGTGTGCATCTCATCTCCTTAGCTTAGAAAGTGACCGATAAATAAATTTAGCAAATTTTAGAATTGTATAGAAAACTTAAACAATATACTAGCAATCTCATCCATAAAAAACTATAGTAAGCTCTTAGAAATTAGAATTGGAACTCCTAGTTTTAAGGGGAAAGGATGCAAATAAAATGCAAATCAATGAATTTTATCGAATTTTTAAAGCACTTTAATTGCACATTAAATGCATTTTTTTGCATTTTATTTGCTTTTTTGACATTTTATTTGCAAAAACAATGCATTTATTTTGCATTTTTATTGCATTTTATTTGGAAACAAAATGCAAGAATAGTGCAATTAAAATGCAAAAAAATTAAAATTTATTGCAGTTTATTTGCAAATAAAATGCAATCAAAACGCATTTTTATTGCATTTTATTTGCATTTTTCCGCATTTTAATTGCACTTTTATTGCATTTTTTTGAATTTTAATTGCAATTTTATTGCATTTTATTTGCAAATAAAGTGCAATAAATGAAAAAAATGCATTTTTATTGCAATTTATTTACGTTTTTATCTTGTCATCATCTACATTAAAACCATTTCCTTTCTAATAAAATTTGATGTTAACGATCTAGAAGAAAAAAATACATTAAACTTTTTGGAGTCAAGGTTAATAATGATACGAAGTAGAAGGGAATGTCTTGAACAGTCACATTTTTAACCTATCTGAGAACGCTATTCAAATCTAGATAGTTAGGACATTGTCATCAATTTTTCAAGAGCGAACAGCGGTTTTAATATATATAAATCAATCATGCACCGTTGTATGGAATTCTGTCACCGTTGTATGATATGTCTAAACGTTGACTCGTTACAGCATAGTAGAATACCTAGGTTCGTAAATTTTTTCCGTTCTACTAGAGTATTAAAAATAGCCCATTTACAGTTCATATAACAATATATATAACTGTGTGTTTTCAACGTGATGCTTTCGTATTTCATCTTCATAAACGTATAAGTTGAAAACTGATAGACGCCAATGCAGAACCTATAGGATAGACAAACGATTGATTAACGTTTTGGTGGGACTACAGCAGGTATTTAAATTTACTTTAAATACTATATTTTAGAATTATAATTCACTAGACTAAAATTTTAAAAAATTAAAATTATACAAAATTTTGTAACCAATGATACTCAAGCTTCTTATCGTTTTTCGTTTTTAAATTCAAACATGCACTCCTCTGAAACATACTGATTGGAATCCATTAGTGTGATAGATACGATATCAACGACGTCAGGAATATGATGGTGTTTGGATATAGTATTGCAATGGATTACATTGAATAACTGATACATGGACTCCGTTTGTTAAACTGTGGTTTATGTTGCGGGGAAATTGATTAAAACTACACTTTTTTGGAAACTAGGATCGATGTAGGAAGCAGGAGTGAGCAATTGGTTAGAAACATCAGGATAGTGGGATCGACTGATTTGTTCAACTGGAACCAAATCTAAGATTTGGGCCCCACCGTTGTATATATATCGTTCTAGAAATTTGAAGCAAATATTGAAGCGACGACTTTTTCCGCTTTTGGATTGTACAGGCAAAGCTAGCTTGGAGTTTCAGTATGGTATAAAAATGTTTTTGACCAAAATTTTAAAAACCATCTCTGTTTTTCGAGTAACTGAAAATCAGTAAATATGGTTAATAAATCGACCAATATAAAAATAATCGAGCGATTTAAGTCTTCAGCCTAAACTGAAGAAGAAAATTGACAGTTGTTTCAGCAAGCCGACGCTCCTTTATGGAGCATCAATTGCAAAACAGGCAGTCATTGAGCACTGCCGGCAGAAGTAAAAACTAAAAACCATGAAATAGCAGTGTTTTGTTGTATCTTCCAAGTATTGTAGCATAGCAAATTAAAATTTCATAATTTGTAACTTAAAATTATTAAAATTAGTCTGGCTTTCACGTTTATTTGAATTCGACGCAACTATTATGTCTATACACTTTTATATTTTATATTCGATAGTCAAAAGACATATCATGGATTGTACAATCCCAGTACAAAATATGAATATAACGTAATTGACGTAATAATTATTATGTATATGTATTTTAATTATTGCACACTTTTATTTAACTTGAGATTTGACAGTTGTGTTGGTTTGCATTTTGTCATCAATTTTTCAGCAACTTATCATTATGGGATTAGTTTCAAACTTCAAATACAAGTTTGTCAAACCATGTCTGTACGCATTTCTAAAAGTTTTAGACCAAAAAACATATTAAAACTGAAAAAAAAATATTCAATTTTTTAACAATTTTTTAATCTTCTATAAAAGCTCAGCATTTATACGAAAATCTATAAGATCTGAATGAGTCGTTCCACGTTGGAATTTCGCTCATATTGAGTATATCATTATAATCGAGGACATATTACAGATTTTTGTGATTTTTATATGGAAAAATGCCCTTGAACTGTAAATAGATGAAAAACGTGATTAACAAAGGTGAAACAGTCTAAATTTGAACTTGACCATTTTGGATTTTTCTAAAACATGGCATATAAGTAGTATGGACAAAATAAAAAATACGAATTATATTACAATTTTTTTAAAGGGCATAGTTTGAGCATAGGGGAAACCCAACATGCATGAAAAATGAAAATTCTGCCAATCCGATGTAACTTTGAAATTAAATTGCTCAAGAACGGTTTTACCGATTTCATCAAACTTTTTTTGTTTGATAGGTGATTAGTTAGTCGTTTGAAAAAAATTAATCAATTGTTTTTGTAATTAATTTTAAAATTATAATATTAAAAAAACTTTTTTAAAGATGGCATTAGGGTCGAAGATCAATTGAAATTTAATTTATTTAATTTATTTATTTATTAATTTAATTTATTTTTTTTGTAAAACAGGCGATCTTCAACTAGTTTTATTAACAGTAATCTAGTTTTATTAATATTTTAATTTTAAAATTAATTACAAAACCAATTAACTAATTTTTTTCAAACGATTAACTAATCACCTATCAAACAAAAAAGGTTTGATGAAATCGGTGTAGCCGTTCTTGGGCAATGTAATTTAAAAATTACATCGGATTAGCAGAATTTTCATTTTTCATGCATGTTGGGGTGCCCCCTATGCTCAAACTATGCCCCTTAAAAAAATTTTAAGATAATTCGTATTTGTTATTTTGTCCATACTACTTATATGCCAAGTTTCAGGGAAATCAAAAATGGTCAAGTTTTCACAACTCGGTCTAGAACACGTTTTTCTTCAATAATGAGTATAATTTAAAGTTTTTCATACGTTGTTGCATATATATAATGTTTTTCAAACGTTTCATACAAATTTCAATTTGTTAAAGTTTAAGGGTGTCTGGCAGTGAGTTACCACGATAGTAAGTGTCTGGCAATGGGTGACGTGACTTCTAATACTATCCCGAAGAACATATAAAAAAATTACCTTTTATACTTTCACGAAACTTTGGAGGTCCTTTTGTTACCTGCTCCCTGCCAAGGCCACCATGATCCAAACTTCATATGTCGCTAATCGTTTCTACCTGAGTAGGGGGTATGCGCAGAAAAACTTTCAGCTTTTATAAAATAACGAAGGTCTGGCCGTTGCGGGCTCTTGCTCTATACGTTTTTGTTGTTCAAAACTCACCGTCATATACTCATATATCAGTTAATGGTAGTACGTCAAGAGAAATTTTGACAACATATAAAAAAACAAAGAAATTGTGATATTCCTACACATATTTTATAGTTCTTAATTCGCTTTTGTGATCTACAATATTTAATTATTTGCATAATCGAAGTTCAGAATATAAAATATTAATAGGCGCGCCATCTCATATTTAATAATAGAACTTAAAATTAAAACAATGAGTAAAGAAAAGTATACTGTAAGAAGAACAAATTGTAAGAAGAAAAAAATATTTAAATTGTATTTAACATAACTTAGCACAGATGCAAACAATAGATTTTTGATTATTAGCATTTTTGATAGTTAAATAGTTTTCCGTTCCCATTTGTTACATAAAATAAAAGTGGGTTCAGTATGGAAAGGCAATAAACGTTGGTAGTCTTTCTTGTTAGAGATTAATATTAGTATATATTTATGCCTTTTCTATATTGAATGCGCCACACACTTTTATTTTATGTAACAAATGGGGACGGAAAACTGTTTATCTATCAAAAATGCTAATAGTAAAAAATCTAATGTTTGCATTTGTGCTAATATATGTTAAATAACATTTGAATTTTTTGTTTAACTACTAACTTGAGAAATCGTCATTATTTACTCGAATGCCCCAATGAGAAGTAATTTTTCTCAACCTAGGTCAATAATAGTAACAAAAAATTGCCTAGGATAATAATGAGAAATTTTCTTTTATTTTTAATTGAAATTAACAAAAAAACCACAAACAAATAATAATTGCATTCCTTTATTTTATTTTTTTAACTACTAACTTGAGAAATCGTCATTATTTACTTGAATGCCCCAATGAGAAGTAATTTTTCTCAAGCTAGGTCAATAATAATAACAAACAATTACCTAGGTTAATAATGACAAATTTTCTTTTATTTTTTATTGAAATCATCAAAAAAATACAAACAAATAATAATTGCATTGCTTTGTTTCGTTTTATTTGTATGAAACTAAACTTCCAGGCTACTTGATATTTTAAGATATTTAAAAAATGAAATGGAAAATGACTAATATAAATATCTAATGAAAGCAAATATGATAATTAGTGTTAGTAGTTAAAAAAATTCTATATATACCTCGGTTGAGAGGACTAATATAGACCTCGAACATTATATCCCTCGGCGCTACGCGCCTCAGGATCTAAAAGTTCTCGGTCAATAATAGCCTACTTCTCAACCTTGTTATATAATGTACTATTATTTGTCTGAAACTAAACTTCCAGGCTACCTGATATTTTAAGATATTTATAAAATGAAATGGAAAATGTCTAACATCAAAATCTAATCAAAGCAAATATAATTAGTGTTAGTTGTTAAAAAAATTATATATATTCCACGGTTGAGAAGACTAATATAGACCTCGGCGCTACGCGCCTCTGGATCTACAAGTTCTTGGTCAATAATAGTCTACTTCTCAACCTTGTTATATAATGTACTTCAATTCAAAGAAAATATAATTATAAAAGACATAACGCTTGTACAAACATATCGTTTGTTTCTTTGCAATATAAAATTGTGTGTTTCAAATTAATTTTCTACTTTAGTTCGTTTTTCAAAAATTGTGTTTTTTAAATTTATTTTTTATTATTTAAAGATAGTATTTACATTAATTTCAATGAACTTAATTTTCGTCAATATTGTATTCGTTATTATTATTACTTTTTAAAATACTGTCTAAGCACAACATAGCTAATGTAAATATATAAAGCTACAGCGTGACAGTGACGCAAGAGTTTACCCATCCATAGATCATCCAACGCGTGTACGCAGTTTTCACTGCGGGCCGAGCACAACTGCTAATATAAATATATAGCTACACTACAGCGTGATGGTGACTCGAACTCCTGAGATTTAACCCATCCCAAAATTAAAAAAATGCAGTAGGTGTATCTATTACATATATTTAGAGCTAGATTTCATACTTTTTGCTTCTTCTTATCATTTTTTAAAATCTTACTCGTTAACTCACTATAAAATTTTCCTAATATAAAATTTTACCCAACGCGTCTAAAGAAATTTTCACATCACATCAAAAATTACTTTGAGAGTAAATCGTTTCAATCAAAACTTTATAAAATAATCCTTTAAGTAAACAGAAATAAAGCTTTGATTTATTTCAATTCAATTTCATAAAAAATCATCTACCCATGACATGTAATTTTCCAACGATTTATTAACAAATTTTTTGTTGTCTATCTTTTTTAATTCAATTAAAATAAACTTTCTAAATTCCAACCGTAATGCTTTTTTTAAAATTAAATTTCTAAAAACTTTGTAATTCAAAATGATTCAGAAAATTATTTTTCTTCATAAACTTTTAATTCGAAACTTTTAAACAACAAAAAAAAAATGGAAAAACAATTTTATGGCGTTGAATATTTGAAATAAAATTCATTCAGCTCATTTTTATACTTTTATACTTTAATTTTGACGTCCGACACTCCTAAACAACTAAATCCAGCACAAGCACTTCAACTCGTAGGTCCTGATAGTGAAAGTATAATTTTTTTTGTAAAATAAATAACAATTGTATTTTTAACATTCTACTTGAACTTAAGTGTCGTTAATATAACAAATTAGACATAATTTGATACAATATATCTGAACAAAACAATAATGAAAATCTCAAAGGAAAACCCAAATCTAAATATCCGACAATGAAATAAATATGTACAATAATTATACTGACTTGTAACATGTAAAAATGGTGTTAATATTTTTTATGTTCGCGTTCATCTAGCATTTTGGGAAGGGAAGGTTGATATTTAGATTTTATTAACCAGTCATTAAATTCTAACAAACGGGAATCGTAACAAAGACTAAAGCACTTGTTGTTTATATCATGTAAGGCAAAGTTATTTAGGACTATACAAAAGGAAAACTTAATATGATTTAATTATAGTGGAATAAATCTAGCAACCTGCTTTCAAAGTGAAGTAAACTGAATTATTTCTGTTGCATTAATACACGGTAGCACGCGTGAATTAAATTAATATATAAATTGATTCAAAGGAAAATGTTTTGGTTTTCCATGAAAGTATAGGAAATATTGTACGACCTGTAACCTTGTTTAATGCTATTTTTTATTTATGTTTTATAATATCGTCACGCAATGTGCAATGTATAATTATTTTCTTCAACTGACTGACAGAAAGACATTTCAAGAAAAACTGAATAATCTTAAATCGTGTTGTTTGTATCCCTACCGAAAATTCTTGCAGGAAAATTATATAGGAACTTACAAGATCATGATCATTTCTTGTAGAGAATTGGGACAAGAAGTTTACAAGATCATACAAGATTCTTGAATGAAAGTGTACAAGATCATACAAGATCATACAAGATTCTTGAATTAATCATTCAGGATATTGTTTTGTCCTATATGATTCTTGCAAGGATCATGTGAACTATGTAAAAATCAAATGCAAGTTCTTTCAAGGGTCAGGCATGTTTCTCGGAAGATCCTATACAACACTTGCAAGAGACTTGTATTTTCACATAGGATCTTTGATAGTTCATGTAAGATCCTAACAAAAATTCCTAAAAGAATTTTTGCCAGGGATCCTATTTTAATTCAATATTTTTTTAAATTATCTATGAAACATCACTTGCAAACAAACTCATTTGAATATTATGTGTATTATCGTAGATCTATTCATAAAAAACAAAAATAAAAACGTTTAGATTCTGATTACGTTAAAATTTAGAAGAGAGTTGGATCGTTAATCCCTTATAGAATTGACTGACATTAATCGAGTAAGTATATTAAACTGGTCGTTTAAGATGCCCTCTAAAAAAAAACTTTTTTGTGAAAAAAACACGAAATTTTAAAACAATATTCGTACTGGTGATACTAGTGATAAACGAAATCTTATAGTGTAAATTAAACAATTTTCAACATTTCACCAAATTGAGGAAGAAACAAAGAAGAGCAAGTTGATATTATAGGAGAAGTAAAATAAAATAAGAGTTGGACGAATAAAATGATAAAATAAATTTAAAAATATAATCAACAGGTCAAAAATAGTTACAAAAATGGAGGATGGGTTGACAACTATACTAGAACTCGATGGAGTTGGATTCAATTTTCTGCTAGTGGGAGTATTTTTAAGAGAACAGTTAAGGAACCACTTCAATAAAACCCCGCTTCCAATTGAATCGTTCTTATGAACAACATAAATGAATATGAAGACAATTGGAATGATTTTACATAACGAAATACTGAATCATCCATACGCAATATGTATACGGCTAAACACAAGAATCAAATGAGCACGTCAACTAAAACCCGGGTTATTCTCTCTCAGGTTACCCATATTGATATATTTACCATAAAACCATCACCTGCGCGGATGTTTGACTCAAATCGATTTCTCAGTAAACTTGTTGCAATAAAATACACTCACTCATTCTTGTCAATAACAGATTCACTAGACCTTTTAAGACCACTGTCTATTCAATCACAAACCGTCTTTAGAAGAAAGTCATACACAGTTCACTTTCCCGACAGAGAAGACTCGACAAAAAACGCATTTGTGAATAAAAGTAACGATAACAGATTTTAAGCAAAACTGTAACAACTCTTGATCAATTTAGCTATAACAGTAAAAATGTAGCTCAAAACATTGATTTAAAATCTTGTAATTAAAATTGATTTAAGACTTATCACTTTTTCAACATTTTATCTTTCTATTGTTTTTTTTTTATTTCTTAAAAAAACATTTTGCACGATAAGAGTTTGATCAGCTATTTTAAGATTTTCATAAATCAACATCTTGAAAATTTTAGAAAAAAAAGTTATGATTGGATTAAAATAAGGTAAATGATTTCAGATGAAATAATTTTCACATTATTTTCATTTGTTTAAGACATACAGCATTGACTTCGTTGAAAACATAAGCCATATTATTATTTTCTACAATCTTGAATAAACGAGTCGATAATTATTTCAGTAATTTTATGAAAAATACGATCTAAAACTAAAATTTAATCAGCTTTAGGCAATTATTCAGGATACGTTAAAGTTGCATTAACAGACAAACATAACATAGAAAAATAACTAAAGTTAAATAACTTAAATATTTTAAAGTTTGAAAACAGTTTTCAGATTTAAAAGTACAACGTTTTTATTTATTTTATCAAAAGAACTTCTATCCTAGGTTATAATGGTTTCCGGTTATTTAATTTTACTAAATTCGAAAACAATATTACAGAAAATTTAGTTTTATTGATTTGGTTATAATATTTGTCTTTCGAATGTTTACACAGTATGTTTTGTGTATAAAATGTTACATCAGAATTTTCGAACGTTATTAATATGTATAATGAAAACTTTTCAGGTTATAAGGAACAATTCGCATATTATGTGTTGCATAGCTTCGGTATGAAAATACCTATGTATTACATATATAACCAAATTTTTAAAACCTAATCCCTATGATTGACGGCTGGTCGTTTGTTGTCTACTGAATTTTATAACAAGTAAGCGACAAAAGTTTGAAACTGATTGGAAATTTTAAAATGAAAGATAGAATACAGGACAACTACAAAAAGACAAATAAAAAACTAAAGACTTAAATTGTTTTGGAATGAAAAAATAAGTAAGCTAGAAAAGCACAAAATTGAGAAATTAGAAAATTACATACATATTGCGAAAAAAAACTGTTAAATTTAGTAAATTTAAAAAAAATTTTAAAAAACTGTTAAATTTAGTAAGTTTTCACTCTAACTTTTCGGATTACCAAAAAAGTATATTTTAATTTTTTTGTTATCAAATTTTCCTATTTTTATATTTTTATTCTCTAATTGCCGTAATTTCTAATTATCCAGTTTTACTTTCGGGCTTTTAAAATTTCTAATTTTTTAAGTACTACCTAGATATTTCTGATTATCGAGTTTTTAAATTTTAAATTTCTAGTTTTGGCTATTAAAGTTCTAATATTGTTTACTTGCCATATTGTTTACTTTTCTAATTTCGAGATTACAGGTATTCCAATTTTCCTTTTTTTTTTGGAAAACTATAAAATTTGGAAAATCATGAATGCCAAAAATTAAATATTTCGAAATTAATAAAATTGGCGAGTTAGAAAAGAAATTTGGAAAGCTAATAAAAACAAAACCATGATCTTTAAAACATTACCATTTAAAATATTCTTAATTTTCTAGCATTTCAAATCTTACTTTTACAAATTTTAATATCCCAATATTTTTTTTTTATATCATTTTTATTTCATTTTTATTTTTTATACACATAAAAATTTTACAATATAACAATATACATCTATTAAGATTACAAATTAAAATTTTGCGTATAAAAATATGAAAATTAGAAGAGCTCCAGGATAAGAATAGCATTTTGGAGCCCCCCATCAAAATTTAAACATTAGGGTGCGATACAATATAAAAATAAATTGATAAATAAATAAAGTTATGAAGTGCAGGAACGCTTAGAATAAATTAAATCAAAAGCTCAAGTTAAAGTCGAGCAGAAAAAAAAATTTTAAATTAATTTATTAAAATATAAGTTAGAATTGGAAAATGGAAAGATCAACTACCGATCTATTAAACTATGTAGCGCATTGTTGGAACAGCATACTTGATAAAGGTGGTGAAACATACGTTATCGCTTTAGACATCCCAAGGCATTCGATCGAGTCTGGCATGCCAACTTAATCAACAAGCTCGTTGCGTACGGTTTTCATCCCAATGTTGTGAAGCTGATTCAAAATTTTCTATCCGACCGATACATTTCGGTAACCTTAGACGGATATTCTTCTGAGTCTAAACTAATTAACGCTGGTGTACCCCAAGGCTCAGTATTGTCCCCAACCCTATTTTTGATTTATATCAACGAATTGTTGAAAATCACCAGCAACCCAATAAATAGTTTTGCAGATGATAGTACTCTGCACAAGTCGTTCGAGCCCCTTCCTTCAAAAGGTAAAATGCACGAACGAATTAATCCTGCCCGGAGAGACGCTGCCATAAACGTGAACAAAGACCTGAATAAAGTCGCCGACTGGGGTGACCAAAACCTTGTCAATTTCAACTCCACCAAAACACAGCTATTGATTGTTTCCAGATTAAAGACCGAGTTCCCCAAAGATATTTTATTTAGTATGTGTGATGAACCAATAGGTGAATGTAAAAACATTCGTTTATTGGGTGTCACAGTTTCAAATGACCTACTCTGGAACGATCATGTAATGGCGATGGCAAAAAGCGCGTCTAAAAAACTCGGCCTCCTAAATAGATGCAAAAAATTTTTCACTCCATACCAATTGCTCCATGTTTATAAGTCCTATATTCGTCCTTGCATGGAGTACTGCTGTCAAGTTTGGGGTGCTGCCTCTGTTTCCATCTTGGCCCTCTTGGACTCTGTTCAAAAGCGAGCTATACGAATTGTAGGTGATCGAACTTTGACATCAAAACTTGATTCCCTACAACATCGTCGCACTGTTGCTGACCTCGTTGTTTTTTACAAATATCGTCATCAGCAGTGCTCAGATGAAATCAGCGGCATCATGCCTCAAACTTATTCTTACCCCCGTTCCACTCGGCAATCGGCTGCCGCAACCAGTGAAACGGTAAAGATCCCGCGCTGTCATACTGGCAGATCGCAGAGAGACTTCTTTGTCCGAACTGCGTACAAATGGAATAGTTTGCCGGAACACTTAGTCTCAGGTGGCTTCAACCCACAGATGTTTAAAAAAGCGTTAATCTACACCTCAGAACGCCAGTTGTTGTGGGACCCAGGTCTAGACCTAGGTCTTAAAAGGTATTTATGTGTTGTTGTGACACATATTCTAAACCCTATTACACAACACATTTTATTAAAAAAAAAAAAAAAAAAAAAAACAGTAAAATAAATAATAACATAATAACGTATTCAAGTTTCACGTAGTATACAAGAATGAAAATATAGACATGAATTCCCAATAACATGTTACCAGCTTTAAAACAATCAAATATATAATAAATAAATAAATCAGTCAAATTAGACAAATAAAATTTAAAATTTTTGGTTGTTTAATACCATAAAACAAGCAGACAAAAAATATTTTGAAGCCATGATTTAAATTCAAAAAGAAACCTCGCCATAGATGTTTGTGCTTTAATACTATTTGGAATTTTGTTATAAATAAAGGGAGCAAGATACACTAGAAACTTACGATAGTTTTCTTTATAAGCCATAGGTGCATTACAAATCTATTTATGCCTTAAATTATATTGCAGATTAAATCGCACATCCAAAAGCCTACTTCAAAGATAAAACATTTTCAAAACTTTATGGATAAATAGATTTCATATGGGTTATATTGCAGCAAAAAGTGGATGTGTATGTTCGTTTTTAAATATTATACGAATGGCATGCTTTTGTTCTTTAATAATTGGTGCAATGCTAGAGTAGAAGCCACCACCCCATATTGATAGTGCATGCTGCATTCGATAGGCAATCAAACTAAAGTAGAGCACGCGTATAATCGAAGTAGGGCAAACAAAGCTTAGTTTAAATAGTTTGCTGATAGAAACTAAAAGGTCTTTTTCAACTGGTACACATGACTCTTCCAATTTAACTCAAAAGTTACACCCAGGTAACGGAAAGTATTGACCTGATCAATAGTAAAACACTGATCTAGACACATAGATGTAGTACAATCAACGTGATGAATGCAAATCGCTCGTGAGAGTTGAAGTTCCTTTGTTAGACCATGTACTTTGATTTGTTATACTTATTATCAACGAATGCATATTATACCAGCATTGACTTAATTTTAAATCCAACTCCATGCATTCTTCTATATTTTCTGAACCACCGTTAGTATATAAGATAGCTAAACCATCCAGTTTAAACTACAATTTCTCCACGTAAACCACAAGAAAACAATGAGTTTATATAAATGAGAAACAATATACTGGACCTAAAACAGAACCCTGAGGAACACCAATATTTATTTTTGCTTGGTTACTCAAACATTTGTTCACTTTTACACTTTGAACCCTATCGCTAAGGTATGATCTGAACCAGTCACTTGCAATCCCTTTAAAACCAAGATTCCACATTTTGTCAAGAAGAATGGCATGGTTCACAGTAACAAACACATTTTTGATGTCCAAAAATAGAACGGTGTTTTTTTATTGTTGTTTATACTATTGTAAATTTTTGTTAATACAGCAAACAAACCATCTTCAGTAGATCTTTTGTTCCGAAAACCATACTGATTATCATTAATAAAACCGATATTATCAAGATAGCTCATGATACGTGTTTTTACGAGTTTTTCAAAGATTTTGGAGAAAACACCTCGCTATAGCTTCTTTAAGTTGAACAGGAAAAATACCAGTTTGTAAGCTTTTGATTATAATGCTACTCATACACTAGAGAGCAAAGTTTCAGGTGTCAGAGAGAAAGTGTCTGACACTCATTGCAAACCTGTTTACACGAGACATAAATTTTGCTCTCTGACACCCCGACACTTAATCTCAGACACCGATAAAATTTATGTGTCTGAGAAAAGTGTCAGAACTGTTTACATGAGACATAAATATGTTTTTCTACACCCGTACTATAAAAATACACTTACATGACCAAAATCCGTTTTATAATGATATTCATTTCGATACAGATTTTATTACGATACAGATTTTTAATCAATAGAAAGAAACCCATAGTTTTTCAATCAAACATGCTATGCATTTGACGTTTGTTGAAATTTTCGTATGGGAAAAAAAATTGAACTTTGAAATTTGAAAATTGAAATTTTCGGTTGTAATACCACGAGTCATTGAAATTTTTTCGAAAATTTTTTGATTTTACGAATTAAATTATTTAGCAACACTGCGAATCAAAGCGCACAATAAACCACGAGTCCGAAGGACGAGTGGTTTAAGTAGTGGTTTGATTGAGCAGTGTTGCTTAAAAATAATTTAATGAGTAAAATTGAAAAATTTTAAACAAAAATTTCAATGAAGAGTGGTATTTAATGAGATAATTTTTTTTAAATTATAATTTTGTTTAAAAGATAATAATTATTAGTTTCTAAATAAAGTTTCTTCTACAAATTATTCAGCTTATAAAAAATTATGTAAAATTGCAAATAATAAAAATGTCCGTTTTCATTCATAAATGATTGCATGTTTATGTTTATTTGTCAAACATAAATTACAAATTTATAGCGTTTATGCGCCTACTAAGATAAAATTATATTTCATTTTGTTAGAAGAAAAAATGACAACAAAGAATTTTCATAACGACGAAGCAAAATTATCGACGACAAGAAGAATTGCCGACAGTTAAAGCAAAGCCTACTGTTTAAATATCATAGTTTGTATGAATGAAAAATAAATTTCTGACAGAAAAAAAAAATTATCGGTTGTAATACCACGAGTCATTGAAATTTTTTCGAAAATTTTTTGATTTTACGAATTAAATTATTTAGCAACACTGCGAATCAAAGCGCACAATAAACCACGAGTCCGAAGGACGAGTGGTTTAAGTAGTGGTTTGATTGAGCAGTGTTGCTTAAAAATAATTTAATGAGTAAAATTGAAAAATTTTCGAAAAAATTTCAATGAAGAGTGGTATTTAATGAGATAATTTTTTTTTAATTATAATTTTGTTTAAAATATAATTATTAGTTTCTAAATAAAATTCTTTCTACAAAATATTCAATAATACAAAATTATAAAAAAATGCAATTCACAAATAATAAAAATGTCCGTTTTCATTCACAAATGGTTGCATGTTTATGTTTATTTGTCAAAAATAAATTACAAATTTATAACAGTTATGCGCCTACTAAGATAAAATTATATTTCATTTTGTTAGAAGAAAAAATGACAACAAAGAATTTTCATAACGACAAAGCAAAATTATCGACGACAAGAAGAATTGCCGACAGTTAAAGCAAAGCCTACTGTTTAAATATCATAGTTTGTATAAATGAAAAATAAAATTTCTGACAGCAAAAAAAAATTATCGTTGTAATTTTCGTTCTTCGTTATTTACCGGGTGTAGAAAAAATAGTGTATGCCACTTTCATGTAATGGTTATTAATACACTCGCATATACCATATGAAACTCGCCTACGGCTCGTTTCGTATCCCGGTTAATGCTCGTGTATTAACAACCATCATTACATGATCGTAGCATAATATACTATTTTAGTTTTGCAATATTTTATTTGTTTTTGCAGTTTATTGGAAAAGAATTTCTTGTTTCAAAATATTAGCTGTTTTTTAGTAATTTTTTTGTCGAGAAAAAAGAAAAATATTTTAAAAAATAATTTTTGGTTTGGAAATGGATGGAGAAAAAACAAGAGCTGAGACGGGCGTCTGAAATTAAATTTCTTGAAAAACTGTTTATTCGAAACTTCAATAGCAATAAATTTTGTCATACGATAGGTATTAGTGGATTGTATGTCATTATGCCCAAAAATGTAGTTATCGAAAAGGAGCATTTACTTTAAATAAATAGGTTTTCTGAGAGTTTTTCTGAGTGAATCCTGCCTAGATCACTTCTGAGTCCTGACTTATAAAAGCAGTAGAAAAATATAAAAATTTGCAGATTAAATGCGTTTGCACAAAAATCGTATTTATTGAAAAGAAACGCTTATGCTAATAAGCAGGTTTTCTGAAAAGTTTTCTGCACTAATTGAACAAGTCGAGTTATTAAAAGATCAGGTTGTGCCAGATTAATAAAACTAGGTTTATTTTCGTGTTGATTAATTATCGTGTTTTCAGAAAAGTTGTAATTATTGAAAAGGAACACTAAACAGTTTTTGAGAAGGTTAACGGAATAATAGAAGTAATTCGAAAGTGGTAGATATAGTTACAGATAAAATGGTGTTAATTTACAAATGTTGTATTTATTGAAATAGAGTAGTGACGCCTAAGGGAGAGTATTTATAAATGGTTTCCTTTGTTTTTTCTACACGTCTCTGAAAAAAAACTTTGCTGTCGTTATATCTCTCTTTGCAAAACTAAAGTAAATGCACCATATTAGTTTTTTCCAAGAACTATATATTTTAGCTTTTAGCACGGATTGAAGTCTTAATGTGTTTTCTAGCAGATTCTATTTTCATCTATGATGCATCAAAGGAAAATCTGTTCAAACAGAAAACTTATATTCCCTATGATATATATACTAATTTAGAGAATTGTTACACTGTTTTTGATTTAATTGGGTAGTTTTCAAAAGCTTTTCGATCAACGTGGGTGCTGAAAAATTATTGACCCTGCCAGACTACATAAACTCCGTCACTAATTTTGACGCTGCCTTTTATTTACGCAGAAATCGAGTGTCAGAAAAAAGAAATGGCTCTCAGATACCCATCCCGATGAAAATATGTCTCGTGTAGGACTAGCATGCCAAAATTAGCAAACGAGGCCAAAAACAAAGGACGATAAACGAGCAAAAGCAATAGCTAACATTTACGATTGAGGTGTGATAACCCTGCATACTGCAGTCCTTTCTAGTGACATACGAGTCAACGTGAAACACCACATATCCCCGACTAGCATTATGTAAGGGCTCAAACCTGAACCGGATACGGCTTTCCCTACTACTGATAGGGACCGTATCAGGCACACTGAACAGGTCCTCATCAGTAATGTATCGCCTCAAACTATCCAAACCGGATCAGGCAGCCCTACTAGAACCGTACCAGGAACGGATCATTTAAAATCGAGAATTTACTCCTACATACATTAGAAAAATTAAAAAAAATTACTATTACATGCATTAGAAAAAATGTCTATACAAATATTCTAACTTTATACTAACCAATATGTATCATAACGCAGAGAAGCGATAACTAAAGTATATGTGAAATTTCGCAAACTATGTATATCTAAAATGGATAATACTCTAGTGAATTTTAACCAAATGAAATTTATTAAAATGAAATAGGGCAGACTGGAAAATCAGACATGATTCTGATCCGGTCCTGGTCCCGCATTTACTACTAGGGTCTTCGAAATCCGGGCCGTATCAGGACAAATACGGCACGCCCTAGTAGTGAAATCAGGTATGATTTCTGATAGGGGCCGGATGCCCTATAAGGATTTACCTTATTACACCCTGATCCGGCCCAGATCATAATAGGGCATACCTGAACAAACTGCTAGCCGGGTTACTGGAAATATATTGATATATCGATAACCAAGATGATATCTTAGTGGTTCTAGCAGAGGATAAACTGTATTCAGTCAACAGTACACCCTTAATCTTAGTTGTAGAATATTCCTCAATAATGGCACGTTTACATACATTTGAATATTTAGTAACAAAACATATACCAGGTCTGGCTTTTCCCAAAGTTTGGTATACAGATGGTGAATTTTCCCTTTGGTTTAATTTTCCTTACAGAAAGTGAATTACAATTTAAAAAAACATGAGGAGGCTGAAATTTCAAGGCTCTGAGAGATCAAAACTTGTGTCCTGTGTTAAGGTGCAGTTACAGTTTTCTGTTCAATACAGTTTTCTGCAGAAGGTTTTTTTAAGTACATTGTTTTTATTTTCGGTCAGGGATGCATATTAAATATAAAACTCTTTGGAAAAGAACACGTATTTTATTTGTGTTTAGAAATGTTTTACTAAACTTACATGAAACATCAATGCGTTGTCAAAAAAGTAAATCTGATCATAAACTAATATAATAACATGAAATGAAAAAAAGCGAAACGAGCAAACTTCTCAAAAACCTCTACATTTACAGTTCAACAATTTCAACTTTTCCAAAAAAACGACACTATTTACCATACCTGATATTCTCAATTAGTCAAGAAAACTAGTTTAGCTATCACTAAATTTAAATCTAAAAATTAGTCATTAGTGACCGAATCTGGATTCACTAAAAAAACTTCTCACAATACTCTTCGGTTTAAAGTTAATGCATCTTTTCTCTTATTTTAACTTCTGTAAAAAAGCAATATTTGACATAATTTTAAATAATTATGACGTTTGTAAAAAACGACGTATGATATGGTATTTTTAAATGACCTGATATTTTCCAACCCAACTGTTCATTTTAGTACACAAAATTTCTAAGAAAACTTCTCCATTTAGCGTAAAATGCTTCTTTTTGAAAGGTAAATATTTGTTTTGAAAAAAAAAAAACATAACGAAATATAGTCTGCAACATTCTGACATTTACCAATTAAGCCTATTGGTCATCAATAACCGAAACTGGATTAACACAATACTCTTCCGTTCAGAATAAATGCATCTTTTCACTTATTTCTACTTTTCTAAAAGAAATATTTGATTTGCAACAGCCAGATATTTCAAACTGTTCCTATTATTTAGAAGTGATAGAGCTCGGCTTCAAAAAATTTCTTAAAAAACCCTATAATTACAATTTTTGTGAAAAAGCTACATTTAATATGCAACAACGTTAGATTTTCCAACTTTTCCTATTAGTTGAGAGTGGCTCAAGATGGATAAAACCATTATTCATAACTAATTTCGTGTTCAATTACATTTCGTATAATCTAAATAATTACTGTTATTTGTCAATTGTTTCTAGTCCAAAATATGTTTGTCAAAAAAATCATTCTTTTGACAGACCTAACGATTTTTTTACCCACTCATAACACAATAATTAACCTCCTGGCCTCATACAGATTCCGCCCATCAAGATTTCTATACATTCAAGGTTACTATTCATTTTCATTTAAAATAAACGTTTTTTAAGCAAAAATTATCCAATAACCGTGAAACGTAAACATAATTACAAATTGGTTCGTTTTGTGAAAAATAAAACACAAAAATAATGTTTGATTTTCTATTTATTTTGTTTTTTTTTGTATTTATTATGAATTGCTTAATCCAGGAGCAAAATATAACTAAATTAAGAATAAGTTATGTCTATAACGAATAATATATGCAAACATTTCTCTCTGTGTAATTCAATTATATACTTCTCTCAGACACCTTCTTAAAATGATCAAAATCGATTTGATTTCTGACACTTCTCTCAGACACTCATATTTTTGTGATTACACGAAACTCTACGGGAGATCTGACATTTCTCTCAGACACAAAAAAGAAGGTGTCAGAGAGATCTCTCATGGAATGTTTACACCTAGACACCGAGTGTCAGAGAGAAAAAATTGCTCTCAGACACCAAACTTGCAATTAATTTTATTTTTTTCCAAATAATTGGGTAAAAAAATAAATAAAAACTTTCTTTTGACACACTTGACAACATTTTTTTGACAAACCTATAATGTCATAATTCTCAATAATAATAATAAAATTTCATTTCAAACAAATAATTAATTTTATTTTTTCCACAAAATTGGGTAAAAAAATAAATAAAAATCTCTGACAATTTTTTTGAAAAACTTATAATGCAATAATCTAGTTTTTGATCTCACATACCAATCCCGACCATCCAGATTTTTCCACATTCTTTATTCCTACTCATTATCACTTAAAATGAACGTTTTTAAGCAAAAAATATGCGTATTTCCATGTTTTGACACACTTGACGATTTTTTTGACACACTTCCGGTACAGTTATCGCACACATCGTCCTTTCGGCTCTTACCATTGAGTGTACCTATTTTTAGAATTCAAAATTTTTCAAATCCCTTCAGCCGTTTTCTGGATTTCGTCGGTTGTGACGGCCGGCAGACAGACATACATTTTATTATTTTTGCTTTTTTAGAATCAGTAGGTCCTAAAACGTCGAGAAATGCCAAAGAAGTGGGGGTAAGAATTTCACTTTTAGCTCATGAATGTAATACTTAGGTCTTTCAGACCGAAATAATTTAATTCACACAACAACACAAACTAATTGAATTAAAACATTCAGACAGAGAGTATAATACATTCCATCAGTCGTAAGATATTAAAAAATGTCAAAATCTCATGTTAAGAGTTTAAAAAAAGTCGCCAAGTTCTTTTAATACACCCGGTAATTTAATTAGCGAAAGGGAAATACAACACAAACAACAGAACAATACCTTTCTAGCAGTCGTACTCAACCAGAATACAAGATGTTAATAGCGTCAAGTGTTCAAAGTTCTAAAAAAAAATATACGATTGGTACCAAATAGCAATTTCCCAAACATTTTCTACCTCCTTTAACACGCTTTATCTTACTAAACATAAAATAATAAAACTTTTCCTTACCAGATGCATTATAAAACCAAAAATGTGTCAACAACAAAAACTTAAAATCATTTTTGAAAATGAAAAAAGTATTTTCTAAATTTTAATTAAATTGAAAAATAATTTTGATTAGATTTTTAATTGAGTTTTTATAACAAGAAAATAGTTTAGTCTTGGTTTGATCAATCTAAACATAATTTAAAATATTTAAGTTTTAATTAAATAATCGTTTTTTTAACATTGTGATAGATGAGAATTTTTATTAACCTTTTTGTTTGGAGGTAAGCTAGCTATATGTATAGTATATATTTTATTTTATTTAATGCTAAATTTCCAATTTAAAATCTTAAATCACAATAACTTTAGCTTTGTTTAACTATTATATTGTGACGATTCTTACAGAATCGTTTAATTAGTCAACAAGTAACCATAATAAAACCAGAATAGACTGCAACTTGTTTAACCTAAACATAAAGACATTATAAACATAAATGAATACTCATAAATAAATTAACATTAAATGACAAAAACATCTGAAAACATTGTGTAAACATCAAAAATAGAACTAATAAAAACCTAAAATTAATGCAAAATGTACATTAAATTAACAAAAATAACGTAAAAGAACGCCCACAAATCATAAAGTTTTAAAATCGATATGAACTGAGCAACTTTGAAAGTAAAATACAATTCTATACAGAACGCGATATAGTTTGAAATGAATTGTGAATATTTGAATAAAAGTTTTAGTTTAACTAAAGTAAATAGTAAATTTGTGTGTATTATTGGTGACTCTGTATTTTACTAGAAGTTTCTACAATCAACTAACTGTTGAATGTTTTAGAACTGTAGAAATAATATTTTAGTTGGAGAACATAATATTACTAAATGGCAGTTGTCAAATTAAGTGATCGAATCGGAACAAAATTAAGTAATTTCTTTCTAAACTTAAACTAACATAAATTTACAAATCAAGTTTGGAATAGATCGCTTCGTGAGCAGTAGGTCTAAAATGCAATTCAACTGTATTCTTGTGATTTGTTGTAGGTTTTAAATTTTGTAAATCTTTTGTTGTTCAAAAATTTATAAAATTGATACATTTATTAAATTAAGTTTCTTAAAAACAATTCTGATTACGAAATTTCGATAAATCCATAAAAAAAGTAATTATGAAATTTAATCGCTTAAATTGAAGAAAATTGTAAAAACACAGTGTTTGGGTTAAAATAGAAAATTTTTTTGTTCTAACCTCATCATTTTATTTTGTGTTGTTTTGTTTTTCTTTCTTTGTTTGAAAACTTTAAACTTATTATGAAAAAAATTCGATGTTTATGTTTTTCAATGTCATATTCTTACTCAAATGGATGGAGTTTTAATTGATCCGTCCATCGTACAAATTAACTAACTCCATAAAACAAAAAGATTATGCGAAGACTATACCATGATTATACCAAATGCTTCGGCACTTAAATTTTAGGCTGTTCAAAAAGAGAAATTAATCGATTTATGCAGTGAACGGCTCAGTTATAACTCCACCCATTTGTGTAAGAAATTGATAAAATGCCCTTTGTATTAATTGTCCAACTGTTTTTAAAGTTTAATTACGCTGCCATAAACGTGGATAAAGACCTAAAAAAAGTCGCCGATTGGGGTTACCAAAACCTGGTCAATTTCAACTCTACCAAAACACAGCTGTTGATTGTTTCCAGATCAAAGACCGAGTTTCCCAAAGATATTTTATTCAGTACGTGTGATGAACTAATGGGTGAATATAAAAACATTCGTTTATTGGGTGTCACATTTTCAAATGACCTACTCTGGAACGATCATGTAATGGCGATGGCAAAAAGCGCGTTTAAAAAACTCGGCCTCTTAAATAGATGCAAAAAATTTTTTAGTCCATACCAATTGCTTCATGTTTATAAGTCCTATATTCGTCCCTGTATGGAGTACTGTTGTCAAGTTTGGGGTGCGGCTTTTGTTTCCATCTTGGCTCTCTTGGACTCTGTTCAAAAGCGGGCTATAGAATTGTGTGTGATCGAGCTTTGACATCAAAACTTGATTCCCTACAACATCGTCGCACTGTTGCTGACCTCGTTGTTTTTTACAAATATCGTCATCAGCAGTGCTGAGAACCAGTGAACCAGGTCGAGATCCCGCACTGTCATACTGGTAGATCGCAGAAAGACTTTTTTGTCCGAACTGCATACAAATGGAATAGATTGTCGGATTTCTTAGTCTCAGGTATCTTCAACCCGCAGATGTTTAAAAAAGCGTTAATCAACACCTTAGAACGCCAGTTGTTGTGGGACAAAGGTCTTAAAAGGTATTTATGTGTTGTTTTGAGACATATTCTAAACCCTATTACACAACACTTTTTATTTAAAATTTATTTATTTAAAAAAAAAATATATGGGGGATGTTGTCAAGGATTAATACTCTACTAAGAATTTTACGGCAAGAAAGGGAAAAGTGAAAATTTGATAAGAGATGAAATTATGTTAACAACTAGTTCCAGAATAATTATTAAGGAGAGTACTGCCGATTATAGGGAGTAAAAAGTTCTGATCTCTTGTCAGTAATGTTATACTCACGATTTAATGAACCACCTAAATTTGTATTACTTGGTATCTTATCCAAATTCCATGGAGACGTAACGGAGTAAGGGAAACTTAAAAAAGGAAAATAAATTGGAAATATGCAGTAATTTCAACACTCATCACGGTTTCTAGGACACCTCAAAACACTAACGAAATGCGTGTGTAAATTTTTATTTAACTGATAACCACTAAACTATGGAAAATTATGTGCAAAACATTCAATGTCCTTAGAAATAGGATGGAAATCCTGTATATGCCTCTCGTCTCGGCTTTAATGTATGATATGGTAAAAGAGTGGATGGTACGCACAAACCATTTTTAGACGGTTGTCACCCTTGATTTTTTAGATCTTTTTCCCATCAGCAAATAAGCGTTAAAAAACATTAATGGAATTGATTGGCAAAGCAACAGGAGTCTTTGAGGGAGTTCTCATTTCATTAACATTGAAACCTTCACTGAAAATTGATAGAGAAATACCTGGAGAGATATGTACTAAACAAACCTAGAGGAGAAACAAAAACGTAAATGGTCCAGTTTAGAGCTTGATTTACAACAGAATAGAGCATTTCAGAGCTTAGAGTTTCATGGATTGTCTCATTGACATGTATCATTCGTAAGAGTCAGATTGGTTTTCCTACTTATGGCGGAAAATGTATCTTAGTGACAACCCAAAGACATCAGATCCATCAGCAATAGTAATTTCTTCTAAAAACTTTGACAAGACTGATTAAATTTCATTTTTGATAAAGCATTGATAAACTTCCATGTGGAAACGGTATTGTTACATTGAAAATTCTTCGGTGCAAATAGAAATAAATATAGTTATGACTATCTGCCACTTTTCTATATTTTTCATTAAAAACCTACTCATTGTTCTGTCATTCCAAATATATTTTAAGATTTTCGATGAAGTAGGGTCGGAGTTAATCGGAGCACTAAAACATAGAGAAAACGTCATTTTTCAAAATTATACAAAAAATGGTGGGATGTTAAATTCCAAAATACATTTTAAGGAATACTGAAATGAAGCCCTTTCATATGATTCTCTACTCGTCTCGATAAAAAAATGTATGTTCTCAAAGGCTTTACATCGTACCATCGTACAAACAAACGAACACAACTTTATTTATTTTTTAATCCGCCAACTTGTGTGGATAGGTTAGTTTTATAAGCACATCAAATTTTTGGTTCATCGGATTAATGGTTCACGAGATAATCGAAACAATGCGAAAAACACGTTGTATTCTTACCAATAGTGTTCCGTATAAAAAACGAAACCCTAAAAATGAAAATCATACTTTTGACAATATTTTTTTGACAAACTTATAATGAAATAATCTAGTTTTTGGTCTCACATACCAATCCCGATTATCAAGATTTCTCCAAATTCAATATTCCAATGTTCCTACCAATCCAATGTAATCACTTAAAATGAACGTTTTTTAAGCAAAAAATATGCAAGTTTTGACACACTTGAAGATTTTTTTGGCACACTTCCGGTACAGTTATCGAACACATCGTCCTTTCGGTTCATCTCATTAAGTATATCTATTTTTAGAAACAAAAATTTTTGAAATCCTTCCAGCGGTTTTCTAGATTCCATAGGTTGTGACGGACGGCGGCCGGCCAGCAGTCAGACAAACATTTTTTTTGCTTTTTTAGAATCAGTAGGACCTAAAACGTCGAGAAATGCAAAAAAAGTGGAGGTAAGAATTTCACTCGTTTTTTTTTTTTTTTTTTTTTGCAATTTTCTGATTAACTCTCATGTTTGCATTTATTTGGTTGTGTTTTATTAATTTTTTATGTGTGGATTTTTCAAGTTCATTTACCTTGTCAAAGGTTAGTTATATTAATTTTAGAGTCACCGTTCTGTCCAAAATAAAAACGAAAATTTAAATTTAAAAAACATACACAAAGTAGGAGAAATATATCGCAATCGTTATCTGGTAACGGTTACGTTTTATAAATTAATCAAAATATTCTGTCCTTCGTTAGTAGATTATAATTTAGTACAAAGTTTTAATATGTTGAAGTGACGAGGTTTCGTAAAACCAAATTTATTTATTTATTTATTTATTAATGTTTAGCTAATAATTCGTGTGTAGTTAATAATTAGTGTTCTTTTTTAAAATAATAAAGTAAGTTTTTACCTAATTTATTATAAAATAGTCAAGTTATGATATGTAAATGTAAAAAAACCATTTTTTAAACTAATACCTGGCAATCAATTTATAGAATAATGGTTAAATTATTGTAATTTGTAGGTCTATGAAGATGGCATGAGCCGAAATATTGACGTTAGTAAAATAAAGAAGCAAAATTAAATGAAAACATAATAATAAACTAATTAATTATTTAGACCAAGAGCTCGTGTTAATCTAATCAAAATATAATAAAAAGTTGGTCGTATAAAACTCCAAATCTAAATATATATATATATATATATATATATATATATATATATATATATATATATATATATATATATATATATATATATATATATATATATATATATATATATATATATATATATATATATATATATATATATATATAGTTATAATCCCATAGTATCATCAAGTCATATAACAAAACTGCTTTCTCACGAAAAGTGCTATCAATGCAAAATAGCATAACTAGGAATATGATGGAATGTTATCAACCAGACATAACATGTAACAACATGATAGAAGAATCAAATATCATAAAACATATTATAATAGAATATGCTGAGTGGTTGTTTTGTACCTTTAGATTTATAAAATTTAGTTTTTATAGTTAGTCTAATTTTTAAACTCTGTAATGTAACATGTATTAAATAAATTGTATTAAATAAATCATTTTTTTTAGAATTTATTTATTCATGAAACATAACTGGCGCAGCCGTGCGGTCTAGTGTAGTAATATTAAAGTGTAGTGTAATAATTTGGTGAATAAAAACCAATAAATAAGTGAACCCGTCGCGGTAAAATTAAGTGAATTTTTTTTTTATCAGACATCTCTAGCTGAAGTTCCTATAAGAACGCGAAGAGGATTTGAGGTTCCACCACACTATATATCAACTTCACTTGGAACCAGCTCAACACGACGAAAGATACGATTCAAAGGTAACGCACTACAAGATAGACGTTTACATTGAATACGTATTACCAGGTAACCTATTTTATTTTATTTTTATATTGTGATTATTGTGATTATATTTAGTGAAAATTTTGTGTTTGTGAACGTATTTTATATATAAAGTTTTCAAAAATAACGTTAGTCATCCACGACAGTTAATTTCAAAATTTTCATGGAAGCGTGTACTACAAGATAGGCACACATCCAAAATATTTCCAAAAATAACTCTAAAATCATATAAAATAGTGTTACTAAATTGACAAACGGGCGCACTACCAGATAGACGCCAACCTGTCACACTGTCCACTACAAGATAGGGACAGTTCAAATTAATACTATTATATCCTTTTTATGAAAAAAAAATTGGCAGATATATTCGATCTGAATAGAAATATAGCCAACTCAGAAATGGACCCAGTTTTAGAGCGACTAGAGGCAATTGGTGCACAGTTGCAACATTTAAATAACAAACAAGGTGAGCATGATCAATTGTTGACATATCTCAACCAAAAATTAGAGCAACCCCAACCACAAATTCAGGAACAAATTCCTGTGGTTACAAATAGGGCAAATGCTCTAGATTTATTTAGGATCCCTGATCCAATAAAATCAATACCCACGTACGATGGGAATAGAAAACAACTTTCGGCTTGGATAAAGACAGTTGAAGACACACTGAGTGTATTCGAACCATTAGTGTCAGAACAACAATATAGTCTTTATTTACAAACTATTAACAACAAAATAGAGGGGAAAGCCAAAGATATACTATGTCTGGCTGGTAATCCCAAAACATTTAATGAAACAAAAGAAATATTGCAGGAATCTTTAGGAGACCGGCAAGAACTATCGTTTTATAAGTCACAACTTTGGGCGACTAAACAAAACGAAACAATGAGTATCCACGGATTAAATCATTATCCAAACAAAATATTTTGTACAATAATGCGTGGCATGCTATCAATGCATTTATCGATGAAGATGCATTAGCTGCATTTCTATCAGGACTACGCAAACCCTATTTTGGATATGCGCAAGCTGCAAGACCAAAAGGTATTGAAGAGGCATATGCATTTCTTTGCAAATTTAATTGCAATGAACAAATTTCAAGTAATTCAAGAAAAACCAACACACAAGTATTTCAGAATACACCACAAAAACAAAATCACGGTTTTATTAGTCAAAACAAAACTAACGTGTTTCAACCAAAACACAATCAAAATTTTTCAAATTATGAGAAAAAACCGACTTATTCGGTAAGAGAAAGACCAACACCAATGGAAGGGGATCTTTCTATGCGTTCAAGAAATACATTTAATAAAAAAATAATAAATAATCACGAAACTACAGAGGATACTCAAGAAGATTCATCCCAAAGTTCAGAAATCGAATATTTAGTTGAAGATAAAGAAGATGAACATAATGGAAATTTTTGCGTAAACGCGAATTCAGATACGGAAGACTAAATTTTCTCCCATATTTGAAGTGCTACAATGAACGATTGGGCCGCGTTGTAACACTTTTAATCGATACTGGTGCCAATAAAAATATAATCAAACCAGGATTAATTCCTTATAGTTCATTAGAAAATTCAAAAACATCTTCAAGTAATATTATAATAAAGAATATTTTAGGTACACATAATTGCGATAAAAATTTTAAAATTAATCTCCTAGGTAATAATTTACCAGCACAAATTTATTTTGAACTTGAATTCCATAAATTTTTTGATGGAATATTAGGCTCAGAAACAATGGCTAAAATGAATGCCAAAATTGATTATAAGACAAACTCAATTTTATTAAACAATTATAATTACAAATTTGATCGGTACTACCCTGAGGAAAATTTTTATAATCATATAATTACGATACAAACCACAAACAATGGCGACTGGTTTGTACCAGAATTTCAAAAATTAAATAGCGATATAATAATCAAACCCGGTTTATACAAGGCGGAAAATTTTTATACAACAATGACGGTGTTGACAAATTGTCCAAACCCACCGGAAACATTACCAAAACTGAAATTAAATGTTAACAATTTCGAAACATTCGAACCAATTCCATGTAAAAATGAAATAATTGATAGAAACACTATCAAAAGCCTAATCCGAACAGAACATTTAAGTAAAAATGAAAAAGACATTTTACTCGATACAATTTTTAAAAACCAAGCAGTACTGTTAAAACAGAACGAGAATTTGTCATCAACAACAATAATTAAACATAAAATTATAACAAAAGACGACAATCCGGTTTATACGAAAACATATCGATACCCACATCATTTTAAACCTGATGTAGAGGAACAAATTCAGGAAATGCTAGACAGTGGCATTATCCGAAATTCTAAAAGTCCTTATTCGGCACCAATTTGGGTCGTTCAGAAAAAACAAGATGCTTCGGGCAAACGGAAAGTAAGAGTTGTCATCGACTACCGTAAACTAAATGAAAAGACAGTAGATGATAAATTTCCAATCCCACAAATAGAAGAAATTCTAGACAGTCTCGGAAGATCTGTATATTTTTCAACCTTAGATCTAAAATCAGGTTTTCATCAGATTCCTTTAGACCCAAAATCTCAAGAAAAAACAGCTTTTTCAACAGACAAGGGACATTTTGAGTTCAACAGAATGCCTTTTGGCTTAAAGAACGGTCCGGCAACTTTTCAGCGAGCGATGAATAATGTATTGCAAAACCTAATAGGAAATATATGCCATGTATATCTTGATGATATTATTATTGTTGGATATAGCTTAGATAACCATATACAAAACCTTAACACTGTTCTCGAAAGATTATCGCATTTCAATCTTAAAATTCAATTGGATAAGTGTGAATTCCTAAAGAGAGAAACAGAGTTTCTTGGTCATATAATCACACAAGATGGAGTTAAACCTAACACCGATAAAATTCAGAAAATTCTGGAATGGCCATTACCAAAAACTGCTAAACAAATTAAACAGTTTTTAGGACTTTCAGGTTATTACAGAAGATTCATTAAAAATAAATTACTCAAAAATTGCCAAACCCATGTCAAAGTTTTTAAAGAAAGATCAAGTTGTCAACACAAAAGACGTCGAATATATAAGAGCTTTCGAAAACTTAAAAAGAATTTTAGCTACAGATCAAATTTTAGCATATCCCGATTTTACTAAAGAATTTATTCTAACCACGGATGCATCAGATTTTGCGCTAGGTGCAGTCCTCTCTCAAATCCAGAACAATATAGAAAAACCTATTGCGTTCGCTTCAAGAACACTAAACGCTACAGAGATCAACTACGCAACCAACGAGAAAGAAGCTTTAGCTATAATATGGTCTGTCAAGAAATATCAACCATACCTGTACGGCAACAAATTTACGTTAGTAACAGACCATAAACCACTTACTTTCATTAAATCATCCGAAAAAAATTCAAAAATCTTAAGATGGAGACTTGAATTGGAGAACTACGATTATAACGTCGTCTACAAAGAAGGCAGAGCAAATGTAGTAGCAGATGCGTTAAGCAGAATGCCTACAGTAGATAACGAGGTGAATATAAATATAGGAACAGATAACACTCCACGTGAATCTGAAGCAGAAAACCTTCCCAATAGGGATAGTGACATAGACACTATTCATTCTGCGGATACATCCGATGATTATTTCATCCACTTCGCAGGTCGTCCTATAAATTATTATAGGAACCAATTATTTTTCAAAATTTCAAATCTAGACACAGTAATTTTGGAAGACATATTTCCAAACTATAAACGAGTAATTATTTCGAAAAAATCATTTCAAAAAGAAGATATTACAAATTTCATAAAAGAGTTTCATAACGGTAAACAAACAGCAATCCTGGCACCTGAACAATTGTACCAGACAATCCAGGAAGTATTTCGAGAAAATTTCTCACAAAACGGCCATTTCGTTTTCGCTACAGAAAAGGTCGAAGATGTTAAAAATGAAGAGCGTCAAAATGCAATCGTAGTTAAAGAGCACGAAAGAGCCCATCGAGGGGTGAATGAAGTAGTAAATCAGATCAAACGATCCTACTTTTTTCCTAAAATGGGTAGTGTGATCAAACGACATATCAATGCATGTAACATATGCAATGTTCATAAATACGACCGAAAACCGTATAATATAAAAATATCTCCGCGACCGAGCACTAAAAAACCATTAGAACGAGTGCACATAGATATTTTTAATATCAACAAAACAAATTTTTTGTCCGTTGTTGACTCATTTTCTAAACATTTACAAATGATTCCAATCGAAACTAAAAATCTATTGGATACAACTACAGCTCTAACGAGGTATTTCACTCAATTCGGAATTCCTAACATTATTTTCTCAGATCATGAGACAACTTTCCAGTCACTACAATTCAAAGAATACTTAAGCAATCTTAATATCCAATTGGAGTACGCATCATCATCGGAATCAAATGGTCAAGTTGAGAAAACACATTCAACTATTATAGAAATTTTCAATACAAACCGTAATAAATCGCCAAACTCGAGTATTCAAACAGCGATAGAGTTATCAGTAGCTTTGTATAATAACTCGGTACACTCGTCAACCGGTTTCACACCGAACGAGATCATTTTTAATCAAAATAACTTAATAAACCCGGCAGAAATACAAGAACAAGCCAAACAAATTTTTAAAACGGTCAATACTAATTTAGAAAAAGTTATAAACAGAATAGAGAGACAAAATAACAATAAAGAAGATCCACCTAGATTACATGATGATCAATTGGTTTATCTTAAACCAAACATCAGAACAAAATCTCAGCCAAGAGGGCTGGAAACCAAAATTAAAAATGCAAACTACAAAACTTTTAAAACAATCAGGAATATAAAAAGAAACAAAAATAAAATTAAAAGATTAAAGAAATACTAATTTTGATTTTTACTTTTCATTTCAGAAATTTTTACTATGACAATATAATTTTTATTTGAATATCTTAATTAATTAATTATCCAAAACTGATTTTACAAATCTTACAAACCAATTTTACTATTCTTATCCATGTTAATAAAAACAAGAAAAATAAAAGCAAAATTCTAAATAAAAGAAATTCTCATTAGAAATTTTTATTGCATAAAAATTAATTAATATTAGAAATTTTAGAAAACAGTTTTATCAATCGATAATATTATCATCAATAATAAATAAAATTAAATCTAAAGTTAAAAAGAATATTGAATTGAAATACTGTATTGTAGTATTGTAGTATTGTATACTGAAATTTTTACTTATTATTTTGAAACATGGTTACTTTTAAAAAGTTATTAATTTTGACTATATTTAATTGTATCAATACACAAAAATTGGAAATAAAAAATTTGCATGAAGATCCAATTCTGTTAGAAAAAATAAACGAATGTAAAATTCAAACAGGGATCATAAGGGTCATACACCCAATTAATATAACAAACCTAGAAACTACCATAGAATTAATGATGAAACATATAGTTGATAAGATAGATAAGAATGAACTTGATTTGTATACAATAGTTAAGGAAAAATGTAAAAGGTTACATAACAACTTACTACAAATAAAACCACCAAAACGTCTCCGACAACGAAGATGGGATGCATTGGGATCAGGATGGAAATGGTTAGCTGGAAGCCCAGATGCAGACGACTTAAGGTTAATCAACGCTACAATGAATGGTCTAATAAATGAAAACAACCAGCAATACCAAGTCAACGAGCAGATCAACAAAAGAATTCAGCTACTAACAAAAACAATAAATGCAGTCTTAACCAACACATCGATAACCAATAAAATAGTTCTGAGCGAGTTAGAAATTATGACAGCAATTATGCAAATTGAAACCATCGATGCAATTATTGAGGACATCCAAGATGCAATAGTAAGAACCAAAATAGCACTGCCAAGCAACAAAGTTCTTTCGTTAAAAGAAATCATTGTTCTAAAAAATCTTTTGACTGAACAAGGAGTAAATATAACAATTCCAGACGAAGCTTTAAAATTTGTAACACCCAAAATTGCTATATGTGAGGAAACACTATTATACATATTAGAGGTACCAAAATTGGAAAATTTTACATCAACAACAATAAGACTTACTCCACTAGTTGTAAATAACAGCATTATCGAAAGTTACCCACAATACCTCATCAAAAACAGACAGAAACTATACACCACCATCAACTACAACAATTTTGTCCAAAAACATACAGATCTAAAAGAATTTAAGGATGAATGCATAAAACCACTAGTCTTTGGAAATCAAGGCAGCTGCAAAGTAACATGGGAGATCAACACAGCAATACAATGGATATCTGAGGGTAAAATACTAATAAATAATGGAAAGAACGTCGAAATAGTTACTAATTGTGGACCAGATGACAGAAATTTAACAGGAAATTTTTTAATAACAATCAATAATTGTACAGCCACGATAAACAACAAAGAATTTCAAGCTTATGAAATTCAAACCGAGAATGAGGAAATCCAGGGAGCACTTCACAGTATTCAAATAGTAAGGAAAATGAAAATTGTTCAGAACATAACAGCAATCGAACAGGATACCATTCAAAACAGGAAACTGCTACGACAAGTTTTTTTGAAGCAACATCATCACGAAAATTGGATATGGACACTTTCAGGAGGTTTATCATTATCATCCATATGTGTAATCGTTGTACTATCGTATATGTGCCTGTGTAAATGCTCGATAACAAAAACAGTGCAAAATCCAATTAACCTGGAAAATACCAAAGTAGCATACAACGACCTATTAAAGAAAGCCGGCATAGTAACAAAAGTCGAGGACGACTTTTCATCACCCCAGGGAGGAGTTATAATCCCATAGTATCATCAAGTCATATAACAAAACTGCTTTCTCACGAAAAGTGCTATCAATGCAAAATAGCATAACTAGGAATATGATGGAATGTTATCAACCAGACATAACATGTAACAACATGATAGAAGAATCAAATATCATAAAACATATTATAATAGAATATGCTGAGTGGTTGTTTTGTACCTTTAGATTTATAAAATTTAGTTTTTATAGTTAGTCTAATTTTTAAACTCTGTAATGTAACATGTATTAAATAAATTGTATTAAATAAATCATTTTTTTTAGAATTTATTTATTCATGAAACATAACTATATATATATATATATATATATATATATATATATATATATATATATATATATATATATATATATATATATATATATATATATATATATATATATATATATACTAGGTCATTCAATAAGTCCGTAGGATGACACATAGATGGCGTTACTAGAATTTTTTCCATATGATTTTTATTTAGTACTAACCTTCAAACGATACGTGTATAAATTTGACAGCAATCTGACTATTTATTCGTGAGTTATAGCATTTTGTGTGAAGCAACTTTTGTTTTTGAAAAAAAATGGAAAAAAATGAATTTCGAATTTTAATAAAGCATTGCTTTTTGATGAAAAAAAATACAGTGGAAACCAAACAATGGCTTGATAAACATTATCCAAACTCTGCTCCATCGAGACAAATGGTAGAGAATTGGATGGCTGAATTTAAATGTGGTCGTACCAGCACAAAAGATGCAGAGCGCAGTGGACGCCCAAATGAGGCTGTTATTCCAGAAAACATAAAAAAAATCCACAAATTGGTTATGAACGATCGCAAATTGAAGGTGCACGAAATAGCTGACATTGTAAAGGTAGCAGATGGTAGTGTTTTTACCATTTTACATGAACATTTGGGTATGCGAAAGCTCTGTGCAAATTGGGTGCCGCGTGAGCTCACAGTCGACCAAAAACAACAACGAATCGATGCTTTCAGAGGAGTCTTTGGCACTGTTAAACCGCAATAAAAGGGAATTCTATCGTAGATATGTGACAATGGATGAGACATGGCTTCACAATTACACACCAGAATCCAAAAGACAGTCAGCTGAGTGGACAGCAGTCGACGAACCGAATCCAAAGCGAGCAAAGACGCAACAGTCAGCCGGTAAGGTGATGGCGTCTGTATTTTGGGATACGAACGGAATAATATTCATCGACTATCTCCAAAAAGGAACCACCATCAACAGCGAGTATTACTGTGAACTTTTAGATCGATTGAAGGCTGAAATCGCAAAGAAACGGCCACATTTGCAAAAGAAAAAAGTGTTGTTTCACCAAGATAATGCACCGTGTCACAGATCGATGAAAACGATGGCAAAATTGAATGAATTGGGCTTTGAATTGCTTACCCACCCACCATATTCTCCAGATTTAACCCCCAGCGACTTTTTCCTGTTTTCAGATCTCAAGAGAATGCTTGCTGGAAAGAAATTTAAGTCCAATGATGAAGTAATCGCTGAAACTGAGGCATATTTTGACGAGAAAGAGAAATCGTACTATAAAAGTGGTATAGAAAAGTTGGAAAATCGCTACACTCGTTGTATCGCCCTCGAAGGCAACTATGTTGAATAAAAAAATCGAGTTTTGTCAAAATGTTGTTTTTTTCTTACTTATCCTACGGACTTATTGAACGACCTGTTATATATATATATATATATATATATATATATATATATATATATATATATATATATATATATATATATATATATATATATATATATATATATATATATATATATATATATATATATATATATATATCTATATATATATATATTAGGCATGACCAGATATGTATGAACAATTTTCAAAGCATCTTTTTCTTCGCTCCCACCGGCTAATTATGTTCCATTTGACTCGAATATGAACTATATCAAGTTTTATTGAAATTGGAAAATAATTACCCACCGCGCAGTGGCGTCGAAGATAAGAAAATTAGCAGAATAATAGAATTTTTTATTTTTATCAGATATAATTATCTTAAAACATAATATATCTCATAATTTCAATTTTTTTTATTAAAAGCTAATTATTTAACGATTCTAACGAGCCTAAGTATGTAGAAATCGATCTTAGAAAAGCGATTTATCTTAATTTTTCTTCTTACATATACGAAAATTCACTAATTCATAATAATCTTTTTTCAAAGAAAAAAATTAATTTTTATGGTTAAATTTATAATAATTTTTCATTCAAAAGCAACATTTTTCCAAAAGAAATCAATAAATTAAATTAGATTTATTGTATGATGGGTATTTGCATCTGTAGTTTTCGACCACCTGAATGGTGTATTGTGTACCTTCCTCGTCTTTAGTTAGAATGCTGTTGTATTAAGTGTCATCAACTTAACACTGAGTTCGGCGGTATCATTAACAACATGCAAACTTTGGCAAAACAACGTGGCTTTGACGAAATCCTCATTCCGATGTGTCATGTAGCAAAAAATCAATACAAATTCTAAATCGATTAAAAAAACTCTGAGTTTTTTCTGTGATGAAATCACTAATGTTCTTATTAGCAAAAAGTTGCATATGTTTGACTGCGTCAAAATCTATTTGGCGAGTTTGGGGTGCGATGGGAATGTCTCGTGCTGGAACCTCAAGGTTTTGAACCATTTTTCGTTTTTCATCAAACGAAATCTCTGGGTCGAAAAAAGCCAAGCCAATATTTGCCTCCGTTAAATAGTGAAGATTATAACAAATTTTGCTCAACATTTCTTCTGAAACTCTTTGGTCAATTTTGATAAAATCCAAATCCTGATATGCGGCTGCTGTTCCATCTATGCATTTTAACCAAATTTTTACATACAACATAATCAGAAAAATGCAAACGTCTCGAACAAATGCAAACGGCGTGACTTGTCGGACCTGGGCGTTTGAATTTGTAACTCTCAATGGTATCGCCAAGAAAAATCAATGTAACTTCCAAAAATTCTTTATATTCGCTGCGTGGGTGTGATTTTTCCAACTCTTCATGACAAAAAATTACTAGAGCTTCTCACGAGTGTTTTAGAATTTTGTTTCCCAGTTTTTTGTCCGATATTCCATTTTTTAACATTGTTGGATTAATTTTACCATCGTCCCATGCCTTCTGAAATTTGTTGAACAGATAAAGATCGGGTGCTGTGGTCTTTCCAAATTTGAGATCATAAACAGCCCGTAGTTTAATCTCCTGTATGTGATGACGACATGGGAATCGAATCAAAATGTGGCCAATCTTTTTTTCCACCTTTTTCTGGTCCAGCTTTACTTGATGTCGTGTCGTAGCACATGGCTTCGACTTTCTCAGTAAGATCCCATTCTTCAAGACATTCATATATCGCATTCGCAATCGATAAGCCGCTCTGTTCTTTGCATTATGGAACCGTTAATAACTTCTCAATATTACCAAATGTTACTATGGTTGGCAAACGATCTACTTTACCATATCCAGTTAATTTTGCTAGCAATGTATCCAAAAATAAAAATTTGTGTTACTCAAACAAAGTCTAAATCTAACATAAACATTTATTTTTTCTGAATTTTCGCAGAAATTTTTTTTTGGATTTAAGAAGAAGAAATTCGATGAAAACGCTTTCCTAAGATCAATTTCTACATACTTAGGCTCGTTGGAATCGTAAAGTAAATAGCTTTTAATAAAAAATTATGAGATATTATGAGATATATTATATTTTAAGATGATTATACCTGATAAACATAAAAAATCCTATTATTCTGCTAATTTTCTTATCTTCGACGCCACTGCGCGGTGGGTAATTATTTTCCGATTTCAGTAGAACTGCATACACTTCATTTTCGAGTCAAAAGGAACATAATTAGTCGTTGGGAGGGATGAAAATAACAACTTCATAAGTTAGGTCATGTCTAATATATATATATATATATATATATATATATATATATATATATATATATATATATATATATATATATATATATATATATATATATATATATATATATATATATATATATATATATATATATATATATATATATATATATATATATATATATATATATATATATATATTTATATATATATATATATATATATATATATATATATATATATATATATATATATATATATATATATATATATATATACATATATATATATATATATATATATATATATATATATATATATATATATATATATATATATATATATATATATATATATATATATATATACATATTTATATATATATATATATATATATATATATATATATATATATATATATATATATATATATATATATATATATATATATATATATATATATATATATATATCATAATTTATGTTATTCATGTTACCTGGTTAATCAAACAAAATTAGTATATCAATTAAAATCATATTAAATTAAGCTTTTTATGGTAATTAATTTTGTAATCAAAACAAACAAATTTTATTAAAATACCAAATTTAAAAAAACTATTGATTGTAGGAGAATGAATGAATTGACGTCAATGTATAAATACGTTTTGTTTAGTAAAATTTGATTTTACCATAAATGAATATTAAACACGAACAATGTAATAAAATCTATTTATATTATGTCAGCTAGAAACTGTTACGTGTGACACAAAAATTCGGTCTCAACCTAAAAACAATAAATAACATTGTTGCCCTTCGTTGTATATATACGTGTTATGCTAACCGTAGAAATCGATTAAAATATAATTTTCTAACGAATGAAAATAAACAAATAAAAACGGATTACGAGAGCAATAATTAAAAAAAATGTAAGAAAAACGATCAAGTTGCATCGATTATGAACGTTTACTTTCTAATCCACTGTCCTGTAAACCTCCTTAACGTATATTATGCCAAATAAAGTTTGAAAGTTCATTAGCGTATATACGCCACACAAACAAACCTACAAAACCACTCCCGCTGAATCTTAAATATCGGTTTGCATATAAGCTGAAACAAAGACCGTTGAAGAGAACTACACGTTATATTTACAACAGGAACAATTTTGACACAACACTAATGCGAGACTTATAAGTGGTTCTTGCTAACTTTAATTGACCCCTTACATTTGAATTCAAATGGTAACGATGAAACAATCAATTGCCTTTCCAAAAATCAAGTTTCAGTTCATTTTTTGCCGCACCGGTTAATTCATTGGGAAACATGTGTCTCACCGAATAAAATTAAGTTGATTGCATGCAAGTATCAGTACGTTTCGAGCGTATTAAATGAGCAAACCGCATGCACTGGCAAGGGACCGCTTTTTGGTAAATGCAAATAAAAACTTTTGACCCTATGGTACTTAATTATTTCAACCGGTGCAGGAATAATACTCGGACAACCAAACACATTCAAAAGTCGTTTATGCATCGAGCCTAACGATTGGTTGAATGAAAGAAAATGGTATCTAAAGTGTCTGCAAGAAAGCAACACAAGAACCACAAATGACATTAAAAAAAAAATTAAAAAAACACACCTTTTGAATTTGATGTAATATAAAGTCTCATGGCGCGCAGCCCTCCGTCTGCATTCTGTTGGTATTTTCAGCAATAGGTCCGGTTTCCATTACAGGTTATACTGAAGAATAGCTAAAAGTAATCTTAAATCAGCTATCATCATTATTGAAAAGGAATCTCTGGCCAAGTTAGCTATCGCAGATAGATATCACAGTAACTAAGGAAGTATACAGTAAGGATGAGGTTAACAACGATCTTTCTATGCGACGGAAAAAGGACACTCTTGAGAGAAAAAAGGACACTCAACTTTTTCTACTTATATACTGACCATAGCAACTCAGACACAACGGAATAGAGATTAATGAGAGTAATAGAGATTAACGATAGAATTTCTGAATAATTACAGTTTACCTATTGTAAGAAGAAGTTATAATTCCTAATATGGTAGATAATTTGACTACGGTTAATTAAAAGCAAAACGCCCTTGAATGTGATACAAATGCACACGAAAATGACTTTTCATATAGGGTATAAGGTATATTTACAAATGTACAAGGTGAGTCAATATTTGATTTTATTGTTGGTGAAAATTTGTCTATCTGCAATGTAGGGTAATAAACCGACATTTAAAACCTATAACAGACAAGAAGTACTGGATGTCATATTTGTCTCCGATTCATGTGTCAAACGGAATACTAATCTAGGTTATGTCTAAAAACATACTATTTTTTGAATCATTGATATCTGCAGTTCGAATTGGATATGAGGTCAAACGAAAGTTCTAGCTATAGAGCTATAAGTTGGAAAGTATGAGTTGAGGAATGCGAAAGGCGACTGTAGTAAACGCTACTGTATTATTAAAGCAAAGTATTATCAACTAGTGCTACCATAGATACCTAGGAAGACGGTCAGTGAATTTCCGCATGTACAAAATTTCTAGAGGTCTTGCTATGGTCGCACTTTCTGGGCTGCTCTGAAACACGATCAAGACGACAACAAGAGCAGTCGGGAGCATTCATATCATTAGTGCAGAAAAAATTCCATGGCAGAGCTAAAGACCTCAGGCTAATGGACGTGTCTGTCTTCTTGTCTCTTGAAAATACTTGAAAGATTAATAATTTTCGGCATTCAAATCGAACTTTCACTGAATTTTTAAAAGTTGTTATCAATTATGTTAATTTTGCTATCAATTTACAAATTATACTGAATAATCAAGCAACAAACTGCGGTTCTTAAAATAACATAAAAAAAATTTAAACCGACCGGTGCAGGAGCATCCAAATTGTCGTAAGAAAATTTATTTTTTGTACTATTGCATCAAGTTCATATTTGGTATGACAGGTTTGTCTTATTGCCGATGAATGCGAGTGTTGAAGCGAAAACTAAACTATTATTGACAAGTAGAAGAATCAGCGAATATCACAAACTTGGCATTAATATTTTTCATTGCCGGACACCATCTTTTTTATATATTAATACGCTAACCCAAAATTTTGTGGAGCCTAAGGCTTTTTTATTCGAATTTTGATTGATTTCAAATTTTCAGTGCTAACTGATATTACTGTAACCTAGGTCTGGGATTAGGATTGGGATTTTTCGGATCATAAATAAAAAAGTTATTATATACGAAAAACTTTTTATATACATCTGCATTATAAGTTTACATACATACAAAAACGAAATTAAATTTAAAACTTAAAAATTTATATTATTTTTTTATATTTTCTTTTTTATATATTCTTTGGTAGATGCAATTTCATTTTAGTTTTCTTATGTCATCGTACATGGAAGGTTAGATCGAGTCGTCGGAATAAAAGAGATTTTATGCGTAATAATGTTGATTTTATGAATGATGAAATTTATTTTTTTATATTTTCTTTTTTATATATTCTTTGGTAGTGGGTAGTAATAAACGTATTGTATGCGTAGTATATTAGTAAAATAGATATTCTAATCAAATTTCAGTGTATTTACAAGTTGTATTTTATTTTTTAGTTTTCTTATGTACACTGACGTGAATGCATGTGAATAATTTTGTTCTGTTCTTCATTTTAATTTTTAGAAATGCCAATGTATGTGAAGTTTTTCTTATGCGTGAGATTTGTTCGTTCTTTTAAATCAATGCATGAATTTTGTGAAAGACCTGAGAATGTTACTGCTGATGTGTTTGTTAAATTTGTCAGATGATGCAATGCTGGTTGTATTTTATTTTTTAGTTTTCTTATGTACACTGACGTGAATGCATGTGAATAATTTTGTTCTGTTCTTCATTTTAATTTTTAGAAATATCAATGTTCGTGAAGTTTTTCTTATGCGTGAGATTTGTTCGTTCTTTTAAATCAATGCATGAATTTTGTGAAAGACCTGAGAATGTTACTGCTGATGTGTTTGTTAAATTTGTCAGATGATGCAATGTTGGTTGAATTTTATTTTTTAGTTTTCTTATGTACGCTGACGTGAATGCATGTGAATAATTTTGTTCTGTTCTTCATTTTAATTTTTAGAAATGCCAATGTATGTGAAGTTTTTCTTATGCGTGAGATTTGTTGGTTCTTTTAAATCAATGCATGAATTTTGTGAAAGACCTGAGAATGTTACTGCTGATGTGTTTGTTAAATTTGTCAGATGATGCAATGCTGGTTGTATTTTATTTTTTAGTTTTCTTATGTACACTGACGTAAATGCATGTGAATAATTTTGTTCTGTTCTTCATTTTAATTTTTAGAAATGCCAATGCATGTGAAGTTTTTCTTATACGTGAGATTGTTCGTTCTTTTAAATCAATGCATGAATTTTGTGAAAGACCTGAGAATGTTATTGCTGATGGGTTTGTTAAATTTGTCAGATGAAGATAGAATTGATGGAAATGAAATGATTCATAAATTTGTATGTACTGAAATCTGTGATCCCATTCTTTTTCCTAAATTACATGAATATGTGAAACGTCATATGATGCTTGGACCATGTGGTGCTCCAAATCCTGTTAGTATGAGAGATGGTAAATGTAGTAAGAATTTTCCAAAACCTTTTTCTGAAAATACTAAAGAATCTGTGAATGGTTATCCTTTGTATCGTCGACGTGATAATGGTATGAGTATTGATGTACGTGGTGCATCTCTTGATAATAGATACTAGGAGGGCCCGGCGTGCTTCGCTACGCTTATAAATAAAGTTTTTGCGTAGACATTTTGTTGACGTAGAAGCAATGATTTCAAAAAGGGGTAATGAGAAATGCTAGCATATAATTTTTAATTTTTCTTTTTAAATATATGAATGAAAAATAATCAGAACTCTAGCTGATCAGTTCGGATATATGAAAAATTAGCGATCAAATAAGTTTGATCTCTAAGCTTACTTGAAAACTTATTTGATCGCTAATTTTTCATATATCCGAACTGATCAGCTAGAGTTCTGATTATTTTTCATTCATATATTTAAAAAGAAAAATTAAAAATTATATGCTAGCATATCTCATTACCCCTTTTTGAAATCATTGCTTCTACGTCAACAAAATGTCCACGCAAAAACTTTATTTATAAGCGTAGCGAAGCACGCCGGGCCCTCCTAGTTAATATTAAAGTTGTTATTTTTGAGTATATATTTTTGATTGCTTTTATATTCCTGGAGGAGAACCTCTATTTAATTTTATCTTGTTTTATTTTATGAATGTTAAGTTATGCGGTAAGATGGTAACCCTAATAATAAATCATAATACGAATGAAACTGATTTTATTTTTACACCAACTGCTGTAGCAGTTGCGAATATTATGTTTTTTTTAAAGAAATTTTCTTACTTTACCTAAGCTCAATCAATCAGAGAAAACAAAATATAGTCACCGCATTTATGTTTTTTAAAGTGAATGTATTTTAATTTGTATTGGCGCAAAGTGCCCAAACTGACGCCGCTTGTGACGATAACAGCAAACCTTCTTACAACCAACAAATTCTTGGTCATTAATACAATAAGTATTCTATAAAACTACAGGCTCTTTAACAAAGGGCTGCAGAAAAATCATGGTAAAACTTTTTACAAAATAGTATTAAATCACCGATATAACCTTTTACACTACTTTCTCAGTATCTACAAAACTTAAAATCATTTCTTTTCTTTCCCCAACACACTTTTGATTAAAATAATAGCATCATTTAAATTTATGACTATATGTTATTAGTCAACCTAAACAGTTTGCTATAAATAGCTTATATTATGTTTAATAAAAAATATGACAATCTAATTACAAGAAGCAACTAAATGTTTTAAAGTCGTTGTCTTCTTAAGCCAATCTGTCCTGATACAATTAGTCTAAGAACACGAGTTAACTGCAATGCTAACTAGATTAAATAATTAAATTTATATATTACCCCAACAACTGATAAGATCTAACTGAACAATCTAATTATAGTAATACAAACGTTTACGTTGTAAGAAAATTATAATTACGATATTTAAAGTCACACACATGTTGAACGATTAATATCCAAATCTTATCTTCAAACAATTAACAGAAACATTTTCCAATTCTTAATACATAATTTTCACATACCAGTTTTATTATTTAATAAAAAATTGCCACGATAATTTGTCAAATCACTAACAGTAACGTTACTAAGTTAAAACTAATAATTTAATTAATTCAGTAAAAGCTATGAGTAAAAAATTACAAAATATTTCAATAATTATGATTAAAAAATCTGTTAATTATTTAGGTTAACAAATCGAATTTTAAGAGACGAATGAACGAACATCTTAAGAAAGTCAAAAGTGTAATTTGATAAGAATGAAAATTTATGTAAACATTATGATTGGCTTTATGACGCTGGCTTTCATACATATACAGTTTAGATGCGGTAATTAATTTTTACGTCATATGATGCATGCATAAGCAAAGCCAAACAGTGAATATAAATAAATTTAAATTGAAAAACTAATTGATTACAATAGACAACCATTTCAATATTTTGGTAAAGACACTGTTTATAAAAAAAATCAGCTCCGGCTGTGGACGATGAGTCAAGTTTGTGTGGTGATTAGGAACGCTGCGAGATCTTTTAAAACGGGGTTGATATTATACTATTGTAAGAACAGCTGGTGTGAGAAGAGTGGTCTCTTGATCAATGCTTCTAAGACACAGCTCGTTACGTTTACCAACAGAAGGAAACTAAATAACTTCACTCTTCCTTCAATCGGTAATAACACATTAACACTCCAAGATAATGTGAAGTATCTTGGTGTTACTCTCGATAAGCGGCTCAATTGAACTGTTCAAGTTGAGACTAAATGCGCAAACGCAACTCAAGTTCTGTGGCAATGCAGGCAGGCTTTCGGTGGCAAATGGGGGCTGACTCCGAAAATGGTCTACTGGCTGTATAAAGTAGTTGTCAGACCCATTGTCAGCTATAGGTCCCTTGCATGGCTCTCAAGAACTTTTGTTGGGAATGCGATAAAAAACTGGAGGCGGCTTGCTTGCTTATGTATCACTAGTGCTTTTAGGACAACGCCCACAGCGAATCTGCAGGCCTTATAAGGGCTTCCTCCCTTGCATATATTTGTAAGAACGGAGGCTCTTAAGGCTACCAAACGGCTCAAACTCCTGGAAACACCAGGGCTGTAGGAAAAATCATGAAGCGCTTTGGAGGGATCTGGAAGAACACCTGACAGATTTGTCCATGCCGACTGATGATACAGTACCTCTAACTGCCTTTCAAAAGCAGTATAGTGTTTTAATTCCAACGATAGAGGACCGGTCCTTAGCTAATTTGCTATTGGACAGTACGGCCAACACGTTGGAGCTGCGGTTTACTTCAGTAATGAAGATCTAGAGCTGCCATTTCCACTTGGTGAATATTGCACAGTCTTTCAGGCGGAGGTATCCACCGAAAATGCAGTGATGGAGCCTAAGTGCTCTGGCAAAATCAATATTTTTAATGATAGCCACGCTGCTCTAAGAGTTCTGGGAAATTATACTATTAAGTCAAAAATAGTACAAGAATGTTCTAAGTCCTTGGATTATCTCGGGTTCAAGAACAGCATATCACTGATATGGACACCAGGGCATAGTGGGAATCTCGGGAACGAAAAAGCTAATGATTTAGCAAAGAGCTCCGCAAGGAGGCTCATAGGCCCTGAACCAGCAATTGGTATATCGAAAGGTAGGATAAGATCAATAGTTGAACAAGTTCTCTTTCGGTCCAGTAACTCTTAATAAAGGAGCACAGAAGGCTGCAAGGTCTCCAAGATGTTCATTCCAGAGTTGAGCCAGCAAACCATCAAATTCCTGTTAAATCTGACACGGTCAGCCTGCAGGCTAATGGTAAACTACTAACAAGTCACCATCATGTGAACACACATATGGTACGGCTTCGAGTAGAAAATGATCCACCATGCCGCTTTTGTCTTGAAGAGGATGAAATAGTCTCTCACATTGTGGGAAAATGTTTGGCTCTCTCGGGGCTCCGAAGCGTCATATTAGGATCAAACTATCTAAGGATAGAAGATTTCTGCCAAGCAGACCATTCAAGGATGTTGGCTTTTTTCAAAAAGGTCTTAGGCCGAAACTAGTCGGAATAAAATATTTTAATTCATTTTAAATGAATATGTTTTTTATTTAAAATATAATTGAATATATATATTTGGATACATAAAATCAATCAAACCATAATTATACGACAATCCAATCAATTAACAAAAATAAATTAGCATATCAAAACGTTGAAAGCTTGTATATGCAACACTCTTATTAAGTGCACATAAAACTTCTTGAAGTGTAAAAGCTGATTCAAGTTTATATTTAGGATTTTGAGATTCCACATAGACTAAATATCAGAAACTTGTGTTCCTGTAACTTTACTTGAATCAATTCATTTGCAAGGAGTTTTGATTCAAATTTAATTATATAATATTTAGATATCGACGGATGTCGTTGGGAATATACGGTGTCCAATAGTATAATAAACTTGAAAATCGTTATGAAATGTTACAGAAATATTGTCCTTTTATTCGTGTTGGTTGGAAGCCTAATTTTAACAGTTTTATTTGAATAAAAATACAGTATTCGAAACATCTCAAAACCGTTGAACCGTATCTTAAACAAAATATCCTAATTCAAATTTAATATTATTTGAAATAATTTCAATGGAAATTGTCTGCTGGTTTTTGTAAATTAAATTTTTGATGATTATTTATTGGACCACAAGTTGATTGTCAAAACAGATTCATAAACATCCATTAAGTCAATGAAAAAAAAACAAATTTTATTTTGAGTTAGCAATTTAGAATAATCGAGAAAAAAAAATACTTTGTTGTTCTGAAAATTGATATTAAGAATTTATTTTTTGTGTGTTGGAAAATTTCTATATTATTTAAGGCTTTGAAAATTTTCATATATTGTTATACAAATTAGAAGAACACTGGAAGAATTGAATGAGAAATTTTTGAAAGAGATCTAAAAAAACATTTTCTGTAAGAGATGGACCTGGTCATTTATGTTTGATTCCCATCCTTTACATCCAGAGTGTCATAGTACCAAAAACCTTCACAACTATTTTGATTTTCTAAAATAATACACCAACGATGTCCTGCTATCTTTTCTGTTTGATGGCGTTGGACCAAAATTACCATTATCTCATTTTTTTAACAACCGCTACAATTCCAATTTGGGCAGAATTATCTCCTTCGTGACACTGAAAGGACTCATTAGTACTGTGAGGTTTGCACATTAATTAGGTAACGTACTCTCTAAAATCTTTATATGTTTCGTTATCTCAGCTGACTGCTTCAATGTATAACCTAGGTAACCCAGAAACTCCACTCAATTTTTCTCAAACAAATGTTTCTGAATTGAATTAAGTGAGCTAACAACCTTCTATGAATAGATATTGATTATTTATGTGGGTTGGCAATTTGATATCGTACACCTTTCTAGTTTTAATCACGAACCCATCCAGTCTATTGCAGTCCCGGGTGTATTTTGCTCTTTACCACTGCTGTGGCGGCCCACTGTTATAGTCGTCGGTGTATCCAAAGTTATCCAAGTTATTATCAATATCTCCAGCTCTTGTCATTATCGATACAATCGGTTGGGGGAGCAACATTACTTACCTACAAATACCCTCATTGAAGTTTATCTGATTTTGTACATCTCTGTTTACCTCATATCCGTTTTTCGTAATTTTTTAATTTTTCCCGTAATCATAATTTCTCTGCACTTTCTCGCAATGTAACGGTGCTCGTCAGATATGCAGAATTTAATTCTGCTACTTCATTCATTCGTCTACAGGTTTAGTTTGCTATAACTATTGTTTATCGATTCTACTTTGCGTATTTTCAACGCTGACTTTTGCAGTATTTTTATTGAAGAAGTAATAGTTTTGAAATACATAGCAAATACCAATCTTTTGTGAACTCGAAGGCAAAGAAATTTTTAAAGTGACACGATACTCCAACATACTGATAATCTTAGAGTATATTTAAATATAGAGAGAACATAACTTTAAAATTGTATGAAGAGAGACATAAGAAATCGTGTTTGCTAATATGTCATATTCAATTTCTCATTTCGCCATTTGCATTTCTGTTTATTTACAACAACCAACTATTGTTTTAAATTATAAATTAAAAACAATTAAATAATTTAAAACGAAACAAAAAGTACAATCTATTATTTTTAGTTGTGCTAATTTTTATAAAATGAATGAAAATGATTACGAGAGTATTTTACATTTATTGTGTTATTTCCAGTGATTTTATAATAGTGAATATTTTATTATTTTATAATGCCCATGTGCAAATATTTAAGTTATGTATACATCCTGAAAGTATATTATGAAAACTAGCTGGCGACCAACTTTTCATTATTGTGTAGTTTATTTTTAATAGATAAAAGATTAAAATTTATATGTTTGGTTAGAATCAAATCCTAATTTGTCATTTTTCTTATTTTTTTTTATATAGTAGCAGGAAGGGAGAGACTATTATTTTTTTGTGGTAGGTTTTTTTCTTATAGATTTAAAAGAAACTCGCAATAATTGTACAATTTTGAATCAAATGAAAAATTTGCGCACGTCTTTGGGAAGACAAACAGGTTTCTCTCTCAGAGAAATAAAGGAAAACAAACAAACAAAAAAACGATTTGACAGAAGATCAGTCACGATTAATATTAGTTATGGTGGTCGGTTGCTGATAAGTGATATGCTTCTAGAACAAAAACTATGTGAAATGAGGGTGAGTTTTCTTAATTTATGTATGGGAGGGGAGTTTTTATTTGTAAATTGTCCTCCTTTGAGATTTTAATTAATAGATCACAGTTACGTTGATTCAGGCGCGCACACAGAAAAATTTTAGGGGGGGGGGGGTCCAAAGAAATTTTTTTTTAATAAAAAGTGTTGTGTTATAGAAATTACAATATGTGTCACAACAACACATATATACCTTTTAAGACCTAGGTTCCACAACAACATGCGTTCTAAAGTATTGACACACGCTTTTTCTAAACTTTCGTGCATTGAACGTCCCCCAGACGATTGATTCGTGCAAAGCATTTCATTTATGCAATGTACGGACAAAGAAATTCCACTACATTCTGTCACTATAACAGTGATCGTAACATTTTGACTGTTTGCACAAACCGATTGACGAGTAAACCGGGAAAGAAGAATATGTTTAAAGCATAATGGATCTGATTTCGTTCGAGCACTTTTGATGACGGTATTTATAAAAAACAACGAGATCAGCAACAGTGCGACGGTGTTGTAGGGAATCAAGATTTGATGTTAAATTTTGATCACCCACAAATCGCATAGCAAGCTCTTTTACAGAATCAGAAAGAGCCAGGATGAAAACAGGTGTAGCGCCCCAAACTTAACAACAATGCTCCATACAAGGACGAATATTGAACTTATAAATGTGGAGTAATTGATACGGAGTGAAATATTTTATATCTATTGAGGAGGCCAAGTGTTTTTAAGGTAAGGAATAAGAGTAATTTTAGAGTAAGGAATAAAACTGATCCTTACTGAGGGGTACACCAGTTTTGATTAATTTAAACTCAGAAGAAAAGTCATCGATGGATACCGAAATGTATCGGTCGGTGAGAACATTTTTAATCTGCTTTAGGACTGTGTGGTGAAATCCTACGCTCCGAGGTATTTAATTCTCTTAAGATTTTTTCGCCAATTTTGGTTTTGAAATCAAGATCTTTCAAACTAACTCCTGACGACTGATTTGTTGTATTTCTATTGGTGTGTGAAAAACGATCAAGTTCAGAGCAAAGGGTTCCGCAAACAATGTGGCTTTTTTTGCTGGGTAAGTGACGGTTAAACCACCGTCAATAATAGGCGAAATAGAATATTTTGAACCAGACTTTAAAGGATTAATGGCACTGTAAAAACTTCATTTCGAAGGGCCAATATGTCCGCCTTGGAAAACAAATATTTTTGTTGTTGTTTCATTATTGTGAATGGAACGAATTTATTGATACTAAGTAAAACCTTTTGGTTAAATAAAATTTTTACTATATATTATTATCTTATTTTATATTTATTTTCTACTTTTTTTTTATATCTGCGTTCATGCTCCATATTAATTCGACCTGTGCTTACATTTGGAAGCGAAAGCTGGACACTGACTTCCTCCGATTGTAGAATTTTTATCAACATTCGAGAGGAAGGTCATACGAACAATTTATGGTCCATGTAAAGTTGCTGAAAATCAGTATAGAATCCGAATGAATCATGAAATCAGACAGCTTCTTGGAGGCTGCGATGTAATCGGATTCATTAAATCTAGCCGGATTAGATGGTTTGGTCATGTAGAAAGGGCACCATTAGATAGAATGATTAAAAAAGCGTCCCAACAACAACCAGCTGGTGTTCGTCGAAGAGGAAGACCTAGACAACGCTGGCGTGATGACATCATCCAAGACCTTCGTGATATAGGATGTCGAAACTGGGGTCAACTGGTCATGGAACGAGATGAATGGAAGCTTATTGCACAGACGGCAAAATCCCTTCATGGGCTGTAAACGCCAGAGAGAGAGAGAGAGTTCATGCTCCATGTAGGAGCGTTGCCAAGCTAATCAGGTTTGAATACTCACCACGGTCATTCGCAACAGCGACATAATTATGATGGCAGCCGATTTTTTTAAGGTCGTTTATTGCGTCGGTCTCCCATTGTAGTCGTGGTCTACCTCACGGTCGCCCACTCCCTGGGGTACTAATGTACATTTTCCTATTAGAACGGATACAACATATTATATCAGGATGCTCAAGAAGGTCTCTGATCTCAAAGTTATACTGGGTTCTATACTCTCCATTGTTTGTTTTAAGTGGACAAAAATGTAGCGTAGGATCTTACGCTCAAATACAGATAAATGCGATTCGTCATTTTGTGTAGGGGTCCACGTTTGTGACCCATACATCACAACCGGTCTAATCAATGTCTTGTATAACTTGAGCTTGGGTGACACATATGGTGACCCAAGAAGAAGTTTAATTGAGTAAAAAGTTAGATTACCTGCAGCGATTCGAGCTTTTATATCTGTAAGTATATGCTGTTGTTTGAGTCAAGCATTGATCACAAATATTTAAAAGATTCAACTCCCTCAATTCGTTCATCGACGCACATCAAATCTTTCTTCTCAGCCTCCCTTGAAACATTCATATGTTTGGTTTTATCGTAGTTAATTTGAAGACCAATCTTTCTAGCACCACTCTCAAGCGACTTGAAAGTCTCACTCATAACAGCTTCACTTCGGCCGAGGATGACTACATCATCAGCGTAAGCAATCATCTGTACTGAGTTTATTGACAAGATATTGTTATTAGTTGGTAGTTTCTTTTGACGGCACACATATTCCAAGACTAAATTAAAAAGTATAGGAGAGATAGCATCACCTTGTCTTAAGCCGGAGTTGACTTTAAAAAACTTCGATATTTCGTTCTCTACTCGTACACAGCATTGAGAGTTCTGTATTGTTATTTTGCATAGTGATACCAGTTTACCAGGAATTCCCATCGACTCCACAGCAGACCATAGAGTCTCTCGTTCGAGAGAGTCGTAGGCCTGCCTAAAATCGACGAAGAGTTGGTGCACAGGTATGTTGAGCTCTCGGCACTTTTCCAAAATCATCCTTATCGAGAAAAGCCACGCCGGAAGCCAAACTGATATTCTCCAAACAGTTGTTCAACAAAAGGATTGATTTTTGATACAAAATATAGGTAAAGATCTTACAAGCTGTGCAGAAGAGAGCGATTCCTCTGTAGTTTGCACATTGTAGGCGATTACCCTTTTTATGGATTGGTATCAGCATAGCTGAGTTCCAGTCCTGTGGCATGGTTTCAGTCCTCCAGATCATTTGAACAAGTTCAAACAATCTTGTGTGTCATGTGTGAATCTTGAGTGTCACCACCATTTACAATCATTTCGGATGTTATATCGTCGATACCAGGTTCGTCTACATGTACCTTTGACGCCCGACTTGTTGCTGGTCACTTAAGTTAAAAAGATTCTCAAAATGCGGTCCAAGCATCTAAAATATTTTTAAGGTCTACTTGTAGCTCCCCATCTTCGTTTTGAATAGCAGTCGATCTAGTTTGAGAGCCCTACTTTAAGGTTTTAACCTGTTGAAAGAAGTTACGCGATTGATGTTCCTTATTGAAGTTTTCAATCTCCTCACACTGTCTCTTCCACCATTCTCTCTTCGTTCGTCTACATAGCTTTGTAACGGCTTGTCTTGCCAGTTTATAGTTCTCCTTCGAGGACCTGGTGTTGCGTCCTTGTAGACATTTTAGATAGCAATCTCTTTTGTATTGAATAGCATCAAGGCATTCTTGATTCATCCATGGCTTCTGGGAGTGGTTCTGTGGTCGTCCAAGTATTTCCTCAGCAGCACTTAAAACAGCATCTTTGAGCAAATACCATGACTTATCGACGTCTCCATTAATGGTTTCTGATTTATCCAATGTTTCGGCAATATGAATTTGATATCTCTCTACAGTTTCAACATTCTTTAGTGATGAGATGTTAAAACGTTTCCGTTGATTGAATTTTGGAATGCCTGGATTTGGGAAGTGGAACCTTATCGTTGCACATACAAGGAAGTGGTCACTTCCAATGTATGTACCTCTAAAGGATTGCACATCCAGAACGCGTGATCTGAAGTCTGCTTATGCATCGATCGATGCGGAAAGAACGTACTGGCAATTCTCAAATTATTTGATAATGCAAACTCAGTCATTCTCTCACCATTATTATTCGAATTCAAATGTAGGCTGTTGGGACCTACCACATTTCCATAAGAGATATCTCTTCCAACCTGCCCATTAAAGTCACCAAGAACCATAATGAAGTCGCGTGTTGGTGTTTGTTTCATAACCTCTTCCAGTGCTATGTAGAAATTATCCTTCTCGTCGACGGTCTTAGCTTCAGTAGGTGCATGCACGGCAATAAGAAAAATATTGTTATATGTACCGCGTACACGTAGGTAGCAGATACTCTCATTGACCTGGTTGAATTTCATCACGGCTTCTTGTATGCGTGCACCAACAAGAAAGCCAGTTCCAAATTCTCTTCGAGAAGGATGACCACTACAGTATAGAGAGTGACTATCCAAATCTTGTTTTCCGATTATCGGCTGTCTAATTTCTTGCAGAGCGATGATATCCATGCTATACCTCTCAGCCTCTGTTTCTAGACTTATAAGAGCATCAGGAGCGCTCAGGCTGCGCACGTTCCACGTTCCGATTCGGTAGTCTGGTCCTTTTTCACATCCAGGTAAAATTCTATTTTGAAATCCGGGTCTGTTATTCTCTTTCTGATTTCCAAATTTTCCGGGTTAGGGTGTTAACCTTAGGCCCAACTCAAGTTATCGTGAATGGTTATTATTATTTGTATTTATTTTTATTTTTACTATTTATTTTCACTCAGATAATATACCAAAATGCGGAAATCTGGAAAGTTGGTATATTATCTGAGTGAAATAAATAAAAAACATTCCTGGCAAAAGTAGTGTTAATTGTTTTTGACAAATGATCTATCGTTGGTACAAATAAAAGTATCAGAACCTTAGGTGGGTCAGGTCATAATTTAATTTTCACACATTTAAATTTACAAGTTCTTAAGTAGCTTAAAACTAATCCTGGTCTTGTTTGGGATTATAAAGCTGCAGATTGGCCGGGACTTAGAGATATCTTTAATTCAAACATTTCTGCTTCTAATTTTTTAGGAATAATACACCATGGGTATGCGCAATTGTTTATTCTAATTGATCGTTCCGAAGGCTGATCTATGGGAATCGAGTAAATATAAAGAAGCAATAAATTTAAAAAATGCTTTTCGAAAGTGTAACCAAAATAAAACTGATGAAAACAGAATAGAAAAAAATATATTATGTAGAAAACTAATAGATGCAGAAAAAAATCTTTTTATTACGGAAAAAGCTACTAATTTTGCTGAGCACTCACCGCAATTTTTAAAAAGTTATTAGTGGAATCTAATTTGCAACCTAATCCAGTTCCTGTAGTTTCTATCAAAATGGGGCGGATCATTTTTCGTAAAAATATAATTTAGAAAATGCTTTTACAAATTAATACTAATAAGGCATCTGGGCCAGATAGTATTACTTCAGTTATTTTTAAAACATTTGCTACGAAATTAGCATCAATCCTTACTAATATTGTCTATTTGTCATACAAGAAGAGAATATTTTGACAAAATGAGGAGTGTGCAGCCAGTTCCAAAAAAGGTGCCTAAAACAGATCCAACATATTACAAACCCATATCAATCTTGTCAGTTGTTGCTAAAATATTTGAAGAGAACCTTAATTTTAAAATATTCTCTCATCCTATGAATTCATACATAGTAATGTCTAGAAATTTAATACAAAAAATCCCAAAGAAATGCAATTTTCAATATGTAATCATAGATGAAAGATTCAACTTAAGTAAATATGAAAAATGATGAAGTTTCAATTTAGAAATTATCCAAACATGAAAACTTAGCCGCTGTGGCTAAGTTGTGTAATACACACGGGATTTGAACATGTGTCTCTGATGAGTGTGAGTTCGAATCCTGGAACGAAACACAAAAATTTTTCTAAAGGAATTTTAGAGAAAATGAAAAATTATTTCGAATTGCAAAATTCAAGTGACTTCCAATATGTACTCAAGTTTAATTGCTCACAAAAAACCCATCCAAATTAAAAAAATTCCCCTAAAGTTGTCTATATTTCCTAACCAAAAATATAGCAATAAATTGACCTTGCGTCAGATAATAGTTTCGCATTGATTGACAACAATCAATAATGAGTCTGATATTCAGAGACGTTTATCTTTAATTTATTATGGTTGCACTAAACAATTCCTAGCTTTAAATAAAAAAACATGCTGAAAAATAATCGGTCCGGACCCGACCCCCCCCCCCCCCTTGTGTGCGCCCCTGCGTTGATTGAAAAAGTTGTGTCATTATTGTGGAACATAATTTTGATTGTTGGTTCAACTATTGTTTGTTATTCTAAGTAGACAGAAAAAATATAAATTTCCAGATATTTGTGAAATTTCATACATCTTCCATTTGTTATTTTCAAGTCATGCTATACAACTGAAAAAATATCTGCTTTGCCATTGGATTAATATCGTTCTTTAGTTAACTTTAATTCCTTTGTTAAAGTATAAACGTATCGTTATAGAAACCATTGAATGTTAAATTGAATATTGATTTTTAAAATATATGACACATCAATATAATAAACACATGAAACAGCTACACATTTTCCTGCAATTATACATATAAAAATAAAAGCAAGTATACACCAACCAATTACATGTTAACGATACGATAAAATCAATTAAACAAGCCCGGTTTCTGTGCTATAAGTTTCAATTGATTTTTTAATTAAATGCTGAGTAATAATTTTAATTATGAAAAATGATTAAAGACACGTGTTTGTCCCAATTAGCATAGATGGGTTGGTCGTTGGTGGCATCACGCATGGAGGGATCAGTTTTTTAAGTTTTTGATCTACAAATATGACAACATGAGATATCTCATACACCACTGACAATAGCAGTAAGATATCTACGGCACTCACAGTCTTTGTTATGGAATATTGCTTGATCGAAGAAACAAAACTCCATATAGCTTTATACGTGGTTTTGATCATTAAAGATGACAGTGCGTCGCATGGTTAAAAAAATATGCCACAAGCCGGGTGATTGGTAACGAAGCCTTAGCTTTGCTTCTATAAATTGTTCAAAAAATTATTTTATTTTCATTTTCTCTATCCTATCGCGAAATACTGGCCTATTTCATAAATTAAATAATGTATATGCGATGAGATTTATTGATTAGTTATTCATTCTTATATGAAAACAATAAAAAAACGATTTGCGTCCATCAACACATCAAAACGCATATTCTTCTGGGACCTAGGACTTTAATGGTCTTATGTGTTGTTGTGACCGGATTTTGACTCTCCTATAATAGGTACAACATTTTTTTTTTAAATTAGAAATTAAATATATTCTACAAGACATTCAACTTGTACAATTTACCAAACAATCCATCATTTTATCAACAAAAACATAACTTATTTAATTTTCCTACTTATTCAAGATAACAAAAATAACCCAAACAAACAATTGTTCGTGAAAAGCAGACATACATAATAGAAAATTGGGATGACCGTGAAATCTTTTTTTTTTATATTTTTCCTATCCATGTTCTAATTTCATGTATGAGAAAAACAAACAAGATTATATTATCCAATATATATACAATTTTGGTAAATAAAAAGTTCAAATAAGATTGATTAGAGCAAGAAAATAAATTGCAAGTGGTTATTGAGGTTGAATTGTTTTCTTTTGTAAAATACAAACAGTAATTCCGTAAAGTGCTGTTTAAAAACAATTAAATTTTTTCAATATTTTTTTTTAAATTTTTGACGTATAGGAGAATTTGTAGAATTAACAAACACTTCAGTAGTTTATTATCAATTAGAAAAACCGGCATTATTATTATCTTTTCTAAAATACGATTAGTTTCAGTAATTTTGGTTTAGTAGACCCAGGTATTAAGATCAGCACTTAACGACTACTTCGATTCTACAAAACACTACAAGCAAACTCTATAAACTATCAAGCAATGAATCTAATTCATTATATTAAGTTTTTGTAAAAATTGTTACCGCAGATACATATTTCATTTATGTTCACTCATCTTATTCACTTCATTATCTATTCACTAATAAATAACAATAATTAATTCATGACACTTCAATCTGGACTTAAAACCAGAAAATAAAACTGTCTTTGGCTAAATTTATTTAAAATTATAATTAAATTCACTAAAAAATATATCACGTTGCACTCAAAACAAATAAAAACCAAACAGTTTCGTTTGTACTCCTGCTGACCACTAATCATTTTGAGTTATGTATAAAATTTCGATACATATTTTCAATGGCTTCATTTTGGTATGGTTTTAAATTTCTTGATGGTTTATACTTTATATTGTAGACAAAAATAATAAAAAAGATGACTTGTGTCGATAAACTGTTAAACAATATCCCATGTGAATATATTGCAGTGCTGAATTTTATTGAAAAGTTGTAATAGGTATCAATTCAAGTTTTAGATCTAAGCAATTGCCTTTGACTAGAGACAAAGGTGACATCAAACATCCATACACATCTATAACACTATATGAAAGCGCGTTGTCATAATTTGGTTTCATGTTCATTGTTACCACAAAATTCTAAATATCTGAACTGACACCGTCAAAAGAATCAATATATTTTATATTGATATTAATTAAAAATTAAAACAACTTTTTCAGAATATATTAGGCGCGTTCCATTAAAGATCAAACTTACTCAAATTTACTTCCATCTAAACTACGCCGAAAAAAAAACTGAGTTTATATTTCACTTATTTTCTAGTTTCGATCTACTCAAAAGCTGCTTTGAGCAGCTATTTGGTTCCAAAGAAACGCATGTATTTTACTCACGGCAACCATATCTCGGGTAGGAGCTGCAAATATTAAACAACGAACCAATCTCGGGCCCGTATTGGCGAGCCAAATCTTGACTAGGTAGTTTTGGTTTCAGTCTGAGCCAATTGTAAATACCTAGACTGAATCAAGGTTCAGTTTATTATATTACGCGTTATTAAACAGTCTAAAGCATTGTAAACATTTGAAGGTCATATTATGTTTATCTTTATTTTTATATATGTTACTCTTTCCAAAATCTCTTTCCACACATTTGAAGCAGGTCTGGAAAAAATTGGTTTGGTAGACCTGACCCAAGTCTTATTTGCCAGACTTTGCCCAACCCTGGTTTGCCATACTTGGCCCAGGTCGTACTTGGCTTGGTTTGCCATACTTGGCTTGGTCGTGATATGCTACAAAGTGTAGGAGAGTCATTTTTAAAATTTTCAATGAATGTAATACTTCATTTTCAGCCAAAAAGTAACATTTACTGTCGTTATAACAGTAATTATATTTGGTTAACAAAATTTAAATGTAGATCACTGCAGCAAATATTTTTTCTTTTATAAAAACTTCCAAAAATGAAAAAAAATTTATTGAGAACTTAATGTGGCCGATAGCAAGAAGTTTCTAAAATGCGAGCCCTATAATTCTAGAATAAAACCTATATTGTTTCTAACAATACTATGCAAACTAAAAGCGTGCATGTAAAAGACATGTGTGTAAAATTTAAAAAAAATCTCCTTCGATTAAACATACATTTTTGTTACTTTTGATCTTAAAAATTGTTCGTTGAATTTAACAAATTAATGTCATTTTAATTTATTTTACCAACAATTTTGATTATTACTAAAGACCGGATGTTTATGCAAATACATATTTTTTTCCTTTAGAGATATTTCAATTATTTTTAGCAGAAATTCGATTCATGATTTTTTAACAAGAATGGCATCATTTTTATTTTACATATAAATGCATATTTTACATTAAAGTGTATATTGCTGCATATTTTAGGTTTTTTTAAAAAAATCTGCTTGTTTTTGCATATTTTGCGTATTTTTTGAAAAAAACACACTTTTAAATTTGCCGCTAAACATTTATATAATAAAATATCACCAAAATGTATGCTATAAATTTTTCATTTTTTTTTCTGAAGTTGGTTATCTTGACTGAACTGTCAAAAGTCAAAACATCGTGGTATAAATTTAGTATTTTAGTTGTTCTTTACATTAAAAAATAAAAAATGCCAAAAGAAAAGAAATCGACATCGTCTCGCTTGAATGACTTTGTAAACGAATTTGGAACAGAAATATTAAAAACTGATGGTCGAGTTTTATTTTGTGTAGTTTGCGAAATAAATCTGAACTCGAATAGAAAATCATGTGTCGAACAACACATACGTACGTTAAAACATCAAAATTTATTCAAACGAAAAAACAGAACAAAACAAAAATTTCTTGAAGAATCACTCCAGCATATTCCAAATTCGAAAAAAAGTGAATTTAATTTAGATTTATGTCGTGCCAACATTCCTTTTCACAGAGTGCAAAATTCTGAAGTAAGAAGGTTTCTGGAAAAATATACAAATGAAATTATACCCGAAGAATCGACGTTACGAAAAACTTATCTCGAAATTTGTTACAACGAAACAATAGAAAAAATTAAAAATGCAGTGCGAAATAAAAAAATATGGGTGTCTATAGATGAAAGAAACCACAGATATTGGCAATCGTTTTGTTGCTAATGCCATTGTTGGTGTTTTAAATGGAGAATCAGATAGTGAAGTGTTTTTATTAAATACTCAATTTCTCGACAAAACTGATTCTTCTGCTATTGTTAGATTCTTCGACGATTCAATTAAAATTCTGCCTGATTTTAATCGAGATAATGTTCTTTTATTTGTAACAGACGCAGCATCATATATGGTTAAAGCTGGGCAAATTCTTGTCAATCTTTTTCCCAAAATGATTCATCTCACATGTGCAGACCACGGTTTAAACAGAGTGTGTGAAAAAATTCGCACTATGCTTCCAAATGTGGATAGATTTGCATCTAATTTAAAAAAGCTATTTTTAAAAGCTCCATCCAGAGTAGCAGTATTTAGGGATATAGCTCCAATAAATTTTCCGTTACCACCATAACCTGTTCTACCTAGATGGGGAACGTGGTTGAAACTGGTTATTTATGCTTGTAATAATTTTGAATTATTAGAAAACGTCATAAATTCTATTGACTTAAAGGATAATTCAATTTCTGTAGAAGCATGTCGAGAAATGATTTTAAAAATGGATTTGAAAAATGATTTGATTTTTATCACATCAAATTATTGGTTTTTATGTGATACAATAAAACAATTGGAAGAACGGAACATGACATTAATCAAAAGCTTAAAACTAATTGAAAATGTTAAACAAAAAATATCTGAAACGACAGGTACAAAGGCAGACATTGTCAAAAACTATTTTGAAAAAATTCTTCAAAAAAATAAAGGATATGAAGTCATCGTAAAGATTGGTCAAATACTTGCTGGTGAAAGCAATATTTCGGTACCATTTTCTTTGCAAGACGTTACTCTTTTCAAGTACGCGCCAATTACGTCTTGTAAAGTGGAAAGAAGTTTTTCCTGGTACAATAATATTGTATGTAACCGATAAACGAACAAATTTTACTCAAGACAACTTAAAATTCTACATTATTTGTAGTTGTAATGCAAAAATTTAAATATATATTTTATTTTTTTTTAATTGTGATATTTTTTCATTATTTTATTTTCTACTTTATCAGAAATTGAATAAATTAACAGAATGAATTGTAAGGAATAACGATATTTTTTTTAAAATTGTGATAATTTTTATTATTTTAATAAATAAAATGAAATTTTTGAATATCTATTTTTTTTTTAGATTATAGTGAATAATATGCATTTTATTGCATTTTTAAATGCATAATTCAGGAATTTTAAGAGCATATAATGCTGCATATTTTGGACATTTTTAGTGCACGAACATCCGCTCCTTAATTATTACGAATAAAACCACAACCAGACTGTTAAAATAACGAACATCTGTATCACTTTTGACATTTTATTTTATTGATTTTACCAAATATTTGTGTCTATTTCTCCAGCCTGACATATGTGCCAGGCTGCTTATTTGAATGGTGCCTCTAGATGAACTCGTGACGCTGATTCGAAATCTGCTGTCAGGCTGCCCTTTTTAACGTTGTTTCGGTGTCAGGCTGCCGAAACACATTTCTCCGGCCTGACACCATTTCTCCAGCCTGACATCGTGTTTTCACTCCAAAACGCATTATTTTTTATTGGCAACACGTTTTTTGTACAAATTTACAAAAAACATGTTAGCCTGACACCTGCCTGACACAGCCTGACAATCTTGAAAAAATTAAAATTTTAAACTTTGAACGATTTTCTATCAATACATACGGGCACGTTTACACTCAAACGAAAAATACATGCAAAGGCAAGCATCAAAATGTACATTTAACAGTCCGTACAAACGCTAAATCGCTGATTGTTGAATGTGCATTTCGATGCTTACCTTTGCATGTATTTTGCAAATGACGATTGATCGCTTGCTTTATAGTTTTTCAGTGACATTTAATGATTATTAGCGCGATATTGTGAAAGATCATATCAATAGATGTGTCACAGCTGAATACATCGCAGCTGAATTTTATTTTGATGTTTACTCTTTCATATAAATAAAAAACATTAATAAAATAAAGTGAATGTTAAACAATGGCAAGAACGAAACCGAAAGCACACACACTCAGTATTTGCGTTTGAAATAAAAGCATGTAAGTTTTCTTTCACAAGTGGAGACGGTTTCAACGAACTTGTGCCATATATAAATTGGTGTCCTGATAAAATATCACGCGAAAAAATCACACACGAAAGAATATCTCGTCGAAAATACCACAGCGAAAAAATCACACTCCACGAAAATATCACATCATTAAAATATCACATTACGAAAATATCACATCCAAAAATCACACGCGAGAAAATATCACACCCTAAAATGACACATGAAAAAATATCACATACAAAAATCACACGCGAAAAAATATCACATCTAAAAATCACACCCGAAAAAATATCATGTAAAAAATATTTTATTGTAAAAAAACATATTATTCAAAAATATAAATTTTTGTAAAGAATTCTGAGATAGCAATCTTTCATGTGATACCGTATTGGGCTTAGTAAAAACGTTTTCAACGACTTCACGTCATTTTTTTTACAAATTAATCTTATTTTATTGATTTTGGATCCCAAATTATTTAATCAATATTCATCATATTCTTCCAATATTCTGTTTTTTATTTCACTGGACTCCTTTGCCTGAACACATTGCTGCATATAATAATCATATTGTAGCGACATCTTCAAAACCTGAGAATCCAAAAAATTTCATATCGATGGTACACATTGCTGCAATCTCTAAATCTGTACTAATTACTTATTCTAGATTTGCATTGGGTATTAATTCTTAAACTGCCATCAACATTTTACAATAAGTATCATGTCTTATTTGGTAATAATATACATGGCAATGCAACGCACCATATTATTAAAAAAAATTAAAATATTTCTGGAACCACTTTAAATTAGTTACAAATCTGTCAAAGTTGTATGAGTAAAAAGAATTATTATCAATTCCTCAATTGTATAATACTATATTATATTTTTCAAATATTAAAATATGAATATCTCTCGGATTGGCTAGAGAATTCTCATTTGTTTTACTTTTGGCGTACTGTAAGCGTAAAATTTGTGAATTTTGTTTTGGTAGAGCCATATGCACACCTTCCGATGCTTGAGCCATTCCAATTGCAATTGTGAGATGAGTTGAAGCTCCAGGATTGGCTTTTGCTAGCTTCATTTCATTGGTATGTAGAATTGACTTTAAACGAAGACTGCGATATTTATTGCATCGCCAATGACTAACACCAAAAGATGTTTTCCTGTGGTGAACATACTCAAGTTTTTACTTAATGTTGAGTTGATATTGCTCTAACGTGAGGTTGTTGAAAACGTTTTTCACTAAGTCAAATACGATATCAAATGAAAGATTTGTAGCTTAGTTAGAGTACTACGTGATATTTTTTGGGGTGTGATTTTAAGATGTGATATTTTTTCGCGTGTGATTTTTGGATGTGATATTTTTTCGCGTGTGATTTTAGGATGTGATATTTTTTCGCGTGTGATTTTAGGATGTGATATTTTCGAAATGTGATATTTTCATGATCTTATATTTTCGTGGAGTGTGATTTTTTCGCTGTGATATTTTCGACGTGATATTCTTTCGTGTGTGATTTTTTCGTGTGATATTTTATCATAGAAACATATAAATTAAACTTATCCATTTTATCGCATAAAGTTGTATTTACACACATCTTTTTAAAAGAAGAAAAAAGAGAATAAAAAAAAAAGATGCGTAAATACATGTGTGCAAATAAGACAAAACAATCACTTTAAAAAAAAAAAAAAACACACTTTTTGAAAAACGAACTAAAAAGTAGAAAATAAATTTTGCATTAACACCAGCGTTATGTCTTTTATAATTATATTTCCTTTGAAATTGTTAGAAGAACAAATATTTAAATGGTATTTAACACATCTTAGCATAGATGCAAATATTAAATTTTTGACTAATTTAAAATGCTAATTTTCGATTGACAAACAGTTTTCCGTTCCCATTTGTTACATAAAATAAAAGTGGGTGACGAATACATTAATATAGAAAAGGAACAAATGTATTCTATGTTAATCTCTAACAAGAGAGAACGTTTATTCCCTTTCCTTTCTGAATGCGCCACCCACTTTTATTTTATGTAACAAATGGGAACGGAAAACTGTTTGTCAATCGAAAATTAGCATTTTAAATTAGTCAAAAATTTAATATTTGCATCTATGCTAAGATGTGTTAAATACCATTTAAACATTTTTTCTTCTAACAATTTCAAAGGAAATATAATTATAAAAGACATAACGCTGGTGTTAATGCAAAATTTATTTTCTACTTTTTAGTTCGTTTTTCAAAAAGTGTGTTTTTTAAATTTTTTTTATTTATTTTTTTATTTTAGAGTTTTTAGTTATATAATTTTACATACAAATAAGTGAACCACATTATTTCACAGAAAATACACCATAAGTAAAACTAGCAATTAAATCACTTACCGAAAATTTAATATTCTTTGAAATTTAAAGTAATTTTAATAAGGTTAATTGCACTATAACAATTGTAATTTTGTTATTTAAACATCCAGTGTAAAATTTTAGTACGTTTCTTTGCTCATTGTATTAATTTTAAGTTGTACATAAATAATTAAATATGAGATTTCGCTCAAATGTTAAGTTTTTTTCGGAAAAAGGTCTGTATTATAAAGCTTTTTCCTTAAAATTCGAATCGTTATATTACTGTATGTAATTGACAGATTACATACAGCAATGATAATTAGAAATCATTAATTATGTATTAAAATGTATTGAAAAAATAATAATTATGCAACTATAGTAAAAAAAACTTAACGAGAACACAAAACAATCTGGATTTAGAAGAAATAACAATTATTTAAAATTTTCGAAATACAAATCACTCATTATTAACAATTTAAGGCCATTTTTTCATATAAAAATGACAAAAATGTGTAATATGTCCTCTATTATAATGAGATACTCAGTATGAGCAAAATTTCAGCGCGGTAAATGGGCATTCAGATCTTATGGATTTTCATATTTTCATACATAATAACTGATTTTTAATTATCATTGCTGTATGTAATCTGTCAAATACACCAAAATAACGATTTGAACTTTAAGAAAAAAGGTCTATAAGCTTTGAACGAAATGTCATACTTTTATTTTTTTTTGAGTTCATTATTTATAATGTAAGGCCTTTTATCCATATGAGATGACACAAACATGTATGATGTCTATGATTATAATGATATACACAGTATTACCAAAATTCCTTCGCTCAAAATGAGTCAACCAGAGGATGAGGATTTCAGTGCAATTTTTTTAGGTCTTTCAGAATGAAGAAAAATTTGAATTTTTTTTCTTCAGATTTATAAAGTTTTTTGCTTTAAAAGTTTTAGAAATACGTACTGACTCCTTCAACAAACTTGTCTTTTCAATTTGGGATCAATCACATAATGGGAAGTTACTGAACAATGAATCACAAAATTCCACCCATCAAAGCTCTCAAGAGTCAAGTTAAATAAAAGTGTGTAAAAAGATGCCACTCGTGTCTATTTCGCTTATTTTTAAACCGATGTTACCCGAAAAGATAAAGATTTTTATATCGATAACATCGGTATAAAAATAAGCGAAATAGACCCGAGTGACATCTTTGTTTTTTAAAAAGTGATTGTTTTGTCTTATTCGCACACATGTATATACGTATCTTTTTTTTATTCTCTTTTTTCTTCTTTTAAAAAGATGTGTGTCAATACAAATTTATGCGATAAAATGGATAAGTTTAATTTATATATGGTACAAATTCGTTGAAACCGTCTCCACTTGTGAAAGAAAACTTACATGCTTTTATTTCAAACGCAAATACTGAGTGTGTGTGCTTCCGGTTTCGTTCTTGCCATTGTTTAACATTCACTTTATTTTGTTAATGTTTTTTATTAAAATGAAAGAGTAAACATCAAAATAAAATTCAGCTGCGATGTATTCAGCTGTGACACATCTATTGATATGATCTTTCACAATATCGCGCTAATAATCATTAAATGTCACTGAAAAACTATAAAGCAAGCGATCAATCGTCATTTGCAAAATACATGCAAAGGCAAGCATCGAAATGCACATTCAACAATCAGTGATTTAGCGTTCGTACGGACTGTTAAATGTACATTTTGATGCTTGCCTTTGCATGTATTTTTCGTTTGAGTGTAAACGTGCCCGTATGTATTGATAGAAAATCGTTCAAAGTTTAAAATTTTAATTTTTTTAAGATTGTCAGGCTTACATGTTTTTTGTAAATTTGTACAAAAAACGTGTTGCCAATAAAAAATAATGCGTTTTGGAGTGAAAACACGATGTCAGGCTGGAGAAATGGTGTCAGGCCGGAGAAATGTGTTTCGGCAGCCTGACACCGAAACAACGTTAAAAAGGGCAGCCTGACACAGCCTGACAGCAGATTTCGAATCAGCGTCGCGAGTTCATCTAGAGGAACAATTCCGATAAGCAGCCTGGCATATATGTCAGGCTGGAGAAATAGACACAAATATTTCCATAGCTATGGTGTACACAATTTGGTAGATTATGTTGTAATGCTATTAAATATGCTTATATATATATTTTCTAAAATGATTTTAATTAAAAATTTAGATTATGAGGAAACAAAAGTTGCCTTTATAGACATCTTTAAAACAAATCTATTGATTTACTTTCCATAAATTATTTAGAACATTTATTTATTGGTAAACACTAAAATTTCACTATGTTTTCGGTAGTTTACTTGAAATAATTCACAATTCTACAAATCTCCCTTTTAATGTAGTTCCATTAAGGGCACTATGAATTTCAAGCCCTTACTACCCGAATCTTTTCATATTTATGTTTTACTATTTTGGTTTATGTTTATTTCATTCAACAATGAAAATCAGCGAAAAGTTTGTAAAGATAGTTAAAAATATTTAACAAACATGTTTTTTGAAAACTGGAAATGTTTGTTAAAACAATAGAAAATCAAAAAACGTGTCCTTTAAATAAATTTTACAGACCATTGTTTGTTGTATTTTACCTACAATTTTTGTTATCAATGTGGATGGCGTTATAATTTGGCGTGTCTTCAAATTAACTTAGACTGTATACCTCCTTCAACGACCAAAAGTGTGTAAAAATTTAACAAAACAAAAATTTTACTGCGCAAATTAATTATGATCGATGTTGCATTTCTTTGATTCTATTTCATTGATGGGAATAGGAGAATGTGAGCAAGTAAGACTAAATTAACTTATAAGTTATATATGTTTCGAGTTATTTATGTTGAAATTTTTTGCTTTATTTTTATTTAAATTAATTTCAATGCAATTCTCTAAAATGTAACGACATAATTTAATTTGATCAATGACATTTTAGTTACACTGATAATTTCCTTTGGACAATTATAACGAATATTTTTGTAAGAAATATGAATTAACAGAATTATGAATCAATAAATGCCTTTAAATTTTGAGTTGAAAGATAAATGTTTTAATTATTTAGTTAGATTGGTAAAACATATTCTAAACCAATTTCCCTAGTGACAAATTAGTGATAGCCGCAGTGATAAATTCTCATAAGTGTTTGAAAAATTCTTCTAGAAAGATACATTCACTCAAATTAGAAAATTATTTTGAATTATCACCGGTCTTGAGCAATTGCTACTGAAAAGTTTTTGCTTTATTTTTATTTAAATATAATCCAATGAAATACTCTAAAATGTAATGCGACCTCATTGAATTGGACCAATCATATTTCAATTACACTAATAATTTCCCTAGGGCAATCATCAGTAACATTTATATAAAAAGTATAAAATTATGAGAATTCATCACCGGGAAATTCATTTGGAAAATGTTTTGACAACTTGCTTTTATCAATGCCCAACGAATTATCACCGCTCTTGGGAAATTGCGACGTATTATAATTTTAACAATAACATTTTTCTTAAACTCAATGAATCAGAGCAAAATAAAATTATATTCCTATGTTTTCTTTTATAACCTTTCTTTAATTATGCGGATCAAAATTCAGAATCATTACAATATATCAAAAAGTAAATAGAAAAAATTATAAAATTAAAATTATACTAGAGTATAAGAGGATTTTAATACAACATTTAACACCATATGTACAATGTACATACAATAATAGCAGGGCGGACAACAGAGGATATCCCTAATTACTTTAGGGTAACCATACTAATTAACAAAGTACAATCTTATACGATGAATAATCACACGAACGTAAGATCACCCTTGAAATTACGAGGTTCTAGACAACTACCTGTGCTGCCTAGCCCTAACGGAAGGGCTGGCTTTGACCAGACTGAACTAAGAGTTCTTACTTTGATTATATACTACCAGTTGAACCGTGTTTTAAATTTGGCTCTGACAATTAATAATTGTCTGCAGTCAAGAAAATAGTCATTCAAAACCTTATAGTATTATAAGTAAAAAGAAAATATAAAGACAAAATTGTTTAAAGAGAAAGGAAATGTGATGGTAAATCTGTCAAAATAAATTTCTCTTTTCCCATATTGTTTTTTTTTTCAATGTTTATATTTACAACCACAAATTATTTATTTAGATATAAATTAAAAATAATTCCAAATATAAAATTTATTAACTGTTATCTTAGTGTCAAAATTTTGTAAATAAATTTCATATTTTTATTTTTTTATTTTTTTTTAATAAGAAGTGTTGTGTAATAGGAATTACAAAATGTGTCACAACAACACATAGATACCTTTTAAGACGTAGGTCCCACAACAACATGCGTCTTGAGGTATAGGTGGGTTTTTTTAAATCTTTGTGGATTGAAAGCACTCGAGACTATTGATTCGGGCAAAGCATTCCATGTGTACGATGTACGCACAAAGAAATCTCTTTGCATTCTATTACTATGACAGTGAGTAATCTCGACAGTTCGACCGCCCGCACACACCGATTGACGAGTAAAACGGTGAAAAACATATGTCTGAGGCATTATGGACCTGATTTCATCCGAGCACTGCTGGTGACGATATTTATAAAAAACAACGAGATCAGCAACAGTGCGACGATGTTGCAGGGAATCAAGACCTAATGTTAAATCTCGATCACCAACAATTCGTCTGAACAGAGTCCAAAAGAGCTAGGATAGTAACAGATGCAGCGCCCCAAACTTGACAACAATACTCCATACAGGGACGAATATAGGACTTATAAATGTGGATGCGAAGTAAAATATTTTTTACATCTATTGAGGAGGCCGAGTTTTCTTGACGCGCTCTTTGCATGGCCATTATATGATCGTTCCAGTGTAAGTCATTGGATATTGTGACTCCCAATAAACGAACGCTTTCACATTCGCGTATTTGGTCGTCACACATATTAATTGAAATATCGTTGGGAAACTCGGTCTTTGATCTGGAAACAATCAATAGCTGTGTTTTGGTGGAATTAAAATTGACCAAATTTTTGTCACCCCAATCGGCGACTTTTTTTAGGTCCTCGTTTACATTTATGGCAGCGTCTCTCCGGACGGGATTTATTCGTTCATCCATTTTACCCTTTGAAGATAGGGGGACGAATGATTTGTGCAGTGTACTATCATCTGCAAAACTATTTATTGGGTTACTGGTGATTTGCAACAGTTCGTTGATATAAATTAAAAATAAAGTGGGAGATAAAACTGAGCCTTGGGGTACACCAGCGTTAATTAATTTGGACTCAGAAGAAAAGCCATCTATAGACACCGAGATGTATCGGTTTGACAGAAAATTTTGAATCAACTTCACGACTGTGGGATGAAAACCGTACGCAGCGAGCTTGTTGATCAAGTTGGCATGCCAAATTCGATCAAATGCTTTTGAGATGTCTGATGCGATCACGTACGTTTCACCACCTTTCTCAAGTATGCTATTCCAAATATGTGCCACATAGTTCAATAGATCGGTTGTTGATCTTTTGTTTCTAAAACCGTATTGGCTGTCAGATATCAAATGGTTGTCTTCCAAAAATTTGGATATGTGTGAATTTATATAGTGCTCGTATATTTTAGACATGACTGGGAGTAAGGCTATTGGTCTATAATTTGAAATATCACATTTCGTTCCTTTTTATGGGACAGGCTGGACATTGGCCAACTTCCAGCAGGATGGATAAATACCAGATTTATAGGATTTGTAAAATATTTTGGTGAGGGTTGGTGCAAGTTCTTTTGAAAATGTTTTTAGAATAACAGGAGGAATGTTGTCCAGACCAGAAGCTTTGTTGTAGTTTAATCCCCTTAAAAGTTTTTCGACAATTTTGGGTATGAAATGTAATTGTTTCATATTAACTCCTGAAGACTGGATGTGGGGTATTTCTTTAGGAGTTTCTAAAACTGTTGAATTTGAAGCAAAGCGTTCCGCGAACAATGTAGCTTTCCTTGCAGGGTCAGTAATGATTGAGTCACCATCAATGATAGGAGGGATAGAAGATTTAGTACCACAATTTAAAGAATTAATGGCACTGTAAAAACTTTTGTCAGAAATTGACATACTCGAAAGTTTTGCCGCTTTCGCTCTGTCAATCTCTGCTTTTTCGTTTTCGATTATCTGGTTTGATATTTTATTAGCCTTTAAATATTGGGATCGATTAGCAGAGTTCTTTTTATGAATCCAAATATTAAATAATCTACGTTTGTTTCTAAGAGCCAATTTGGCTGCTTTCGAAAACAAATATTTTTGTTGGGGTTTCATTATTGAAAAGGGAACGAATTTGTTAATACCAAATTGAATGGTTTCAGTAAAGTTTTGAGCAGAAACATTTACATCGTCAGTATAAAAACAATGACGATCAAAAGGGAAACCTTGAAAAAAACTTCGGAGACCATTGGTGTCCATTTTTGAAAATTAATATATTTTACGGGATTTGGGAACTCTAGTTTGTAGCAAATCAGTTTTGATAACTTATTTGATTAGATAATGGTCAGAATTTCCAATACTACCCTTATCGACATCGACACTCGTAATATCTGGCATGGATGTGAGATAAAGGTCTAAGAGAAAACTTTTATCACCGCCATTACGAGGAGTGAAGGTTGGGCTTTTTACAATCTGCGTCAGGTCGTGCGATGCAGCAAATATTTCTGCCTCCCTTCCATTGTTGTCGTCGGTCATTTTGGAAAATTCCAACCACGATTTGTTGTGGACGTTGAAGTCACCGGTAACGATAACCTCACAAGTTTGAAATTGTGCTCTAATTTCGTCGACAACATTGGTCAAGTCATTAAAAAAATTGGGATTATGTTTGTTTGGGGACCGGTATAGAGCTATTGTGAAAAAGGAAACTTCAGGTAGACAAACCTTTAATACTACTGTACTGTAGCCATCACCATGTACTTCATAATTTGGAAAGCGTTTATATGCAACACTCTCATGAATATATGCACATACACCTTGATGGAGTTTAAAAGCTGATTCAAGCCTATATTTGGGATTTAGTGTTACGTCATAGGGATAGTTTTCAGAAACTTGTGTTTCTGTAAGAAAAAGAATATGCGGTTGGTCGTGCTCGAGATGATGTTGCACAGCGTCCCGGTTGGCATTCAATCCTCAAATATTTTGAATTTGTATTTTAAAAAGTTTTTTATCAAATGTGATAGTCATTTGATCAAAATATAATTTGTTTTAAAAATGGGTAACTAAACAATAAATCCTATCATATAATAAAATATGACATAGGCCAATATTTCATGATAGGATGTAAGAAATAATAAACAGGTGAAAACAAAGTTTTTTAAAAAATTTGAAAGGTTACTAAAATATTTATCCATATTGTTCCCACGAGTTTAGACGCAATAAAGGTCACCAACAGGCCGTCGTCTATACCTGTTAGAAGTCTATATACAACTGGGGGCGACAGGTGCCCAGAGGATGGTACTTTTGTGGTTTGACCCTGCAAGAGTCCTCTCTAGTGTGTACCCACCAGGGGGTGCTAATAAGGGAGCACCTTCCCGCGACCCGGGCGGCTAAGCCAAGGTCCCCGTTCCCGCTAGACATGACAACAGGTTTACGGTTTGCAATAGCAGGCTAGAGCCCACTATAGCTCAGGTACCTCGGGTTCGCCAAGTCCCGTATCACGGTCTAATCAGACCAGTTTTAATATTAATATGGAATTTGACATAAGTTTCTAAGAAATAAGAAATATAGTTCCTCTATGCCTTAAGGAATGAAACTGTGTTTTTCGAAACGTTTGCATAGTTAGTAATTAATTAATTTATTTACCGAAAAAAATAATTTTATTAACTATAAGAATTTGAAAGAGATTATTTTGAAAGATATGTATGTAAAATATTTAAGCTTAAAAATAAAAAAAATAAAATATATATAAAACAAAATTTTAAAAAATTAAACGAAAATTTATTAATGATATAAGAACTCCGACAAAAAATATTTAAAAACCTATAGCAAATATAAAATTTGTATGGTCCATCATCAACAAATCTACAATTCTTTACAAGTAGTTCGGAAAATATATAGCGTTTATTTATTGTTCATATTCTAAAATGTTTCCAAAAAATTATCTTGCGTTGCACACTGAATTAGCGAACTGTGTTGTCAGAAAAATTGGGAGAATCGTGTCTTTAATTCAAGAAAAATTATTTATGCAATTTTACCAAAACAAAAACTTTAAAACTGTATATCGACTCGTAAGCGTTCAAAGCAATCGCCACGCTCGAATTTTAAACATTCACACTCGTGAGATATTGATATCATTATGTGCTCATTATACAATATCCTTTTTTTATCCTTTCAATTTGATCTCATATAACAAAAATGCTTTTTTCCCGAATTTCACTACAATTGAAAATTCTTAACCTTGATCAATAAACAGCCTTAAGTTTCATATCAAATTTCATATTAATTCAATTTCTAAATATTTTCAAAAACACAGGATAAACAGTTAATGTGATTAATGATTTTGGTCTAAATTTTGATTGATTGAGAGTTTAACTAAGAAATATATGAAATCAATAAGATTTTAGGTTGTTATTTGATATTGAGGTTACAAAAGTTGTTGAAGAACATTTTGTTGTGAAATTTATATGAATAAGTCGAGACAGAACAAAACAGTTAATGGAAAAAACAAAAGAGGCATAAAAAAGTGAAAAATAACTCAATTGTGGCTTTTAGAGACTAAAATACGTTACATTTTGATTAATTTAATTTAGTTATACCTTACTATAGACAAAAAAATTACGCTACTAAAAAAAACTATATTAAAATAGTTACTTTTTATTATAATTATTATAGTTATTATAGTTGTTATAATAGTTATAATATTTTAAAAGTTATTTGTAGTACAAAACTGTTGGAAATCAGTGCCAAGCCCGAGACATATTAGTTGGTTATTCGTCAATCTGGCACCGACTAAATAAGTAAATTAATCAAAATGTAAGTAATTTTTGTAATTTTGTAATGTAATTTTTGTCTCTAAAAGCCACAATTGAGTTATTTTTCACTTTTTAGTGCCTCTTTTGTTTTTTCTGAAGTCGGTTCTATTTTTTTTCTATTCGGTTCTATTTTTTCGGTTCTATTTTTTCAACTTCAGATACCGGAAAAACTTTCATCAGTGACAATCTATTAATTATGGTTTTATGATTTTTTGCACAAACGGCATACACATTTGACGTCATAGAAAATTATTTACGATAACCTCGACAAGTATAGCAATATAATACTGCCCAAAACACCCAAACAGAATAATATGTTTTGACGAAATCAACGAAAATGCATAAAAAATATGGTTTTTTCCAATTTTCTGAATAACGGTATTTTTCACATCATAAAAAAAATTATGGGACCCTCTCGGAATAAACCCAAATAGAACACAATTTAAATCATCCAAATCGAACGAGCTGTTCGGTGTACATACATAAAAAACAAAAACCTACAATGAAACACAGAACCTCCTTCTTTTTGGAATCGGTTAAAAACTAAAAGAAATCAATAAAAGTAGACCAAACGAGCTACCCCTATTCCAATTACAAGTTTATAAAGAAACAGTTTCTAGGAACCTATATTATAAAATATAAAAGTTAGAAGTCAATGATAAAATATTAAATATTAAGCCAACTTTGAAAACTTGCCTACGGATCTTATTAAAATAATCTTATAAGTGTTTGGTTCTTATCGTCAAATATTTCACTCCACAATGATTAGAAAAGGGTGTAAAATAAATACAAAAAAGGATTACAGAACATTTATGTTTTTCAATTATAACCTTGAACTCTATCATATTTTATTATCCAAACAATTTCACATTTTTCAAACACATATAGAGAAACATAAATTTCTTTTCATAAAAGAATACAATACGATTTTGCACGCAAAACCCGTTTATCATCTTCCCCATTTATTTTAACAATAAGAAACGTTTTCAGTTTAATAGTCAATGAAATCGGAAATACAAAAAAGTTGCTGATAAGTATGTTGCCTAATGCAATGACATCACATAGACAAACACATTTGCATCTAAGCGTTTACAACTTCTTACCAAAGCAAGTAACAAAAATTTTGGCGACGTTGGTCCATAGGCTGACTTCAGCACAGCTCTGGGAGCAAAATATTCGTGACATATAGTAAGCTTATATCCATACAATACTTCAAATAATGACTAACTATTGCGTAGAGTTTGCGTAGTTCTAATTTTAAAAACGGGTGCTGCTGAGACCCCAACCACTTTGCCTATTGTCGCAAAAAAGCATCTTCTGCAAAAGTTTCATCAAAATTAGTTAATCAAAATAACTATATAGTATGCAAATGCAACAAACATACATTCTGTTGTGCAAATAGAAAAAGTAAACAAAATTATTTGCCTGAAGTTGGGATTCAGAACTGTTACTAATCATACTTTAAGCATATTTACTAAGTTTAATCAAAATCAACTATCCGGCGCTCGAACAGATCCCACCACTTAACCCAATCTCGTCCAAAAACCGGTCATCAAACCAGTCAAGCAGTCATTCAAATCTTCGTATCCTGCCAAAGTGTCATCAAAATTGATTAATGAATGAAGTCTGTATGCTCCCTATACAAACTTTAAAAACAAAGTAAGAAAAGTCAACAGTTCTGGAACTGGTTTCAACCGTGCTAAATGTTTATGTACCAAGTTTCATCGAATTCAATTATCAGGTACAGTATTGACCTTTAAAAAAAACAGGTGCTCGTGCTCTTTCTTAATGGCTCGCTATTGCGTGCTCGAAGAGACGATCCTTCATATAACTGTTTATGTGGGCTTCAATCATTGAGGAAGACAGTGCGTCACATGATTAAGGAATATGCCACAAGCTCGATTATTAGCAACTCAATTTTATTTTTGTTCCTGCAAATTAAAAAATAAATAGATGTAGTAGTCGCTTGACTTACATTAAAAGAGTCTGAATCTATATATCGTCCACAAAGAAAAAGGGGTTAATCAGATTTTTGAATACAAAAAATTGGCTACTAAGTAGCCAAAAAAGTTCAGCCACCAAGTCTACGACAGAATGGGCTGTACCTTACGATAAAAATTATTGGATTATAGGGATAGTATAAAAAAATTTCAAATTGAAGCTTTCAAGGGGAATAACAGAAGAATCTTGTTGTTGGTAATTGGTACCAATGAGGAAATAATCATTGACCCACCGATTTGTTACATTTTCTCTCATATCATTTTTTTTAAGATTTATTGATTGATACATGAGGTTGATTACAAGAGGTTGTAAGTAACTTTTAAGGAATTTAAAAATGACTTTTTATTTCATTGTTAATTTATCTTAGACAGTTTTTAGTTGAATCTGATTCATGTGACCTGAATCGATGCCACAGTTAAATTGATAATTTTTTAATGATCGACGTTTTATACACAAATCGTTTATCATAATTTATCTGCATTTCATTCATATGCCATCTGCAGTAAGATCTACTATATAATCCCCAAAACATATGGGCACTCTTCCGTTGTTAAGAAATGTTGACAAAAATTTGGTAATTGGTATAGACCCCATGCAATTGATGCTCTTGAAATTTTGATAAAAATCAGACCAGATACGAGAGAGTTTATTGTATATATTGTTTATTTAGTGGAGTCAGATTAGCATTTTATATTGATGTAAGAGCAAAGTTGAATTTTTTTTTTGTTTTATGTTAAGGACATAAAAGTTGGTGGGCATGTAATTATTTAGCAAATTTGGAGGTCCGGAAGTGCCTCAAAAATGGCAAAAACTGGTTTTTTGGTGTTTTTTGAGTAGGTCGCTTCACTGTTTTTGAAATATTTCGGGCTCTAATGATCATATAAAAAAACAAAAAATGCAAAATGTTTGTGATTAAATTTCAAATCCATCTAGGAGGGTTAGATACGTTAAAAGTGTAACCTAACCTCAAAAAACCGAATCGCGTGACTTTTTTTTTTTTTTACTAAATTTATGATAAGGGGCGGAAAAATCGTCGAATTTTCATGAAAATTTCAGGAAACATGTATTTTAATAGTCTCAATATGGGATTTAATTTTTATGAAAAAATTTTAATTTTTTCGGCCACAATTGGCATTTTTCGTTAAATTTGGCAAATGGTGCCATTTTATGAGAAGTCATCCAAAATAAAAATTTTTTTTTAATCTGTACTTTTTTTTATCTACCTTAACTTAAGTATAATTAAAATTATGTTTCCTTAATTTAAATGCCCATTTTTGGGCATGAAAAACAAACATTAATTTTGGCATTTTTTTGACATTTTACCATATATTCGGTATTATTTATGCTATTATCATGTATTTTGCATAAAAGTGAAATATGCAATTCAAATTAATAAAAAATATTTTTTAAAATTATACCTAACCGACAAATCTTTTTTTTCTTGCAATGCCCTAAATTGCTTTTGGTAAATAATTAAAATTAAACTAATAAAATATACGACATAATAATAAAAAATAGCAGTTGAAGTAGTATATAAGTAATAGTTTAAGCGAAAATTGTAATAATAATTTAAACTGAGGATGGCGTAAGTCGAAATCGATATTCAATAAAATAAAAAATCAAATTCAAATTGTTACTATAAGAAAGTTTATATTATTATTAATAAAATAAAAATTTTAAAAATAAACAGCAAAAAGTATATTTTTAAATATTGCATTTTAATTCAAAAGTGACAAAAGCACACAAACAGTGAATAATATGGAAAACCATAATAACGCATATAGAATTTTCAATTGAAAACATAATTGGCGTAAAATTATTTATGCTGTGTATTTTATATGTTTGAAAAATGTTTGCAAAAAATTGAATATTACATTTTTTCAAAATCTCATATCAAATATTTACAATAATTGTAATAACATTTTAATTATTTACCAAAAGCAATTTAAGGCATTGCAAGAAAAGAAAGTTTTGTAGGTTATGTATAATTTTAAAAAATATTTTTTATTAATTTGAATTGCATATTTCACTTTTATGCAAAATACATGATAATAGCATAAATAACACCGTATATATGGTAAAATGTCAAAAAAATGCAAAAGTTAATGTTTTTTTTTTCATGCCCAAAAATGGGCATTTAAATTATGTTTCCTGAAATTTTCATGAAAATTCGACGATTTTTCCGCCCCCTATCATAAATTTAGTAAAAAAAAAAAAAAGTCACGCGATTCAGTTTTTTGAGGTTAGGTTACACTTTTAACGTATCTAACCCTCCTAGATGGATTTGAAATTTAATCACAAACATTTTGCATTTTTTGTTTTTTTTTATGATCATTAGAGCCCGAAATATTTCAAAAATAGTGAAGCGACCTACTCAAAAAACACCAAAAAACCAGTTTTTGCCATTTTTGAGGCACTTCCGGACCTCCAAATTTGCTAAATAATTACATGCCTACTAACTTTTACGTCCTTAACATAAAACAAAAAAAATTCAACTTTGCTCTTACATCAAATATGTCACTTTTTTTTACTAATTTGACTCCACTAATTGTATATTATTCACTGTTTAGCGATTTTGATACAATGTCAGCAAGCAATAAATCAATATGAAATGTACATTGTATGAATTCTTAGCTCCTTATTGTACAAGATATAATCAAATATATCAATTTTCTTTGGCATGTAAATTTTTTTATATATTATAAGTATGGTAACGTTTTGATAGAATTATGAAAATCATTTATTAAATTATTAAAATGTTTTAAGTTTCATGTTACATAATAGTGTTAAATGATAAGGATATAATTCCGTTCCATGAAGTGTTAAATCTATTCAATGGTTTAAGAAATGAGGAAGATATAAAACAATAAAAACTTTATTACGAAACGAATATTATGCATAAGTCACGTAGATAATTGAGATTTTCAGATAGATACGAAAATTTGAGTGGGAGTTTTGTTCTTTTAGAGTATTTGGCTGTATTAAAAGAACCTAATTGTATTTATCAACAGAAGTTTTATATCGTCAGTGTTAATTTAATCTTCTAAACATTTTCCAAGATCCACATCAAACTCTGAAAATTTCCTGAAGACACATTTCCTATACCATTTAAATCATAAAATCTAGACATAGACATATGCTTTTATCTTTTTCAAATATTTTATGGTTATCTTTTCCTATAGAAATACCAGCAAATTACTAAGTAAATAATTTTGTAAAATAAATATAGATAAAACTTTGAAATATTTTTTTGCAGATTGGAAACATCTACACAATTTGGTTTTGTTACTTTAGGAAATCAAAAAAATTGCTGATGTTAAAACTATGTGTAATAATTTAATGTTGAAGAATCTTTAAGGGATTGTATAAATTCTCGTAAGCTTAATCAAAACGAATTTTAACTTAAAAATTTGACATCATATTTTGAATTATTTAATCTTGTGCGTAATATGGATGCTTATCGGATAAACGGACAGCATCTTAGAATCTAAAAATAGTCAATTCACAGTACTTTAGAAAAGATATTAAATTAAAATAACACACTATTAAAATATTGTTTAAAAACGTCTTGCATAAAGGTTGGTATTTATCATTCTCTATAATTTTATCACCTTAACACAAAACGATTCTTTGGAACAACAATTAATTGCCAAATTATCAGATTAAACCAAGATCATGATGGTATATGTAAACAAACCTTCACTGCCTTTACAAGATAAGATGCACACAACAAGCTTACAATTTTTTTTATTTATGGCTTAGCTCCTTCATTGAAGCCATATCGCCGAAAAACAAAACCTTACAATTACCATTCGGATAAAATTACCATCACTGATAATCAGGTGATAATCACTACTAACAGATGAAAAAGATAAGACGTTGATCAGGTTGAAACCTAACCATTCTAGTTTACTGAAGATGTCAGCCGAGTAATAAAATTCACGAAAACCTCCAAAACTTCTTGGATCTGATAGTTTGTCACCAATTATTCTATAAAATGTATGCACTATCAGTATCTTATACCTATAACAGACATATATGTTATGCCACACCATCAACAGTTTAGAGAGCCCAAGACTATATAGAAGCTCAGATAAGTTACCTTTACTAAAATAGAAATGTTGTTAATCAATCAAAACCATTCAGACCAATTTCGCTATTGTTTCCGATTGCTAACCGACTATGTAGCATAAGGTTAAGGCTCAAATCTGGGTTCCAACCGGAGTTGACTACCACTAAAAAGTGCCAAATCAGATAGCCTGATTAAAAATAAGCACCTCAGAGTTTGCAGCCCGGATGAAACATCCAGATCAGAAGAAGATCAATTAAAATAGGGCATTTATTACAACGATTTACCAAAACAAAATTGTAGTCAAGTGCTTTTGAAAAAAATCAATACAAAATTTTAAAAATAAAATTATTACTTAAGGTATACTCAAATAATAAAATCATTTACTAGTTCTAATAGGGTCAGAATGTGCAATAGCTTATTACCGTTTACCCTAGTCCACCCTCTTTGGAGCAGATCATGATAGAGCATCTATAAACAAAATGCTAGTTAGGACATCGATGCCGCCAAAAATATGTTAAATTTAACAACAAAATTACAACAACATACCAAAAAGGAGATCTACTATTATCGACTGATGATTTCTATGTGTTAGGTCTGCCTCAACCGCAGTGCTCAAGAAACATATGATCACCTAAATAAATGCATATTGATGTACACTTCTTGGCTAACCCACACAGAGCTAAAACTTTCAACCGATCAATCAATAGCGGTTTCACGATATAGATATATGAAATATAAGACATCTGGCGTTGAAGTTGTAGCGACAAGCTATGCAACAATAATTCATGAATACTGAATTGTTTTATTCTTAACAATGTAAACTTATTAAATCTTTTCTTACTCACTGTATAAAGCTCATCAGCTGATTTATTATAATTAATTTCCAAAAAAAATTAAATACTTAGTAATAATTATTTTGATACTCAGTTGATTTTTAGACATTATACTGTGTAAACCAACGATAATAATAAATCGTTTATAACGTTAAAGTGCATTGTTTTATTTTATCTAAAAAAGGTTTAATTTACAAAAGTTAAGTTAATTCAAGTTTAAATTAAATATTTGTGAACTTTATTCTTAATAAAATTAATAGTGACTTACTACTAAAATATATGAAAGTAGATACTAGAAAATAAACTACTATAAAGTCACAGGAAACAGTATGGGGACTTGCCGACGCCACACAAAATAGATCTGGAGAAACAGATCTGTAATCTTTCGTTGCATTGGCTGGTGAAAGATAAACAAACTTTCATCACAGTGTACCTAGTTATCGTTTGCCTCATTTTAAATTATGCGGCACTCATCTGATCTCCACAACTGAACCAACCGTGGAAAAGCTACATCGTAGAAAAAGACGTCACTTAATGCCACATAAATATGATTTCCACACTGATACTAAGGTTAAACCAGTGAAATCATACACCAATCTCCTGGCGTCAATATTTTCTAAGCTACCACTAGAACGTGGTAGGCACTCATGACAAGGACTAAGTAGGACATAAAGTCAGATTGTAGCACATCTCCACATTTAGTTGAGTGAAATCGCATATTTATTTATCCAAAAGTGATTGCCTTGGTTAAAAAATAAATTCGCAACGAAATTATAAATTTCCAAAAATTATTAAGTTTCTTTGAACACCATATGATTGGTAGTTTTGAGTACGCATTCACTCTGTCCACTACCCGCGCAGCGCACCAGTTTTGTACCACCAAATAAACCTTAATTTTTATCAAAAAACTTGCAATTGTAGGTAACAATTGTTCCAAAAAATTCGACATGGTGCAAAATGATGTTCGAATATAAATGGTCCTGCCTTTAAGCCGAGTGGTTTGACGTAAGCAGTAGTTTCAGGTGACTTCAGCTTCTAAAAGAATAAAAATCACTTTATGCAACAACTTTTTATTAAAACCTATACAGCAAAAATTCCACAGAATATTTATTCCAAAAACCATTTTTGGAAAAGACTGATACCTTTTTAATGTTTTTTTTTATGAATTAAGGGATTTTAGTTAATATAGGTTTATTTAAAATGTACAACTATTAGAACTTAATTATGAAATACGCTTTCTCCAAGATGCTTCTATAAGGTACATCTACATATTTCCTCATTTATAGCCGCCAAATAAGCTGTCGAAGTAAATAAATTAATGGCAAATGACGTAGGTTAGGTTCGTAATAGTTGTTGGAAAAGTATGAACAATTAACATCTAAACAGAATTTTTGAAGCGAATAGTTAGAAATTAGACCCTGTTGTCCAATTGGATAGTCCCTGAATTTTATCATATTCCAAAATTTAAAAAAAAATTTCGCCATTTCGAAGCAACCCTAGCAGAAATTTGTTAGAGCTCAACTAGGGCCCTGATCAGTTTTACCCTAGTTCGATTGGATACTGATGATGAGTGTAACGCTTTTGCCCAATCAGACTCTGATTGGGATATTTGGATCAGGCCTTGATCAAGTTTGACGTATAAAATTAAATAGGGCAAACTCTAGTAAGGTATTTTGTATCAAGCCCTAATGAGATTGCCCAACTAGGAGTCAAATACGAAAAATCAAATCAGAGACGGATATATTCAAATAAGGTTAACCCTAAAAAGGTATTCTAATTCAGGTCCGGAATAAGCACACATCAGATTGCCCTAATAGGGCTTGCCCTATCTGCTCCTGATCACACCCGGATTGTGTTCACACTTTCCCTAACTTATTTATGCTCAGAAAGTTATCATTAATTCTTTAAGATAAACAAGGAAATATTTTGATAAACACGGAACACAAGATAAACACGGAAATTACAATGTGTGTCAAAGGAACACATATAAACCTTTTAAGACCTAGGTTCCACAATAGCATGCGTTCTAATGTGTTAATGGACACAAATTCTTTTGTATTATTTATGTTTTTTAAACCAAAGAATGATAACTAAACAATATTTGTTTTTAACAATGATTAAAGGCCAGATATAGAGTAATATGGAGGCTCATTTCTTGGAGCAAGTAATATCATCAAAGAATAGTCCATAACTAAAATTGAGTGGGGGTACTTCCGTCACCTTGGGTAGTGATACTTTACTGCTATTGCCAGTGGTATGTGATATCTTAAGTTCAATGTCAGCTACTGCAGAACGCAGGATTCCACTTCCCTATAGATAACAAATGAAATTCTCGAACAATTGCAAATTTGCTAATTATAGTTAGGGTTTCGAAAATTTTATCACATTCAACCTTCTTCAAAATCAACATATATATGTACATACTCGTAGAAAAGAAAATGCTTAAAATGCAGACTAAAAATATTGATGTTCATTAAAGAAAAACACCTACGCACGATTTTCATTCAAGAATGCAACTGAAAAACTAGCTTTTTCTTCCCACAGGAAAATTTATAAATATTTTAAATCTTCATTAAAGCACAAACATTTCGAAATTTATTCTCTGCATGACTTCAATTTATTTGTATGTATTTTTATTTTCTATTTTGAACATTTCAGACAAAAATTTCACGGGAAAACATTAGAATGACGTCAAGAGCACAATATATTTTAGTTTTGATTGAAATAATATTGATCCCTTAAATATGTATTATGATTTAGTTTTTTGTTTACCAAAATAAAAATATGAAAACACTAATAAATAATAATTTTGAGAAATAACAGTTTTAATATTTTTCGGTAACTAAACGCTAAAGATAGAAATCAGCATCATCGATTTCAGCATCATTGTGTTTTATAACTGGATTATCGCAATTTGATTGCATAAATTCGATAATCGTAACCATAACGAAAAAGAAATAGTAGGTTACATAGAACTGTTTTTAATCACGACTACTAAAGAATATATGCTTTGCATGCGTATATTCCCATTGTAATTGTATCCATTCCACAACTAGTGAATTTGATAAAAATTCTTTAACAGCTCTATAGTTTATTAAATATTCCCCTAACAAATTAAACAACAAACTCGTTTTGTTTTTCACTATCTTTGATGTTTTTATTTCAATATGGCGAAACAAATTTTGCATTAAAACTGGAAATTAAACGAAATATTTTACAGTCGTGGATAAAATAGCATCTTGTATTCGCTTAGGATGATGGCAATTCTTCACTCGGATGATTCCCTCCACTCACTACGCTCGTTTCGGGAAACTTCATCCTCGTGAAGATTTGCCTTCATTCTAAGCTCATACAAGAATCTACTATTAAATTTATTTTCCAAAAATTTTTATAGATAAAACCAGTTGAAACCGAAAAAGTTCTGAGCGGATTTTCTGGAAAACTTAAAGTTCGATCGACCTAAAATCGATATTAACTGACTCGCCTATATCTGTTCAGAAAGTCATTATTTTGTTGTGTCCTTCTTTAAGGAGCTAAAACTCGTATGGGAAAAAGCTTTTTATGGCATCTAATTAGGTAGCAATCCCTGCTCTTGACATAAGAGTTAACGAGAGATATCACATATTACTGGTAATAGTAGTGAGATATCACAGACAAGCTGGCGGAAGAGATGTATTCGGTCAACCGTAGCACCCTCAATCTTAATTAAGGAATATTCCTGAATCTTGTTGCAGGTGACGCTTTATATTTTAAAGTGATAATTTTTATTTATTTTGAGCAAGTTTTGCATTTGTTGAGATTTGATTAGTTTTTAATGACAACTATCGTCATTACAAGATAGGATTATTAATTATTTCATTACGCACTATGTGTGTAATGAAATAATAAACAATCATTAGTGTTACCTATAGATTATTTTATTAAAATAAATCAACAATAATGAAATAGTCTAGCTTAAATTAGTAAAAACTGTATCATAATTAATTTCTAGTTGGGTCATATCTTTTAATTGTTTGTACGATTTGCTTAAGTTTCTTTAAGTTTATATATTTATTTATTATTTATTAATTTATTTAATTCATTAATTATACATACATAAGGCCAAACCTTTTTTATCGTACATATATATACTACAAAAATGATTACACAATCAATTAGTTTTAGATGGAAAATCAACACGAAGTACTATTTAGCATAATTTCAGTAAAATGAAAAATCAAGTGTTTTCCATCTACATTTATTAACAATTTCTAAGTTTTATATTAAAGAGGCAAATATAATTTTATGCAAATGTTATGTTAAGTAATTGTAAAAATAACGCCTATTTTTCTTGTGTACATAATATATGTGTAAACACTTTTAAGAGAAATTTTCGTCTTCGACTATTAAATTAACGCTATTTTGAAAATAATTTGTGATAGCATTTATACTTAGAACGTTGTTTTATTTTAGGTTTGCTGTTTTTATACGTCTATACTCTATAGCTATTAATAAAATATTAATGAATTTTAAAAATAATGTAATTACAACGAAAAAAAGGAAGAATATAATTCTGAAAATTGTTTTGACTCAATTAAAACTCGATGTGAATTAAAATATAGTTTTGGTTATTTGATATATCTTTATATTTCAAATTGTTAAGTTTTCATTTATAATCGATTGGATTTTCGTATCAAACCGATATCGTTTCATAATTAAAGGGTGTAGTGTAAACCAATATAGAAAAAGTTATCCAATAGATAAGACATAAACGACCGCATACTCAGCCAATTATAGTAAAAATAGTATTACTTGTATGTTAGAAGTTGGATCTTGTAATAGGTAAAGGAAAAAGAATCCAGACTAACAGCTTGGGATATTTAAAAGATCTCGCATAACTATTCAATCACTCCTCCCTCTTTTGCTTTCAAAGACATCCACTTGAGACCAATATACACAATAATCAGTAATCTTGTACAAATTTTAATAGTAGCCCGACAAGAGTCATGGTATCTCAGGGTAGAGGCCGTTCCCACGGTTGGAACGTTGGCAACATTTCTGGATTTACTTATACCAAATTATCATTAGTTTGTAAAAATTGTGTTCTAAGTTATATCCGAAAACAGAAGATCTGTATTCGTCTCAAAATTGGGCAAAATTTAAGGAAGTTTTCCGAACAACTGTTTATTTAAAATATCAATAACTTCTAAGCCTCACTTTCAAATTTCTTGAAACTTGACCAAATTTTTTTTTTTTGGCTTATGCCTGTTTGAAATAGTTTTGTGGTAAGTGTATTAAAAACTAATTGTAATATTGCATTATTTCTAATTTTATGGTTCTAGGGAGTACAAATTTAGAACAAATTTATTTCAGGAAAATTATTTAACATAAATTTTTTTTACCTATCGGGTCATACAAATGGATTCACAAGATGAAATATATAGCAACGAAGATAAGTTCAATGAAAGCATGACTACTGTAAAAAGAATTCCAAAAGGTGGTGTTAAAATGGCAATTAACAAACCAAACATGGTTTTAAGAGGCATAGGGCCGATCAATATACATCCACATACTGTTTTTGCGGTAATCTTTGAAGTGGTAGCGAAAACTGTTTTTCTAGGGATTGAAATATGCGTGATGCAATACCTACATTTTATATAAAATGGTAAAAAAGCAGACAACATCGATTAGTTATTTAAAATATGTGAAGTTATTAGTAAACTGTCGCGAAGCAGTCTAGCAGATTACCCGTACTAAAAATGTTCGGATGCAATGGCTTTATAAGGTGGGATGCAATGGCTTTATATGGCATACCGAATTCCGGTTTGTCACAGTGATGAAAGCATTTTTTGTATTTTTTTGAATGTCTTCATCTCCACCTACAGCTACGAAGCGGGCTTATGAAACGGTAGTACAAAGTATCAATCGATGTCACTTTGACAAAATACGGAGATTTAAATATCAAAGAACTGATTGGTTTTTGAGCGACATTGAGCAAAGTGTTATAAACCTCATGAGCTTCTGTTTATTTGAAACTTCACTAATATCAATTCCTCATATTCGATTTTGATGAACCTTCGCATATCCGCTTTTACTTTGATAGCTTTATAGCTTTATATGGCTTTATATGGCAAATATATGATTAGTATTGAGCGATGTTGAATAAAATAGTAAAGTGGCCACATAAGCACTGCACATAAGCAATACAAACAAAGGATATCATCATTAGGACATAATGACAGGAAAAAAGAAATCATAAACATTTGAGATAGTCAGTGATTTTATTGATCATTACAATAGCATCGCGTCTAATAAAAGCATCCTTTATTAATATATTATTAATATATATACACCTTACATAAAAAAACCTCTCACATGCAATCCTGAAATTCATTTTATTTTTTTATTTCCAGAAGAAAAAAAATGAACATACAAGGAACAACAAGTCTGGAAAAACAAAAACTAATATTGAAACCGGTGGATTAAGTTTTTATCAAAAAAAATAAAATAAAAATAATTTTATGTTAAAATCATGAAAAGCACAAAATTGTGTTAATATTACAAGAAATATTTTATGTATAAACACGAGTATGTATACACAGGCTCTACCGTTTACATTTTGGGAAAGAAAATTAAATTTTCTATATTTAGAACTCTTGATTTCATGGTTCGATGTTGGTAAAAATTGTTTTTTATCATTGAGTGGATCGAAAACATTGTTAATAGCCTGTTGAAATGAAAAGCTGTTAGATTAAGTGTTATTGTAAGATTTAATCTGATAAATAAACTAATTGTAATTAATTCTGATGCTTTAATGATAAAGAAAAACGCTTCATCTGGTCAAAACTGTTTAAGATACCTGTCACGCAAATAATCTTAGCTAGAATAATATAATACCTTATCTTCCGTTTAATATAGAAAACCACTTGTTGAAAGTTCGTGGTAAAAAATACACCGAACATTTTCCGATTTTTTATTTGCATATGACAACTCAAAAAACAAAATTTCAGAGTAACCATGTTGACTTTACAAGAACCATTGGCATACGAGTACAACAATATACCAAATGGGTTTCCATACCCCAAAATAAAAATATAAAAATGTAATTCATTTTTCTTTTCAAAAATAAAACTTTTGAAGATTAGGAGAGTTTACAATAAATCTTCGTTTTAATCTGAAGTTCTACAATCGTAAGAAAAACAAAAAAAAAATTTATCAAAAATAAATTTAAATAATAAGACAGGTTAAATTATGTATGCTTCTTATAGAATAGAAAATAAATGTGACTTTTTTATAAATAATTTTCCAACATTATCCTTCTCGTTTTTCATTCTCAAAATTCGATAATGGATATTTTGTTCAAGCAGCACTATTAATTATTCACGTATTCAGTTTTTGATTTGAATTGATATTTAATTAAGGGTTTACTTTATCTTCACTTCATTTGGAATTGGATTTTGAAAAATTGATTTGATTGGAAATGCTAAGGATAAGTGCTTTCATTTTATTGTCAGTTTGATTTAGCATATAGGGTGTAGGGTGTTGTTTAGGGAAAGGATTATATCTTGAATTGACAGGAAAATATTTTATGTTTAAAATTTTATAAAATATTCTAATTAGGAAACATTTTTCATACAAAATGCATGGACTTGCATTTACTTATTTTAATGTTGTAATTACAAAAAAATATTTAATTTGAATAATCATCAAATCGGTTTAATTATAGAACATATGTCTAGGAAAAAGCCATATCTGTTGAGCCGTTAATAGTTAAGGTTATTAAGAAGCTGGATCTTTTTGATGTTTTCTGTTGTGGCCCTCAGTTTAAATAAACATCCATTGATTTGAAAACGTTGCCCGTTATATACAGCTACCAACTATTTCATTCAAACTGGGGTTTTCAGCCCTGTTGCAGTCAAAGTAGATAAGTTGCGTCGAATTAAATGGGAAGTCCTTTATATATTTTTTAAATTCCTTTTAAATTTTTTTACACTAGGAGAATTATTAACTCGCATACACTAGTAAGTACTAACAAGTATTGTTAATTTAGTTTAAAAAAGAATGATAATAGAAAATAACTGGATTTGCCCCCACAAAGGGTACTTAAAAAAATTTATTAAAAAATCATTTTTATTCATTTGTTTTGTTTTTGCTGTTTGTTTACAAAAGAAAAACAACAAGAAAGCATTAAAAAAAGAAGTGGAGTTTATAATGGAACGAAATGAAACTGTTGTGTAAGTTTTTTAATGCACAGTGCTTAAAGAGGAAGAACGATAATATCTATATATATATATATATATATATATATATATATATATATATATATATATATATATATATATATATATATATATATATATATATATATATATATATATATATATATATATATATATATATATATATATATTTATATATATATATATATATATATATATATATATATATATATATATATATATATATATATATATATATATATATATATATATATATACATATATATATACATATATTTATATATATATATATATATATATATATATATATATATATATATATATATATATATATATATATATATATATATATATATATATATGTGTATATATATATATATATATATATATATATATATATATATATATATATATATATATATATATATATATATATATATATATATATATATATATATATATATATATATATATATATATATATATATATATATATATATATATATATATATATATATATATATATATATATATATATATATATATATATATATATATATATATATATATATATATATATATATATATATATATATATATATATATATATATATAAAGATATTATCGTTCTTCCTCTTTAAGCACTGTGCATTAAAAAACTTACACAACAGTTTCATTTCGTTCCATTATAAACTCCACTTCTTTTTTTAATGCTTTCTTGTTGTTTTTCTTTTGTAAACAAACAGCAAAAACAAAACAAATGAATAAAAATGATCTTTTAATAAATTTTTTTAAGTACCCTTTGTGGGGGCAAATCCAGTTATTTTCTATTATCATTCTTTTTTAAACTAAATTAACAATACTTGTTAGTACTTACTAGTGTATGCGAGTTAATAATTCTCCTAGTGTAAAAAAATTTAATTCATAAAATTTCCTCTTTCAGTCAAATGCAAAAACGTCGATTTGATATTGAAATACGAGTAATGTATAGTAAAATGGATAATTTTTTATATATAAACTTTTTTAAATCTCTTTTACAACTCCATTGAACTTCGTCACCAAAGCGAATAAGCTTGTTACCCGATAAAAATAAAAATTACTTCAGAAATGGAACCAATAGAAACCTTTTGCCAATATACCTTAAGCAAAGACTTAAACTCTCAGATTGGGGTTAATAGATGTGAGTTTGACGAAGAAGTTTTACTTTTCAAAACCAATTTTCGACACAATTCCGATGAATTCCAGTTCTAGTAATTTAGAATTGAAAATTACATTTATAATTGTTAGATCCATTTCTCTCATATAGAGATAAACAAAGAAAAAAATATTGCGACGCTGATGCATAGGCTGACTTCACCACAGCTCTGGAAACATAGTGTTTGGATATATAATGGGCTAATATCCATCAAATACTTTAACTAAAACATAACCAATATTATGGTCTTCGTAGTTCTAATAATAGAAATATTAAAACAAGCAGTAGTATCCCAACAAACATAAATTCTGTTGTACGAGAAAAAGTAAAAAAAATTTTTATCGGAAGTGAGAAACCGGAAGTTAGGATGCAGAACTGTTGTAAACCGTACCAAATATGTATGTACCAAATTTCACCTAATTCGATTATCAGGTACAGAAGTTATTGAGCTTCCAAAATAACAGGTGCTTGGAGGACCCCCTACCACTTTGTTCACTATCGCTAAAAAAACTAATCAGTTCCTTGCCATACATATTTGCATCTTTTTGCGAAGTGTCATCATAATTACTTAACGAGCGAATGTTGTATGCTTCAAACAAACATTGAAACAATAAACAGGTGTTTGGGAGGACCCCACCACTTATCCCAATACTGTCCAAAAACTAATCAATTCTTTGTCATTAAAGTGTTTATTTTTTCTCAAAGTGCCATTAAAATTGATTAATGAATGAAATCTGTATGCTGCCAGCAAACTTTAAAAACAAAGTGTGAAAAGTCAGCAGTTGTATGGTAGACCCCCGCCACTTTGATCAATGTGTTCCAAAAGATGATAATTATTTTCTTACACTAATTGGAACCTTTTCCATAAGTTTCATCATAATCACTTCATTATTGTAGACTGTAGTGTGCATAAAGATACTGAAAAAACTGCCAACAATTAAAAAAAAATGTTTTTACCGGAAGTAAAAAACCGGAAGTTGGGGATGCAGAACTGTTATAAACCATACAAAATGCTTATGTACCAAGTTTCATCCAATTTGATTGGTACTGATGTTATTGAGCTTTAAAAAAACAGGTGTGTAACCCTCGACCACTTTGTTCACTATCACTCAAAAACTAATCAGTTCCTTGCCTTACATGTTTGTATCTTTTTCAAAGTGTCATCAAAATTGGTTCACGAAGGAATGCTGTGTGCTCCCAACAAACATTGAAAAATTGATGATACAGTAAACAGGTGTTCGGGAGGCCCCGTACCACTTATTCCAATATTGTCCAAAAACTAATCAGTTCCTTGTCATTTAAGTCTACATCTTTTTCCAAAGTGTCATTAGAATTGAATAATGGATGAAGTCTGTATGCTCCCAACAAACTTTAAAAACAAAGTGCGAAAAGTCAGCAGTTGTATGGTAGACCCCCGCCACTTTGATCACTGTGTCCCAAAAGATGATAACTATCTTCTCTCACTAATTGAACCCTTTTCTATAAGTTTCATCATAATCACTTCGTTAATGTAGGCTGTAGTATGTATAAAGACACTGAAAAAACTTCAAAAAAGTACAAAACAAAAATTTTACCGGAAGTGAAAAACCGGAAGTTGAGATGCAGAACTGTTGTCCGTACTAAATGCTCATGTACCAAGTTTCATCCAATTCGATTATCAGGTACAAATGTTATTGAGTTTTAAAAAAACAGGTGTATGGGACAGCTAGGGTGTTCCTGAATTTTCAATTTCAAAATATTTTTGGTCTCACCCCCTAAATCGGTGTGTTTACATATAAAAATGAACTGCAAGAAATTTTAGGTCAATCAAATAAAGTTAACCCGTGCCGACTGGAAGTTGAACTTTGGCTTAAGAGTTATTCTATATGAAATCATCGAAAAAAGAGAAAAATTGTTGCTGCACTGTTTTAGATGTTACTCAAACTTTGTGAAAATGTTCTTTAGGGTTCAAAAAATCTTAATCCACAAGGATTTAATTTTCGCACGCGCCACTTCCGGTCCACACAAAATAAAGCACTTGAAACGTCGTATTTTTGTGTTTTGCGGTTTTAGCTGTAAAACTTTTTCTAATAAAGATATTGATTCGATCAAGGTGGCATTATAAAGCTGAAAGATGGTAGTTTCTAAAACAAAAATGAAAATTGACATATTTCATATATTTAAAACATGAAAGAGTATTGAAAATACGTGTATTTTATTGATTTCTTGTGATTTTCAATTAACACCAGCGAGTGCAGACGTTGAATATAAAAATCTAAATATTCTCAAATATCAAATTGCACATATCGTTATAGTATAAAAAATTAAAATCGACTCGTTCAGTCAACTCGTAATGCAAAAACTCTTTACTTGAAATTTTGAAATTTCAGCAATTTGCATGTTTCAGGCTACAATTTGGACATGTTTGGTAAAAGACAAAAATTTGAAATTAGCAGGATATTTAGTTCTTACCTTTAACTTTAAAAAACTTTAAGGTTTGTTTTGTTATTGACCTCTTGACGCGGGTGTACAGGCGATTAAAGAGAAGCCAACCATTTGTTTCTTACAACTTACAGCTTCTTACTTACAGCTTACAGTTTCTTACATTTTTATTTTTCTTTAGGAAATTACCATCTTTCAGCTTTATAATGCCACATTGATCGAATCAATATCTTTATTAGAAAAAGTTTTACAGCTAAAACCACAAAACACAAAAATACGACTTTTCAAGTGCTTTATTTTGTGAAGACCGGAAGTGGCACGGGCGAAAATTAAATCCTTGTGGATTAAGATTTTTTGAACCCTAAAGAACATTTCACAAAGTTGGAGAAACATCTAAAACAGTGCAGCAACATTTTTTCGTTTTTTTCGATGATTTCATATAGAATAATTCTTAAGCCAAAGTTCAACTTCAAGTCGGCACGGGTTAACTTTATTTGATTGACCTAAAATTTCTTGCAGTTCATTTTTATATGTATACACACCGGTTTAGGGGGTGAGATAAAAAATAAATCGTTGTTTTTTGTTCTCATATGACTAAGGAACACCCTAATGGGACACCCCCCACCACTTTGTTCACTATCGCTCAAAAACTAATCAGTTCTTTGCCATACATGTTTGCATATTTTTCCAAAGTCATCGAAATTCGTTCACGGATGAATGCTGTGTGCTCCCAACAAACATTGAAAAAAGTGGAACACATTAAACAGGTGTTCGGGAGGACCCCCACCACTTATTCCAATATTATCCAAAAACTAATCAGTTCTTTGTTACTTAAGTCTCCATCTTTTTTCAAAGTGTTATTAAAATTGATTAATAAATGAAGTCTGTATGCTCCCAACAAACTTAAAAAACAAAGTGTGAAAAGTCAGCATTTGTCCTAAAAGATGATAATTATCTTCTCACACTAATTGAAACCCTTTTCATAAGTTTCATCATAATCACTTCATTGTTGTAGGCTGTAGTGTGCATAAAGACACTGAAAAAACTTCAAAAAAGTACAAAAAAAAATTTTTTACCGCAAGTGAAAAACCGGAAGTTGGAATGCAGAACTATTGTGAACCGTACTACATACTCATGTACCAAGTTCCATCCACTTCGCTTATCAGGAACAGATGTTATAAAGCTTTCAAAAAACAGGTACTCCAGGGACCCCACACCATTTTTTTCACTATCGCTTAGAAACTAATCAGTTCCTTGTCATACATGTTTGCATTTTTTTCCAGAGTGTCATCAAAATTCATTCACGAATGAATGTTTTATGCTCCCAACAAACATAAAAACTTTGTGGAAAAAACCACCAGTTGTTTGGTGGACCCCCAAACCATTTATCCAATGTGCTCCAAAAGCTGATAAAATCTTTCTCATGTTATTTGAAAGCTTTTACCAACGTTTCATGAAAATTGATCGGTAATTGTAGGCTACAGTAGGGATAACACCTGAAGAAAAACTTTTTAGCCGGAAGTGACAAACCGGAAGTTGGTATGCAGAAATATTGGAAACAGTACTGAAACCTTATGTACTAAGTTTCAATAAGATCATAGTCCGGGATCAGAAGTTATTCAAGATTTAAAGTTAGAGGTGTTCGGGAGACCCCCCGCCATTTTGTCCAAATTTGAAATGAATCCAGATCTTCCATTTTCAAGTGAACCTGTGTCATTTGCCAAAGTTTCATTAAGATCCTATGCAGAAAACTCAACCACAAACCCAACCACCCACCAACCCAACCAACCACCCACCCACCCACGCACACACAGACGTAAACCAAAATTTGTTTTGGCTATTTAGATAGAGGATGGTCCAAAACAAAAGAAAAAACAAAATTTGGGGTATGTAAGATTTTTTTTACGATAGATTGCATTACTTCACACAATTTAAAATTGTGGAACGAAGTTTTAAGGTAAGAGTGCAGAAAAATTAAATAAATAATAGTTGAAAGTGTTTTTTCTTTTCTGCTGGACATAAACAATCTTATCTCTATTGTATTGATGCTATCCAACTGAATCATAATAATTTCTGCTACTGCCTTATTAATTTACTTTTAATATTGAATACATTGTCTAAAATTTGCATACAAAGAATTCACAAGCTAAATAATTTCAACTTAAGAAAATAACTGATGCCAGATGAGTTTTCTATAATGTGCTGAAAGGATTATTGAAAGAAAATCAGGCATGCTTTAAAATTGTAAAAATCTCTTAGTCGCTTTAGTTTTACTTAAAATTTCTATTATCTTAACACTATTTAACATATATGACAACAATTGACCATGTGTCATCTATTGATAGGATAGGAACAAGCAATACTCCTAATTCTGTTTTAACGCGCAGTTTTTACGCGTATTTGATTTTACGCGATTCAAACAAATTATTTAGTTCTTTTTTATACGCAATGTTACTTGATTTAACGCGATTCCAAAATTTTGTAAAACTGGTTTCAACCCTAATGTGAAAAACCTCGGCACCTTAGCCGTTGCCTGAAAATTGGTCAAAATAATTTAAGATGGGAAATATACTCTATATTAGGTATTGAATACAGATAAGACCAGTTTTTTCTGTAAACGAATGGAAATCAGAATATACGTAGCCATGTCCCAGAAAATATTGCCAGTAAGTTCAAGGTGAGATAAAGCTACTTTTAAGCTGTTAATCTTTTTTACAAACAACGTATAGTGTAATTTACTTACACTGCAAAAAAATGTTCTATTTCCAATCGACATGAAGTTATGTCAAACTGATTGCTAGAGAGAATATGGCGAATCGAACCCCGAAATTAATTCAGCAGCTTTACAGATACACAACAGTGTAGTTGATGCAACAACACGTTATGTTTATGAAGAGAATATTAACTTCATTCAAATTCTGTTATGTTATATGTTATTTAAATAAACCTCATTCTGTTATAAGGAAAATATATTCCTGAAGCTGTCCCAAACCCAGCGAAATTTTTTAAAATAATTTTTCTTTGTTTGAATAATAAACTGCTAACTTCGGGATGAGGGTGTTTTCAGTGTAAAAACAATAAACTGATATATTGTAATAATAATATTTTAAGTAAATCTCAATTGGACACCAATCTATCATTTTTCCATAGATACATTGTATTTCTTACGCGAACTTTTTTTACACGAGTTTTCTGAGGAACGTATCTATCGCGTAAAAACAGGATTAGGTGATGAAAATATATATATTCGTATAGTCAACACAAGACTAAAATAAAATTATTCTAAGCCTACAAATTTTAGCCAAATTTTAGTCAGGACTTAAATATCAGGTTTCATCAAAATCGCTAAAGTTATTGAAATTTCAAACAAACACAAGCACGGCAGACACCCACCACTATGCTTAATATCGTCCAAAATATAATCAGATACTTGCTATATTAAATCCTTGCATGAAAGTGTCATCAAAATTGATTATGAATGGAGGTTTTAAGGTGCAAACAGTCATCAAAAATATATTCAAAAAACCAGCAGTTTGGCCTCAAAAGCTTATTATTTTTTTCTCATTTCAATTACAATATTTAGCAAAGTTTCATCAATATCGCTTAATAGTTTAGGTTGCGTTGGGAGTAAAACTCCCATTTGAGTCGATATTCGAAATAAGATTTTTCATGTATCTTTGTTTTTCAAGCCTTTTAAAGCTGTTTTACATGTTATATTATTTATTGAGCTTTTATGATTTGTTAACTAATCTGATTATTTGCATTGCATGATATCTATTACATAAATCACAATAATGTTCGAGTTACACTTTATAACATCTTACATTTCTAATAGTTTTTATAAGTTGTGGAGATAATTAAGATTCGGATAATTATTATTATTGATGGTTTATGTGTATATAATAACTTTATAAATCTAAAATTTCGTTTTTGAAATTTGTTTTAAAATTGTATAATAGAATTCAATCCGAGGTGCGTTAGATTTGACTGAAACAACTAAAAAAACAACGACAATTGAATTCAATTTTTCAGTTGTATCAGTTGCTTCAGTCAAATCGAACACGGCTCCGATAACTAGCATAACACATTCATGTCGGTTGAGGTTTTATGTTATGTTTTAAATAAATAAGAAAATGATAGTTTTTTTATATGATAAAATTTTTTTATAAAATATTATAAAATACATTATAAAATATTATATTTGTTTTAAAATTAAAAAACTAACTCACCTTTTATACAATTATTGCCAAGCAAGAATTTTTCCTTAACAACTTTAACGTTTTTAGATATTTCATCAAATTTCCGAGCTTCGATTGCAGAAATAATCGAAGCACCAATAAGCAAAAATAATGTATAACCGCCTAATAAACACAATAAACGAAACGAACCATTTTTCGAATGATTAGCGGATTTGCCGCTAAGAGGCCCTGCCCCAAATATCATGTCCGTTTACTGTAAAATAAGTTAAATGATTTTATTATGTAATTAATTGATTATATATTTTATTAAAATTTCTTTCTATTTTTCATTCCAAATCAATTCATCAATCACGAAAAAAACTTAGCCCAAAACAAAAGGAAAATTAATTTCCATTTCACACATAAAATAGAAATTATTTATTTTATTCCAACATGAAAATTAATCGATTTTTCGTACTTTTTTGGCATAAATAATTAATAATATTTTGTCTTGTTGCTAAAATATTGCTGTGTTCATATCGTTGTTATTTGTCAATTTATTTGATAAAGATTAATGAATTTATATCTTAATGATAATTAGTTGTAAAATATAGTCCAATAAAGCTTGTGAAACAACATCAATTTTTTTCTTTAAAACTTTTTGGCATATGAAAATTTTTTTCCCGAATTTTTACACTTTCAGACAAAAATATTTTCCAACATTTTCATAAAACCGAATTAAAATAATCTGGAACTTTCGTAATTTGAATTTTCATGGTACGTGGTAATTATACCAAGATGAAAAGAAATTTTTTTTATCTGTAATAAAGTTAATGAGCGTTTAGTAATAATATAAATCTTTCTTTATTGTGTTTTATTTTTGACTTATTCTACAAGAAGGTTTTATTTGAAGAAAAAATCGAATATAAATGGAGTATATTCGCTCCAACTCAATTTGTATTAATTGCCCGCTAATGAGGTAATTTGATGATGATTGGTAAAACATAATGTGTTTCCTAACAGAATCATTGTTTTTCACATCTTTTTTTGAGAAAAATTTTGGTTAAGGTAAAATTTTGTTCAAAGCATTTTACTTATTTTTGAACAAAGTTAGACAGGCATTTCAACCGTCAAATACAAAGTTTAAAATATACTGGGGTCTTTCAGCCCGAAGTAAAATATCTTTAAGAGGTCATTATTTTTATCGTTCCTTTAACCAAAAATCGAAACCAGATGGTTACAATTTTTCATAAGATTAAAATTATCTTATTTAATATTTTATTACTTCAAAGTTTTAATTAAGTTTTCTAAAATTATTTTCACTCTGTTTCAAATGACAAAAAAAAGTTAATAACTACAAGATGGTATATAATTATATTAAGTTAAAAGCAGTGATAATGACATAGTTTTCTCTAATTTAAATATACATCTCCTACGCTAGATTTATGATTAGTTTTCACGAACGCGAAATAAAGACAACCTTCAAGTTTTTTTATTTTTATTTAAATTTAAATAAATGTAGACGAAAAGTTTTATAAACCGCTTTATTGTTTGTTTTCAACATAGTTGTGCTAATTTTCTTAAAATTTTGCATTTTTTCTCTATGGAGAAGCATCCGACACTGGTAATTGCTCAAACCGATCCAACTTTAATAGCATCAATATGTAGCATATTATATGTTTGCTGTGGTCAGCCAATCATAACACTTAATAGTACTGCAGATGTAATAAAATAAACAATCAGGATTAATGACAAGTTTTGGCCGGAAAACTTTGTAGCTCAACGATCCAATTATTACCACAATAAAATCAGCTAGATCACTTTTGGATACTGCGGGCATCACACTTTACTGCAATATTGTTTTAGGCTGAAGCACACATTTGAGGCTGGATGTTTTCTAATTACATACATATTTCAAAAATTGTTTTATTTTTTATCGAGTATTGTCGAGTAAGTATTGTTAAGTACATTGAGTAAGTTTTTAACCCATTTCGAACCGAGTTGCAGAAACTATTTTCTCGGACAAAACCAGCCCGAATCTGAGATTGAAAATTAATAATATCTTGCCGTTTTCCTGGAAAATGGAAAAGTTTACTGTTCGTTTCATCGAACGCTGGCGCTGAGTCTACATATATAAAAACACACCAAAAAATTTATGTTTTAAATAATTTTATGATTTGATTTAGATTTTTATTTATATTAGATTTAGATAAAGTGGTATTTCTTAAAACAATCTACATGAATATGCTTATTGCATTTTTGCCACATGAAAATTGTGGGTTTGCCACATGAAAATTGTGGGTGTGCCACATCCTTTTAGTTGACACTTACGAGGCCTATTTTCAAGTTGACGCACAATAATGTGGTCACCAGAAACGTCTGGTAAGTGGTCTCTCAAACTCCTGGTCATCATCCATATTTTCCATATTGTCATTTGTTAATAAAAGGCTTTCTGTGACCATTACCTTGAAGTCAATTTGACTTAATGTTTTTTCATTCTTATATTTTGCGATGAGACAGTGCAACTTCCATGCATTGGCCATTGAAGAATTAAATGTAGAGATCCATAGCGGACATACCACTTCTTACCACGAATGTTTACACGGTAGTTTTGGACACCAATATCATGCAGGCTCACTCCTCCCATACCTTTATGATAGTTATAAAGCATTGCCGGTTGATCGTAGTGTATTTGTTTTGACTTCTCATTTGATTTGTTTGTCTCTGGTTTTTTCCAGCGGATAACAGAATGTAGAGGTAATATTTGGTCATAATTTGTAGCCATTGTGACCTCTTTTTGTCCTGCCATCGACACAAAGTAATTTTATTAGTCGAATCAAACATATAGTCATGTTGACCACGAGGTAAAGCTGTTCCAGTTTTTAAATTATTTCCTCCACCTGCAACACGGTTACTACGAACAGTTCCATTGGCACACATTCCTTTTTCAGCCAATAAACATAGCAAATGATAGCTCGTAAAGTAATTGTCAAAAAACACCTCGTGATTCTCAGGAAACTCTACGTTTTGAAGTAATCTCAACACAACATCCGCACCAAGTCCAACATAAGTCACATTTGTCACTTTGTCCATAATAAGGTATAAAGCTAAATAGGTAGCTTTCAGCAGAGCCAAGACACCATAGCTTGTAGCCAAAAAGAATTGGTTTGCTGGGCAGCATATGTATTAGTTTCAGTTATTATATGACGCAAAACTTCATCATCATAAAACTTGTTGAATAATTCAATAGGTGATAAATCTTTTAATTTTTCACCTAGTTCGGTTTTCATATCAGCTAAAGGTGCAGGGTTAGGTGCTATATTATATTTAAATTGTTTTCGATTTCGGTTTCTGAACCATTTTGGTTTACCAAAAGAAGTTATTGGTTTATAATCATATTTTGCGTTCTTTTGTCTTGGTTCTTGATGATTAGATGGTCCAGGTTGGGGTTCTTTAACGATGAACTCACTTTCTTCAGTATCTTCAACAGAATTTTTTGAAGTTTCAACTTCAACCCACCAGCCACATCGCCAAAAATATTACAATTAACATCAGGATTCAAAAGTATAAAATTATCATCAATATCTTCTTCATCGCTTAGTTCATCAACCCGATCAGGTAGAAGAATGTTAATATTAGAAATATTATCAAATTTTTCATCTCCGTCACTCCAGTTATCAATAATTTGTTGCAATTCACGCATTGTCGCTTTCGACGCGACATTATATAACTACAAATTATATACAAATAATAAACATACGATGCAAAGAATGAACGTTAAAACAAATGTTCTGTATAAAATCTGTACTTACCCTTTTTTATGTATACTCAATTTTAACAAAACAAAATCACACGAATTAATAAACGTCTATTTTCTTCAAAATAGCGATAACAAATGAGAAAAAATTTCATAAAAATGATGAAATGCAATTTTAGTACAAAATTTGATTATTCTAGGGTTCGTGCCAGTGTTCGATGAAACGAACACTTAACTTAAAGTACATCTGGAAGAACCCCAATGTTTCCAATAAATATGAAAACTGTTTCTATGAGTAATCTCATCCATTGGCACAAATTCGTCATCATTAGTTTTTCGATTTTTGTTCGTTTAGTATTTTATATAATTATTCAAAAATATGTCTAAAAACAAGGATGTTTTGCAAGAGGGGTTGTGGTAGGAAGGGGAGGCTTGAGCCACCATCGAATTTCTTTGCCGAATACACAACACATCAATGGAGCTAACCATACTAAGCTCACCATGAATTACTATTACCATCATAGGTAAAAAATTTTTAGAAAAAAAGCAATTTCACTGTTCGATGAAACGAACAGAGGATCGAAATGGGTTAAGGATAATTTTATGCATCTAATTGTTTTGCATCTTCCTCAATTTCTAGTTATTTTAACTACATCGCTTCAATAACATATTGTTTTATTTTACCATTTTGCTTCAACTCAATCAATAGTATCAATACTAACAACATTCAAGAAGTACCCATACAAAATACAAAACTTGACTTAAATATAAATACAACTGCATATAACTACATAGTTATTCGCAAAGATCACACCAAAAATAGAGGTGGTTGTCCTACTTTTATCATACACTTTTATCATGTTCGATACCACATAATTAATGATTTTGGGCGACATGAATGCTCAGGACATAACATGGGACTATGGGAACCCTACTACCAATGCGGGATTAATTTATCGCAACAAATAGTTAAATCACAATTCGACATACTCAACAACTCATCATCATCGCGCATCTCCACCAATAACAGCAGCTCACCTTATATCTGAAATTTTCTAGCGTATCGTAGAAATTAACTAACTAACTAGTTTGTGAAAAACAAAATCGGTACTATCTTCAGATTACGTCCCGATATCATATTGATTAAAAAATCAATAACCAAGTGCAAGCCTGAATCGTAACATTTACACCAACTTTTAAAAATCTGAGCGGTGCCAAAGATTTCACAAACAAATTGAGGAAAATCTGGAGACAGCAACCATAGTGTCTTATCTCTATTTTATTAAGTCGTGTACCACAACATCTTGGTTGTTCGACCTAATTTTCCAACCGATGCAGCAAAATTAGCAAATGAAAGAGATAAACTGCGCGAAAAGAAGTCAAGTATTTTGTGGATTCAAAAAGATATCAGCAAAAATAAAAAAAAATCAAAGACCACATATGTGATGAATGGAAAAACCACTTGAACAAAGAAACTTCAACTCAGGCACAAAATTTCTACGACAAACCACGACTGTTTTACTCGCAGAGCATAACCGAAAATATACAAAATATCTTTCAACGGTGTTCTAATGACCAACAACAAGAGGTACGCAACGAATTCAACAGAAATTTCACCACACACTCCAAAACACAAAACAAAGCGTATAGAAGAACAATGCTCACCTTAGACCTCTTATGCTGATTTTACACAGTCAGTCATAGCAAGCCGTTGTTAGATTTACTTAACCCAAATCATCAACTCTCCAACTCAAGTTATTGGTGGCCCTATGATCAACTATATCATATTAAGTCAGGTTCTCATAGCTGAGGAAATTCAAAACAACACCAAGTAATGCACTGAGCTATCACATAAAAATTAAAATTCTGCCAAACAAACCACACAATGATCTCCTGCTTTGCTAATTCTTCCTCAGCTGCCACTAAGACGAGAACCCATGAAAAGAGTAAGTAAATACACCACCACTGCCAAGACACATCAAAAACGGTCTAAACAGAATCCATAGTCCAAAAGTTCTTGAAAGATGTGAAAAACCCAATCCCATCTTAGCTCGACTGCGGCTGCTTAAACCTATAGAGCGAAGCGTGGAATAACCTCTATAAGCAGTACAGCAAAGAAAATCATAAAGTTTAATCTTACATTTAATAATGTTTAAATAAAAAATCGTGCTAGCAAGCAAATAATAAATAATAAAGGCGTTCTGTAAACCATGCTAGTGTGGTTAACCGTCCATTTCGAGGTCCTAAAGTGTGAAACATGTAACCCTCGTTTATATCAGGGTGTTAAAAATTAATATCCATTAAATAGTATATTTCTAAAGAGTGATCCAAAATTTACGAAAGATTCGAGTTTGTCGCCATTTGCGCAGAAATTTCAGGCCAAAGTAAACAATAATACACAAATTTTCTCCTAAATAACACTTTAACTTAACTCACGATAGCTGATACCACGATAACTTTAATTAAATTTAATCACATTCCACTTAAACTATTTACACTATCGCAGTTTTATTTATAACTTTACATTATCGCAGACTAGTATAAAACTAATTCTAATTTCCAAAATGAATTCTTTAAATATAGCATTGCTTAATTTCTCAAATATTCTAGGTAAAGCCGAAATCGCCACACAAAGAAAACTCTAGATTTCAATAGGTGGCTTAGGATTTCATACGTCATTATATTTTAGTTCATGTTTTGACCCTTTTTCTTGGAAACAATGTGACGTCCATTTTATTGTGTTAATATAGTATAGAAGAAATTGAGGTTTAATACAATTTTGTTTTGTAGTTCAATGCGGTTATGTAGAATCGTAACAATATTATAAGACATTAATCTCGATGCAACTAAATGAAACTTGAAGGAGTGCTGCACTAAAAATATTCATACCAGATTCACAGCCATTAGAAATTAAAACAACGAACTTTGGCGCAGCACAACTCGGAAGCTACCACCTCCAAAATTTATAAAATAAAACGAATAAAGTAAACGTTATTCGATTAAATAATTAAACGAATGAGAAGAATTTTATCTTTAAATTAACAATCGAAAAGCATATGACGCCATCAACAATATAAAAAGGACGAAGCACCATGTGACGATATAACCCCGTAGAATTATTAAAAAAATAAAGCAACAGTTCTCGTCGAGATTTAAAAAATGTGATACTTGCGATCTGGTACCAATAAAGATAACTACTGAATAGTAAACAGCCTTATTGTTTTGATGGGTAAAACACTTGATAACCTAAAGTGTGCGAATTATAGTGGCATTGTTCTACTGACCACTGCACTGAAATACTTACTCAGTAATGTTAAGCCTCATCGTCTCATTCCTTTCGCATTTTGGAAAACGTTGAGAGAAGTCATTCGATCTGGTTATCTAGTACATTCCAGCACAAACAACAAAGATATAATAATCACTAAATCCCTATCTTAATATCAAAAACTTACCATTTCAAATATGTATAATTCTCTAAATTATAATTCTCTAAATTCTCTACATTATAGAACTTTTCACCTAAATATAACATCAATTTTAAGCGAAACAATATTTAAACAAGACACAAAAAAGTAAAAGCTACAAAAAAAATCTAAAGTAAAAATAAGTTTTCTGCTATTTATATTCCTTAATAAAAGAAGCACACTTAAATATAAAATGAAAAATAAAAATGTAAACAAAGTCAACAAGGAGGAGAAGGAAAAACTGAAAAGGAAATCTTTATGTTGACCTTACAACTTCATAATATTAAATTTCATGTACTCAACACTGCAACCTTCGAACTTACTTTATTCCATTTTATATTAAAAAAATAAAGTAACATCAAATATACAAATAAAAACGAGACGATTAATAAGTTGTATAAAAAGTAACTACACGAATCCATGTTTAAATATAAAATTGATTTTTCCCTATTTACCGTAAATGTTTGGATAAAAATCGAATATTAGTTTTATATGAATTTTGTTGTTTACAACTCGATTGCAAATTGATTTGTTTGTTCACTTCATATTGAAAAAAAATACATCAAATTGCTTTTAAAAATTAATATAAATAAACTAACAATGCCTGTGGAAATACTCCTCTAGAACAAAACGTTCATAACTTCTGCAACAAATACCATCACGACGACATAGCCTCTGGGCAAAATAGCTTTGCGATTTTAATTGGTTTGTGTTATACTTGTTAGTTGGAATAAACCGTCTATGAAAAAGGAAATCCTTAAGCCATTCAAGATTTGAAGCTGAGTTGTGCAATAATATGTAAATAATAATTCTTTACATGTTTACCTAAATTAGTAAACAATAATTATTTATGTAAAAAGTCAGACAAGTGCGAATAAAATTCGCTCGTCAAGGGTTCCGTGATTGTAAAAGAACACAATATCAAAAATATGGAGGCTGAAATTTTAAGCTCTGAGATATTAAGACTTCGGTCTGGATTAAGGATTTGATATAGTTTTCGGCAAAAAACTTTTATGAGGACATGGTTTTTAGTTTTGGGCAGCGATGTATATCAAACATAGCTTTTTGTTAAAGTACATATATTTTTTATCTCTGTTTAGATATGTATTACAAAACTAATACGAAACATCAATACGTTGTCGGAAAATTATAACAGATCATAAATTAACATAATTTAGTGAAAAGATTATACAATCAGCAAACTACTACTCAAAAACCTTTCCATTTAGCGTTTCGAGAAAATATTTCAAAATCACAAATCATATTTCTTTCAAAATTCCAAAAATATTAAAAAAATTAAATAAAATCAAAAAATCAAACTTTTTTCAAACAAAATTCAAAAATATTTCAAAAATTATTACAAAATCAAAGATTAAAACTTTTTTCAAAAATTCTAAAAATATTGCAAAAATTATAACAAAATCAATAATTGTAACTTTATCCAAAATTATAAAAATTATAATAAAATCAAAAATTTAAAATTTCAAAATTCTAAAAATATTCCAAAAATTCTTACAAAATCAAAAATTTTAACTTTTTTCAAAATTCTAAAAATATTCCAAAAATTAGAATAAAATCAAAACTACTTTAAACTTTTTCTAAATTGCAATAATATTCCAAAAATTCTTAAAAATTCAAAAACTCAAACTTGTCCCAAATTCTAAAAATATTGCAAAAAAAAATAACAATATCAAAAATTGAAACTTTTTCCAAAACTAGAAAAATTATAATAAAATCAAAAATCTTAAATTATTCAAAATTCTAAAAATATTCTAAAATTTCTTACAAAATCAAAAATTGAAACTTTTTTCAATATTCTAAAAATATATATAAAATTCAAAAATAATATTTTTTTTTCAAAATTCTAAAAATATTCCAAAAATTAGAATAAAATCAAATATTTAAACCTTTCTAAATTCTAATAATATTCCAAAAATTCTTAAAAATGCAAAAATTCAAACTTTTTCCAAAACTCTAAATATATTGCAAAAATTATAACAATATCAATTGAAACTATTTTCAAAATTATAAAAATTATAATAAAATCAAAAACTTAAAATTTTTTAAAATTCTAAAAATATTCCAAAAATTCTTACATAATCAAAAATTGAAACTTTTTGAAAATTCAAATAATATTTCAAAAATGTCCATGTTCAATTATATTTACGTAAACAAACAGCTAAATTTTTTTTTTCCAAAAAATTATCTAAAAAAATAAATGAAATCATTTTTTTGACACACTTGACAATATTTTTTTGACAAACTTATAATGCAATAAAATTCTCAATAATAATAATTTCATGTTCATTATACATTTCATTTCATACAAATAACTAATTTTATTTTTTTCTAAAAAAATAAATGAAAATCATTCTTTTGACACACTTGTTATTATTTTTTTGACTAACTTATAATTCTGAATAATAATAATAAAATTTCATGTCATACAAATAATTAATTTTATATTTTTCCAAAAAATTGGGCAAAAATAAAAAATATAAACTTATAATGCAATAATCTAGTTTTTGATCTCACATACCAAAGAATGTGGAGAAATCTGGATGGTCGGGATCCAGATTTCTCCACATTCTTTATTCCTACTCATTATCACTTAAAATGAACGTTTTTAAGCAAAAAATATGCATATTTCCTTGTTTTGACACACTTGACGATTTTTTTGACACATTTCCGGTACAGTTATCGAACACATCGTCCTTTCAGCTTTTACCATTGGCTCGTACCTATTTTTAGAATTCAAAATTTTTCAAATCCCTTTAGCCGTTTTCTAGATTTCGTCGGTTGTGACGGCCGGCAGACAGACATACATTTTTTTTTGCTTTTTTAGAATCAGTAGGTCCTAAAACGTCGAGAAATTCGAGTCCAATTTCAGGTCCATAGCATTTATAGTTTACGAGATAATCGATATAATGTGAAAAGCTCGTTTTACTCTTACCAATAGTGTTCCGTATAAAAAACGGAACCCAAAAAATATAAGGAATGTAAAGAAGTTTAGTTATTAATTATTAATAGTTGATGTGTCTGGATTATTCAAAAAGGTCAAATAAAACTAAAACTTAACTAGCAGTAAAATATTTAAAAAAGCTTTATTGATTTTCCGACATGTAAAGAATTAATTTTTTACATGTAAGGAATTACGTAAATTGCTTTTTGTAGAGAACACAACACTGATTTGAAGTCACAGTCGAACCTTATTTTGAACAAGGAGGTATCGCGCGGGCTCCATTCCCCACCCCCCTTTTCCCCGTATGCCAACAACATCTTCCTTTTTTCATCCGGCTTTGATACAACATCCATCATAATCCAACCTCTTCTAATCTTTTCTGTATGCACTTTCTGCTTAACTAATTTTACAAAAATACATTATGAGGTGAACTATAAGGTGTTTCGCTAGGCAAGTTCAATCACAAATGGATGAAAATAATAATAAAAAGAATATACTGAAATAGCAGCTTTTGTTTTTTCTTATTTTATTTACAGAAAATGAAACTATGCACAAATAATGATGGAAAACAAATATTATACGATTTTTAGCACTTCCTGTCAAATAAATAATTTTTTTCTTATTAATATGGAAATTATATACATTTGAACGAAACGGTTAAAAGACAATAAAATTTTAAAAAACTACATTATCAATAAATTTAAAATTTAAATGCCGTAAATGGAATTTTTATCAATGAAATGGAATAATTTTTATTTTATATAAAAAAGTAATAAAAATAAATATAGGATCAGCGTTGAATCCCGGGCCCTTCTCACAACCCTCTACGTCGAAAATGGAAACGAAATTTTGTACTGAGTATTTTGAACTTCATTTTAGTAAATCTATTTAAATGATTAAATTTATAAAAATGTTCATTATAACACAAACTGTTTTTTACACCGAAAATATCAAAAGTTTTCATATCTATATACTTTTCTATGCTGTTATGTTTCTTCTGTTGAACACTTTTCTGGTTCTGGTTCCTGCCGTAATATGTTTTTGATTAATTAAAATAAGCAAAATTAAATCTAATCCGTTTCAACCAATTAATTTTACTGAAGATTCAATCTTGTAATTAATAACCTTATTATAAATACCATTTACCCACTTTACTATTTAATGTATAACTTAAAAATAGAATGTTCTATGCAACTTTCGAAATTCTAACTTTTTTTCATTATACATATTACATATCTTGTGACTAATTGAAAATAAAAAAAAATTAAAACAGAAATTTTAAATTGCCATTCAATATTTTATTGAAAAAAAATTTAATTCCATTTAAAAACAAACAAAAATATTAAGAAAAAAGATATTCATTCCTTCTTAAAATAAATTAAAAATGGTACAACAATCACCAACAGAAAAAAAAAACAACAACAAAAAGTACAAAAAAAGAGAATAGCCACGACACATTTCTTGTAAAAAACTGAAGAAAATATTGTAGATGTCGTAATATGTTCTTTGAATCTTTTTATAAAACTTCTTCCCGTTTTTCCTATGTAAAATTTTTCACAAGTATCACACTTGATTTTATAAATTCCAGAACATGACTTCAAATTGATAAATAAAAAACCTTTTTATTTATTTAATTAAACTTTAAAATAAATAAAAGCTTATTTAAAATATGTCCAAAAACTACTATTTGAGTATATATATATATATATATATATATATATATATATATATATATATATATATATATATATATATATATATATATATATATATATATATATATATATATATATATATATATATATATATATATATATATATATATATATATATATATATATATATATATATATATATATATATATATATATATATATATATATATATATATATATATATATATATATATATATATATATATATATATATATATAATATATATATATATATATATATATATATATATATATATATATATATATATATATATATATATATAATATATATATATATATATATATATATATATATATATATATATATATATATATATATATATATATATATATATATATATATATATATATATATATATATATATATAATATAATATATATATATATATATATATATATATATATATATATATATATATATATATATATATATATATATATATAAATATATATATATATATATATATATATATATATATATATATATATATATATATATATATAAATATATATATATATATATATATATATATATATATATATATATATATATATATATATATATATATATATATATACATATACTCAAATAGTAGTTTTTGGACATATTTTAAATGAGCTTTTATTTATTTT